>JAANYP010004239.1:358321-369934 GCA_020465985.1 Centrapalus pauciflorus
GTATGTAGCTGCTGGTAGTTTCTGTCACAGGTTCTGTGGATACCAACAACACATTGCGGGATTACGGTTTTGCTTACACTCAAACTCCAATTAGGATCGCCAATCAATCTACAATTGCGATAACAAATAATCAGTTAAACACAGTAAAACAAAGCACATAGACATAAGGCATCATTTTATTCGTGATTGTGCTGAAGGCAATCTTTTATTCGTGATTGTGCTGAAAAGAATTTAATCAAACTGGTAAAGGTGGCAACAGAAGATAATAATGCTGATTTATTTACCAAAGCGTTTGATAAGTCACGGTTTGAGTATTTGATTCAACTGAATGGAATGCGCAACCCAGAGTAATTTGACCTTAGTAGTAGTATGTTTATTTTCTTTTAGAGTAGTAGTATTTCTTTCTTTACTGTAGTCTGCTAATTTAGGTAAGTTGCTAATTTAGGTAAGTTTCTAATTTAGGTAAGTTTCTATTTTTAGTAAGTTTCTATTTTTAGTAAGTTAGTAGGTTAGCTTAGTTTACTGCTTTTTGCTATGGAAAACAAAAGAAAAAAGAGAGAAAATTACAAAAATACAAAAAAAAGAGAATATCAGAAAATGAGTTAAGTCTTAGATACATAGGTTCAAAGTGACGAAACTTAGCACCGTCGTTACAGACTCTAAGTGTTTAGGCTTTCACACATAATGCGACTAAATCCTAAGTGTTATACTTTATTTAGTTTGATGTGTTGGTAGGCATAATACATATAGGGAATCTCAAGGCTAATAAAATATTCTAGAAAAAGTCAAGCGTGTCACTAACCTAGATGTACGACCAATCGGTCTTAATTTTTATGTACAAGACATACAAACTTTAAGTCTAAATGAGGTATGCAAACTTTCTGGGGATGTATGGCAACATCAAATACATCTGACAATGGAAAGAATAGAAATATCATAAAAACTGAGAGTCGAAAACATGCAACTCTGTTGTACGTAAGTACAGACCTGTTGTCTCTGTTTAGATTCGGGTTAGCAGACATGTCGCTTTGTTGTACGTCAGTACAGACCTGTCACCGCTATCTGCTAACTTTAAAAATAAACCTTAAGTCGAACTAAGACACTTTGTTGTATGAGAATACAGACCTGTGTCCGATGTTTGTCTTTTAAAGAAAGTTTGCAAATACCAACAAGTTAGAATTTTTGTCTGTGTGCCTTGATCATAAAAGTATGTCTATGTCTGAGTCACGTAAGATAATTTCCTGATAAATAAAAAGGCCAAGGGATATTCCGAAATGTAGAATGTTTAACAGGGTAAAATACCAACAATCGGCTAAGTGGGTATGTCACGACAAACAATCAAAGGAATTCAAAAAATTCCTAAGTGTGAAAGTTTAAGTACTGAAAGTTAGTATCGGACATCGCTATCTGATTGAACCTTTCTTAGACTATACTCATCAAAAATATGTTGTTTGGTATTTAGCTTAGCTTGTAAATTTATTTTTATAACTTAAGTCTAGATTAAATTTTTTAGTCAAAATTTTATTTGATTTTATTTTATTTTTACCTTAGCTTATTTTATTTTAGTTTAGTTTAATCTTTACTTAGGTAAAAGGTCAAAAATTACTGAGGGTGCATTCGAAGTTGGATAAAATATACAATGCGTGAAATATCTGAGCTTAGGGTAAAAGAGTTGACATAGTTTATCTGGTTACACAATACCGTAGAAAATAGTTGGAAAAGTTGAAGTTATTTCAAAATTTCCGAAATTCTTCTAAGTGTTGGTAATTTCGAATCTAAGACAGACTCGAAGTGAAGTATTTCGAATCTGTCAGTAGACTCGAAACTACACATAGACTCGAAGGTAGGTAGTATATATAGGTCAATAGTGAAGTCATTTATTACTTTACTGTTGTCGAATCTATACTCTCGAATCTATATCAGCGATCTCGAATCTGTTCTCGAGTCTATCGTATTTCCTATAAACGACATTTCATCGAGTCTAAAGCTTTTGTGTTCGATTCTACACTCTTTTCTAGGTATAATCAACCGGATTGTACAAGATTTTGGTAGTTTTATACACAAATTTTGGGCTTAAAACATCACATTTTGAAGTTTTATGGGTCAAAATAGAGTTTTTGCTAAATAACTAAGTTAGGACCTATAAAATATCAAATTGAAACCATAAATCTATAATTAGAACCTAGTTGAACTAATGTATGTGATTTACTAAGTTCAAAATGGTTAAAATTTTGGGTTTTTGTTGAAACCATGGCCGATGGGGCTTCGAGTCTGTTCATGGACATTCGAATCTGTTCAAGGGTTTCTCGAATCTGTCATTAGATTCGAGATACCCATGATCCTCGAATCTGTCCATTAGACTCGAATAGGGACACTTCGAATCTGTCCATTACACTCGAATATGGACACTTCGAATCTGTTACTTTCGAATCTGCACTTTATTTATTTTTGTCTAATTTAAATTTTATTAAACTTGTGGAAATTTAATTGTGTTAGATTTTGTATTTAATAAAGTACAAAATAAAACAAATTTGAATTTAAACAAGTTTATTGATTTTTAATGAGTCTAACAGTTTTATTTATTGTGCAGATATGGCAGTTCGTGCTTTTGTCCCTAAGCACAATATGGTGCTTCATCCGGATCATGACCTCCCTGAGGCGCAGGGATACAGGCAGATGCTAGAATTTCTTGTGGAATCTAGGATAGGATTTGCACTATCTCATAATGTTCAGCTTATATTGCCTTATATCCGTCAATTTTACGATCATCTTCAAGTAGACTGCTCGGTCACTCCGACAGTACTACGAACTCGCATTGCTGGACAACCGCTAGTATTTTCAGCGGATATGCTGCGTCAAGTGTTGCAGCTGGGCACTCAAGAAGAAGAGTCTGGACCGATCGAATTTCCTCTGAACATCAGGCAAGCGGCCTTTCAGAGAATGGGATACAGTCTAGACGTGTCGAAAGTGTCCTATATGAAGAGCGGCTTAATCGGGCAATGGAGATTTCTTGCTCATGTCTTCATGGTATGCTTTGCACCAAAGAAAGCTGGGTTTGACTATATAGTTGCGAAGATCCAGTCTGGGATAGTCGCGATGGTGTACAATCGACCATACAGTTTCTCGGAAATGTTTTTCTCCGAATTTGTTCACCAGATCACCGCTCCTGAAAACCAACAATTCCTGCTATATCCGCGGTTCATCATGATGTTGATCAGGCACTTCTTGCCAAATCTGCCGCCATCAAATGACGTTCAGAACGTAGCGATTATGGACAAAAGGATATTCGCTGATTGTTCCTCACATCGAGGAAGATTGGCTATTCCAATCGAGCGACCGTTGTTTGGAGCTGTTTTAGACAGGAACTTTGTGGCACCAGATAATGCCAACTGGGCAGGTGAAGTAGAAGTTCAGCCTCAGCAGCAACAGCAACAGCAACAGCAACCGCCTCAACAACAACAACAACGACGTGCACAGCCACAAAGGCGAAGACCAAGAGCTACTGCGAGTCAGACTCAGGCGTCTAGGCCTTCCACAAGTCAACAGCCAGAGCCAGAGGTACAGGAAGCAGGGCCTTCAAGTGCCGTTCCAGAAACCGAGCAAATAGCCCAAACCTTGGAAGAAATCTGGGCGTCTGGACCTCATGCCAATGAGGAAATAACTGCAGAGTTAGTTGATCAGTTGTTACAGCCTCCGGAAGGAGCAGAAGATGTGTTTAGACAAGTTGAGGATTATGAGCCAGAGCAGGCTGATGACGTTTTGTCATCTTCAGCAACTGAGTCAGAAGAGATGGAGGAGGTAGACGCTGAAGCTCCAGATTCAAGGTCTGCCGTTCCTGAAGTTCAAATTGGAACTTATGGTTCGCGACTGATTATAAATGAAGGTGGTTCTAGGAGACGATTTGACAGGGAATTGGAGGAGTCGGATTTCAAAGAAGAAGAAGTTTCTCACCTTGTGACGAGGCAACGGGCCAAACGTCACAGGTTCATACAAGGATCCTCTTCAGCTGCCGCAGAACAACCAGAAATCTCTCAACCTGAAATTCCTCAACCACAGGACCCTCAAACCACCATTCCACCATCACCACCTCATGATGAACCATACATCCCATCACCAATCATTCCAACTCCAATTCAGTCCATCCCATCAACCTCATCCTCATACGCCGACAATCAAAGGTTTCAGCAGCTAAAAGCGCGAGTCGACTTCCAAAATATCCAAATCTTAGGCTTAACAAAGGCAGTCGGCGAGATTCAGACTCATAATGCCGACCTAAAGAAGATTGTGGACACAGTTCAGGAAGAGAACTTAGAGCTAAAAGCCTTTGTTTGTGATCAGTCAGCCGAGATAAGGTCGATGCGCTCCCTAATTGAGCAGTTAATGAAAAATTTACAGGCTCAGGGGGAGACATCGTGCCGTGATCAGGAAGCACAGAGGCCGAGAGATGAAGATGATGAAGACAACCAAGGCAATGATCCCAGCCCACAAAGACAGAATGAGCCAGTAGATTTTTCTGCAGCTCAGACTGCTCAATCTCAGGGGGAGCCTAGTCCAGGAGGAGAAGCAAGTTCTTCAAAGACTTTAGATAGCGACATGATAGATGCGCTAAAAGATATTGAAGAAGAGCTGATGGAATTTGATTTTGAAGAGGATATTGAAGAATTAGAAGAAGTTGAAGAAGGTGAGTTCATTCCAGATGACGTCGCTGACTGGAGATCTGATGATGAAGTGCTAGATGATGAAGATGATCACGTTAATGAAGTAATAATCAATTCACAACCAATCACTGAACTGTATGAAAGCCAAGATCATAATGTGATTGATATTGATTACATCAAGGTAGCCTCAGCTGAAGATAAAGACCTTGAAGAGGCTGAGAAAGAGCCATCTAGAGCTGATCTGTTAAATCTTTGGTTCAAGAAGGAAGAAAAGAAAGATCAGCTGAAGATGAAGAAGAAGATGAGAAATCCAGGTGCTGGAAATTTTGCTGGAGGGATTATTAGCTGGTTCTTTGACAGAGAACTGCAGCTGTTTATTTTGAAAAGAAGAGATGGCCTTCAATACTTGAGGCGGACACTGAAAGCGTTTAATTCATTGCCCAAGATTGAAGTTAAAGAGTTAGCCTGGAAGGAGCTGATCAATATTGGAGATGATCCCTACGCGAACGTTATTGAAAGAATTATAAGGAAAGAAGGGCGATCAGGCAAATTTGAGAGGCTTAAGCCGAGATCAGGCAAAAGGGTCGAGGATGGATCAAGGATAGATCCTCATACTGGAAGACCTTGGGCCAGAATGGTGTATAAGCCAGTCAAATGTCTGAAGAAAGTTCCTATGAAACCAATGCCACAGAATGTTTTGAGCAACATGAAGTGGTGGTACCTAGAGATTGACACTGCTGAAGCTATCATTGAAGATCAAGACGAGCAGGTAATTTTGAAGGTATATGATCCATTGCACTTGATAAACCTATCAAAGGACGACCTGAAGAAGCTTCATGATCAGCCTATCTTCTTTACTGAACCATGGAGATCTGAAGCCAGGAAGTTCCAAAAGGTAGTCAAAGTTTGTATAGATGCAGGATTATATGCGGGTAGTAATATATATAGCTCTAGTACTTAAATTTGATGTAATGTAAATAATTAGAAGCTATCGTCAAGGGGGAGTCTGTTGGTACACCCTGTGTGACGATAGCAGTCTAATCGATCTGCATTATGTGTTTAGGTAATATTCTGATTATTAACCAAGTATTTTGTTATATATGTTTAATATGTGTTTGTCTGTTATTGATTGTGTGCTTGAACTTGATGTTACATATTACAAGAAGTTCAAACATAAAGGTCAAAGATTAACTCAAGCATAAGTTAAAACATAAGTTTCAAACACTTAGTTATATATATCAAAGGCTAGATTCGAATTGCATAAAAGGATACATTCGAATCTGTGATAGATTCGAATGAGTCCTTAGATTCGAATAGGCTAGATTCGAATCTGTCAGATGGACAGATTCGAATGGGCCTTAGGCCAGATTCGAGGTTGGCCCACAACAGACTCGAATCAGGGTCTATAATTAGGGATAGACTCGAATCATTAGCAGACCTTTGGCAGAATTCGTGAGGAATTAAGCAATAGGCGATCTCGAGTTTATCAGCTAGGTGAGTCCCGTTTCGGAGAGAATTAGTACGTAGGATCGTTCGTGTGTCGTTCGTTCAGCGTCTAATAGTCTCCGTGTTTCCGTTGGTTGAGAGTTGTCCGTCTAACCGTCAACGAGGATTCCGCACTCGTTAACGGATCCGCGTCTAGATAGATCTTGCAGTGGTAGACCTTACACCTGAAATGAATGCTTTCATGCCTTATCCTGTTAAACGTATTCGGAAAAAGAAAACAAAAAATAGTGCATCATCGGCCACAAACAAAGTTGAAAATTGTCCGTTGCCAAGGCCCAAAACCAAAGCAATGGTCAAAAAGGTCTCAAAAAGACAAAAACCGAAGGCAATTTCAGCGCCTAAGGTTCCAAAACCCAATAAATCCAATCTTCAATGGATTCCAAAGGGTTGTGCATTCGGACCACACACAAATGCTAATTGGGATTCTAAATCTGTACACGTGCCATATAAATCTGGAAATCCTAACAAAAAGGGACCCATATTGAGGTGGGTACCCAAGGTTGTGTGATCTTAATGCAGATGGTTCTTGGTTACTTCTGATCAAGACCCGTGCTTCAAAGAAATGGCTTCTAGTTACCTTAGACTAGGACCCGTTCTTTTGCTTGTCGGTTGTGCTTAAACCGACACGTTTGGCTTCTGTGCACACAGCCCAGGACCCGGTCTTAACTCATCATGTTTTCTGAACATCTCGGTTCAGAACACGGTTTGATTGTGAATTAAAAATGGATGTGTTTAAATGCATATAGTTTTTCATTATATGAATTTATGTGTTTTTCAGGCTAAGTCCATTGGGTATATGGATTCGGGTTGCTCCAAGCACATGACTGGAAGAAGAGAATTGCTGTCCAACGTTGTTGAACAGTATTGCGAAACTGTGAAATTCGGGAACAGCCATCAGGCTCACATAAAAGGATACGGGGACTTAGTTCTAAATAATCTGGTCATCAAGGACGTTGACTATGTTGAGGGGTTATCTCATAATCTTTTTAGCATAGGACAGCTCTGCGACAAAGGACTAGAAGTAACGTTTAGGGCTAAGAACTGCAGTGTTAAGAGCGTGGATGGAAAAGAAATCTTAACTGGTTCCCGAAACTCTAACCTTTACACCATTGACGTAGCTAAGCTAATAGTGAAGGATAACATTTGCCTACTATCAAAAGCCTCTTCAAAAGACTCTTGGTTGTGGCATCGAAGATTATCCCATTTGAATTTTGATAATATCAACAAGCTGGCTGCGAAGCAATTGGTCAAAGGACTTCCTGAATTGCGCTATGAAAAGGACCATCTGTGTGGAGCGTGTGAGAAAGGAAAAATGAAACGCTCATCTCACAAACCAAAGCCCGAACCATCAACAAAAAGAGTATTGGAATTACTTCATATGGATTTATGCGGACCGATGAGAACTCAAAGCATAAATGGAAAACGATATGTGTTGGTTATCGTTGATGATTATTCTCGATATACCTGGGTCAGGTTCTTGCGTTCCAAGGACGAGACAGCTCAAGAAACTATTGATTTTATAAAGAGTGTCGAGACCCAACAGCAGCGGTCAGTGCAATCAATCAGATCAGATAACAGCACGGAGTTCAAGAACTCAGTAGTTGAGGGCTTCCTTCGATCCAAAGGTGTTCAGCATCAATACTCTGCTGCTCGAACACCTCAACAAAATGGGGTCGTGGAAAGGCGTAACCGTACGCTAGTGGAAGCCGCTCGTACAATGCTCACATACTCAAAGCTACCTCCGTTCTTTTGGGCCGAAGTCGTATCAACAGCATGCTATACACAAAATTGCTCCATCATCCATAAGCGCTTTAACAAAACTCCTTACCAACTCTTTTTGAATAAAGTACCATTTATCAAGTACTTACATGTATTTGGTTGCAGGTGCTATGTGCTGAATGACAAAGACAACCTCGGGAAATTTAACGAAAACGCGGATGAAGCGATCTTCATTGGATACTCATCCAACTCGAAGGCATATCGCGCATTCAATACCCGAACCAGAACAGTCAATGAAAGTGTGCACGTCACATTTGATGAGTTGGCTGAACTGGCACCCGAAGTTGATCAATCAGGACCACGCATTACACAAATGCCTGGAGACTCTTCCAATAACCCCATTTCTTTTTCTTCTTCAGATTTGGTTAATTTATTTGATCCTTTTTATGTTGAATTTTTCGGTCCTAACGCTAGTGTTTCTAATGTTGTCAATAATGTAGGTGATCCTTCCAGTTCAACTGCGCCGCAAAGTTTCTCCGCTCCATCTTCTTCAACATACCCTCATCCATCTACATCATCCACCGACACATCCGCAGTTGAATTTACTCCTATAATACCCTCACATAAAATACCAACAATTCTTCCTTCACCTGAACACTCGGGAATCGAACCTGAACCAGTGGTACCTTCATTTGAAACCATTGACCATGAATCCTCATCCATCCCCACATTAACCACAGAGGTTCCATCCCGAGCACCCCTTCCACACGAGATCAAATGGACCCGAAGTCACCCAACAGATCAAATATTGGTGATGTATCCACAGGAGTCCAAACTCGTAGGGCATCTGCTAATGAATGTCTCTTCGCATCATTCTTGAGTATGATAGAGCCCGCTCGTGTGGATGAAGCCCTGACAGATCCAGATTGGATAGTTGCAATGCAAGAGGAACTCAACCAGTTTGAACAGCTAAGAGTATGGTGGTTAGTTCCCAAGCCAAAAGACCGTACAGTCATCGGAACGAAGTGGATCTTTAAGAACAAACGAGATGAAAACGGCATTGTGATAAGGAATAAAGCAAGACTTGTTGCCAAAGGCTACCGACAACAAGAAGGGATAGATTATGACGAGACCTTCGCTCCAGTTGCACGGATCGAAGCAATCAGAATCTTCTTGGCGTATGCGGCACACAAAGATTTCAAAGTGTACCAAATGGACGTCAAGACTGCCTTTCTAAACGGTGAACTTAACGAGGAGGTGTATGTTGAACAACCACAAGGCTTTGTTGATACACATACACCCGACCATGTTTATGTGCTAGATAAGGCCCTCTATGGTTTAAAACAAGCACCTCGAGCATGGTATGATAGTCTTTCAAATTTCCTTATTTCTGCCGGTTTCTATAAAGGTGTGGTGGACACAACTCTGTTCACAAAAAGGGAAGGCCCACATATAATGTTAGTACAAATTTATGTCGACGATATTATATTTGGATCTACTGACAGTAATTTTTGTAAGGATTTTTCAGCCCTAATGGAGTCCAGGTTTGAGATGAGTATGATGGGGGAAATGAACTTTTTCCTCGGATTACAAGTCAAACAACTTGAGGATGGGATTTTTGTGAACCAGTTGAAATATAGTCTTGACATTCTCAAGAAGTATAAGTTAGACTCTTGCACGAGTATCGCAACTCCCATGGCCTCCAACTGTAAGTTAGACACCGATCCTTCCGGGAAAAGTGTCGATAATACAACTTACAGAGGGATGATAGGATCCTTACTATACTTGACTGCCAGTAGACCGGATATAGTGTTTTCAACATGTCTTTGTGCTAGATTTCAGGCCGACCCAAAAGAATCACACCTAACTGCGGTAAAACACATTTTTCGTTATCTTAAGGGTACACCCGAACTTGGTCTATGGTATCCAAAGGGAACCGATTTTGATCTTACCGCGTTTTCAGATGCTGATTTTGCAGGTTGTAGAGTGGACAGAAAAAGCACGTCGGGAGGAATACAGTTTTTAGGAGATAGACCGGTGAGTTGGTCTTCCAAAAAGCAGAATTGTGAATCCACATCTACAGCTGAGGCTGAGTATGTAGCAGCTGCAAGCTGTTGCTCTCAAGTGCTGTGGATGAGAACACAATTACGCGATTATGGATTCTCACTCACCAATATCCCTATTTACTGTGATTCTCGAAGTGCAATTGCCGTCTCTTGCAATCCCGTGCAGCACTCTCGAACAAAACACATAGATACCAGGTATCATTTTATTAAAGATCACGTGGAAAAGGGAACCATTGAGTTGTATTTTGTTGGCACGGAATACCAACTTGCGGATATATTTACTAAACCTTTAGACGAACCTCGTTTTCAGTTTTTGGTATCCCATATCGGCATGTTGAATCCACCTTCCAATTAAATATCAGATATTGTCTTAAATAATTCTATTTCAATCTATAATGATTGAGATTCCTTTATTTTAGAAAATATCTGTTATTTAAATTTAAGGATTGTGTCACTAAATTGAAACTCAATATTTCCTTATCTACGTATATTTTTAATAATTAATGATCCTGACAAATTGCTGTGTGAATTGTTCATCACGGAGTGGGATGCAAACAATATCCAGGTTTGTCTGTGTTTGTAAGGCTAAAAAGGGTTGTCGTGTTTAAAATCTGAAAAAGAAAAGGAAAAGAACCGGTATTTATTTGAGGGGGAGTAGAGTTAGGATTTTAAATTTTATAATTCTGTGTTTCTCTTTATTTCTTTTATAGTTAAATTTTAAATTTTACGTTGGTCTTAATTTTTCAATTTAATTTTAAGCTTAAATTTAATATGTCAGAAAATCTCAAAAAGATTTTATCTTTCAACCTTATCAAAAAGCCAAAAATATTTTAGTTCACTTTATTTTATTTTTTTTATTTCAGAAAAATATCAAAAATATTTTACTTTGTTTTTGCTCATATTTTTCTTTCAAAAGAAAAACTCAAAAAGATGCAATAAAAATTGGGCCAAAATTTCTTTTTAACTTTGTTTTTATTAATTTCTTTAAAGGCCCATTTTATTTAATTTTGTGTGTGTGTGTGTGTTGAGTCCAATCCGGCGGCCCACATTCCATTTGGGCGCGGATCTCCTTTGACCCGGACCCGACCCACACGCGTTTAAATAGGGGTGGTCAACGGTCAATTCCTTCACTACCAAGATATTTCTCTTCTTCTCCTTCCTTTGCTCTCGTCGAACCACCGCCGGCCACCATTATCATCATTCTAAGCTTTTGGATCATCTTTTTTCTTCGTTTTTCTTGTATTTTCCAACTTCGGCATCCTCAGGTAACATCTTTTTACCTTTATTTCAGTCTTTATCTTCCTATTTTATGAGTTTGATTCTCATTTTTTCTTCTTGGTTTTTACTCTTTTTAGGATGTTTAATGTGTTAGTTTTACTTAGTTGTAGTTAGATAAAATGTTAATTGCATGATTGTAGTATAGGATCTTTAATTTCATGCATTTTCATCACATTTCAACTGTTCACGTTTATTTTTGCATGAACACATTAACTGCACTCATGCAGTTTCGGATGTCCGAATTCGGACCACCACCCGAATTCGGATGTCCGACTTAGACTAACTTCAAAATTTTCAAAGAACAAATCCAAGTTCGGACCACTGTTGATCCGAATTCGGGTCATTGTTGATCCGAATTCGGACCATCAAAGCAGGGCCAAAATTTT
>JAANYP010004240.1:0-10000 GCA_020465985.1 Centrapalus pauciflorus
ATTTGGACAATCCAACACATGATTTCTGTTTCTATGACTTTTATTAACTTAAATTCATGATTATATACTGAAATTTTGAACATGCAACATAAAATTTCATGCTAAAATTCCTAAGTTTCGGTTTCTCACTAAAACCGAATCAATCATATAAGATTTCGAATTTTAAAAGGGTTATTACCTTGATTTCTTTGTAGTTTCTTGTTGTTTGATGATTGATGTAACTCCCACATGCCTTCAATCTTCAATTTATGGAACAATTCTTTGAATTCTTGATGAATTCTTTGAGAACCGGATGAAGAGAGAGAAAGGAGAGAGAGAGAGAAAAATCTAGAGAGAGAGTCTAGAGAGAGAGAAATCTGATTTTATGTTTCTATATTCCGTTTATATACTTCAGCTATTTACGTTTGCTACTTAACCCACTAGTATTTTCGTAACTTATATATCTTTTATTTACTTATCTTAATAATTAATAAATCATAATTCATAATATTATATAATTCAATTAAATATTTCATAACTTAATTAAATTATAAATTCAAATAATGTTATAAAATTACATTATTGGTTCGATGATCAGATATTAAGTTGGGCCCAAAAGTTAGGTTGTTGCATATATATATATATATATATATATATATATATATATATATATATATATATATATATATATATATATATATATATATATATATATATATATCCAAAATCAGAGCATTTTAATTTGGTGGATTTGGTTTATATATTAACCATTGAAAATACCAACAAAAATTGTGTTTCCCTCCAACATATAATTTCCCATTCGTAGATTAATTTCATGTCAAAATTATATAAACTTGTATTCGGCTTATAAAAAGAGTTGCCATTAATTTAATGGCAGTATTCCTATAATTTTTAGGAAAAGAATATGTAAATTTTTGGGTTTTAACTTTTTACAATATATTTGAGTCTATTTTATTAAAAATAATGAATTGGTTGTTTAGGTTTCTAAACTAATGTTTAAGATTTACCAAACTAAAATGTTAGAGTTTCTGAATCAACGTTTAAATTTAACGAATGAACGTAGTATGACATAAGATCCATGATTTAATAGTAAGTGAATGAATATTTTAGTGTATCCATATTTAATGAATCAACATTTTAGTATTATACATTACTCTTTAGAGCTCCATCTTCGATCTGTCATGGATGATACTGAAAAGTTACGTATGATTTTTTCTAGGAATGTAAGGAATGTTAGTTAATTTTGATTAATATATCTTTGTTGTTAATAATTTTTGTAACACCCCGAATAGTTAGAAGTAATGAGCTTTGTTAAACAATTATAATTGTGAAATTAAGAGCGATATTATGAGTTAATTTCCAAGTATTATATCAGTATGCTATTACTGGGACTTGAACATTATAATGTTAAAAGTTGTTATTAATAAAATTAATAATTATTGGAGTTTCATAAAAATGTTAGGTAGCGCTTGGATTACAAGATTTTGAAATACCAGGATTTAAATATGACAGAATTTGAAAATGATAGGATTCAAATGTGACAAGATTCAAATCATGTCATGTGTTTGGTTTGCAGGATTTCAAATTCAATTGTTTGTAAAATCTTGTTTATTTGTAAATGTGTCAAAATGATATGGGTATAGCAGGTAGGTGTACAAGAAGTAAGGTAGGGTTTGTTAAAATATGGAGGTGTAGATAGGTAGGGATAGTGTAGGCATGGTAGGTAGGGGTGGGTGGGGTAGGTAAGGTGTGCTGGGATGGGATGCGATGTGAAAGCGTAGTGTGGTATGAGTGTGTATAAGTAGATGTGGGTAAGGTAGGAAGGATGATGGTAGGATACGGTGTATTTGGTGTGGGATGGGTGGGAGTAAGGTAGGTGGATGTGTATAGTAGGTAAGGGTGGGGTGGGTAGGGTTAGGTGAGAAGGGGTAGTATGAGATGTGTATGTATATGTGGATATAGGTGAGGTAGAATGGGGGAAAGTAAGATACGATGTTTAGTTAGGGTGGTGGTGGGGATGGGTAGGTATGGTAGGTAGTGGTGTGTAGGTACGGTAGAGTATGATACGACGGATTGGTGTAGGTAGTGTTTGATAGTTATCATTGTTGGGTATATGTAGTTACGGTAGGGTAGGGTGGGATGGCATGGGTGGGTGAGATGGGGTCGATGTTGGTAGGGTTGGGTAAGGTAGGGTTAATAGGTATAGGTAGGTGGTGTTTAGGTTTAGGATAATGGTAATATTGTCAATTGGTTAGAAATTTGCAATGTAAATATATGAGATTTTGAAATAATAGGGGCAGAGAAGAATTTTAAAATCTTAAAAATGAGGATTGTGAAATGCTAAAGGAAAATGAAATCCCTCTTCTTTTTCGCCAAACATGATAACACCAGTTTCTCTGAAATCCCACAAACCAAACGCCACGTTAGTGTTATGGAAATTTTATAGCAATTACCTCAAATATTTGTAATTGTGGCAATGTGGTTTATAACTAAAATTAATGATGTTTGGGAGGGTTGTAATGTGATTTTGAGGAAAGATGGAGGGTTGGAAGTAGCCAAAGGCCAAACTCCCCCCTTTTCCCTTATTAAAACTGTGAACCACACACACACTTGCATTTGTGTATGTGCTTTGTGCAAGAAGAAGAGAAAAAGGAAGAAGAATGTAGAGTTTATGTGTGTTGATAAAGTGTGAATTTATGGCAAATATTATAGATTGAACCCATAAGACTAAGATATAACCTATTTTCTTGTCGCCTCTTCTTTACTTTCTTCATTTATTCATTATAAAGAATGGGGGACCCAAATGGGTTAATATTGGTTGGTTGAGAATTGGCTCAAATCTCATATGGAGATTAATATATATATATATATATATATATATATATATATATATATATATATATATATATAT
Organism: Centrapalus pauciflorus; assembly: GCA_020465985.1. Taxonomy (NCBI): domain Eukaryota; kingdom Viridiplantae; phylum Streptophyta; class Magnoliopsida; order Asterales; family Asteraceae; genus Centrapalus; species Centrapalus pauciflorus. The sequence goes on from JAANYP010004240.1 coordinate 2,912, forward strand.
ATATATATATATATATATATATATATATATTGTTATTTAGTTATGTTAGAGCCAAAATATGTAGTTTGTTGGGTTTGATTGTAATGGTTTTATTTACAACCCAATTTAGGGCTCAAATGAGCTCAAATGGGTTATGCAATTGAGTTTGATGTTTAGTAAGATAATACGCTCAATATTGAACCAAATATGTTAAATGTCGGTGTGGAATTGAATGAAATTAAATAGAAGCTCATTTGGAGCTTTGAAGAGATGATTTAGGTTTTAACCCATTTATGAACTCAAAAGTGCTCATATGAATCAATGAATGATCTTTTATGTTTTACAAGTGTTTGAAGGGTATAAAATGGTCTAAAGATGTTATATTAATTATTCCATGTATTGGTCGGGGTTAAACACGAGCAAATGCTCAACTTGGTGTTTTAAGTCTAAACCACACACCACGTGTTCGGTGAAATGACACAATGACTTCTTAATCATTGTTGGGTTGAAATTAATGTTTAAATATGAATTGAATGCCTAAACATGACTGAAAAGTGTTAGATATTACTACGGAATTGATTTGAATTGAATACAAGCTCAATTGAGGCTTGATGTTGTCGTTTGGAGTTTTTGGCCATTCAAGAACTCAATTGGAGTTCATTTGAACTCCATGGACTCATGGAATGTTATGGTATGTTTCTAATGTGTTTATAGGTGTTAAAATGATTTAATAAGTTATACATATGGTTTCTAAAGTCTATTTAAAGTTCCATAATCATTTGTTGAGTTTTGGGGGAGTTTGGGGAGCTTAATGCTGAAAAATGGGCAAGGATCTGGTGCTGACAGTGGTCATGGCGTGACCACCCTTATGGTCATGCCATAACCAACTTTTTGTCCATTAGAATTGGTATAGTTGGTCGGGGGTCGATGCTCGGGTCTTATACTTGCAATGCACCTCTAAAGTAAGTGTTTAAAGGGTTTGAGGGTCTTTGATCAATTCCGAAACTCCTAATGCCTCATATGAACTTAGTGTTATCGGTTTGATAACCCAATACCCATAGCCCACTCCTAGATGCTTATTTTGTGTTTGAGGGCTTACGTGTACGCTTTATGGATGCTTATAGGGGATTTGAGTCGAAAGGGACTTGATCGCATGTTCTAGCTATCTATGGGGCTATTATAACATCTTCGGAAGGCTTGTAAATCTTACTAAACAGATCACTATGAATTCTAGGATTAATGTAGAATAATATCATATGCTAATTGTTGTTTATGCAAGGATGTTAACATGATATTTGATGATACATATTCATACGCCATATTGATAGATCCATTGTAGCCCTTATTGGACATGTTATCATGAATCATGAACTGAAAGTGTATTGCCATGCTAGTTGACATCGTTGTGGATTGGTTTGTCATGCATTTTATATAGTATGCCTAATTGCTTATATGTATGAATACTAATGGTTGGATGATAGTAATTCATGTTTGAGGAACATGACCTCATAGGCTGGACAAATCATTTATGTGATTGATTAATAATAGTCGAGTTATATGCATGACACTTTGAAGTTATATTTTAGGTCACCCATCATGACAATCTAATTGATTATGAATGGTGATAAGAGACTACTTAATCGGTAAGCTTATTAGAGATCATCAAACGACCCCGATGCTATATTAGAACTGTTAACGAAAAACGGTTAGTAGAACCACATGGGTGGTTTCTTTTAATTAATCTTATGGACCATTATAGATTCTCATGAGTTACTTTGATCTTAATTTGTTGTGGCATATGCTTTAGACCCAATTAGATGTCCATGAATTATTCCTGGCCCATTTGGATGCTATATGACCGACATACTTAAATTGTCGGAAATCCTGACTATGATAGAGACAGTCCTGAATATGATAGGGACAACCTCGTACTCTGCTAGAGTCAATACCACTCCCGACTATGATAGGGAACCCTACGATCATGGGGTATGTGGTTATTGGATTGTGATGAGATTATTTTATGTGAATACGGCAACGGGCCGCCTGTAGGCGATGATGATCTGATACGTTAGGCTGCAAGCATGAGTTATATCCTAGTGGCGGTGTTGGCATCATGTGAGGATGGCAACAGGCCGCCTTCGTGGCGATGATTATGACACGTTGGGCTGCAAGCATGTTTCCCAACACCTTTTCTTTAGAGTCATTAGCAGTACGTACTTTGGTAATGTCACGTGCTGATTATGTAAGGCGACTATGTAAAAGCATTACAACGTGCTATTATGACGTGCGTTGAGATCCTCACTTTGGCTCGACTATGTCGAGTAGTGCAGTGGATTCCAAGATTTGAGTTTATTCCCTACATTGACTCGGCTAGGCAGGGCGGTGACAGTGAAGCTTAAGTTAACGATAAACATTGAGTATGCTAATAGTCTTCAATGAGATGAGGTACAATTGTGTTATATTTTAGAAAGCAAATAGCCCTAGGTGAGGTGAGACATATTGTTGTGCATTCTTATAGATCGTATATTCGATGCAGGACACCAATAGTCCTCAATGAAGATGAGGTGATCCCACTCTAACTTAGCTTTGGCTATAATTGGCCTTTATATTTTTGGTTGATAGGAAATACGTGCTGAATTAACATGATTGTTGTGCAATTATCATTTATATTAATCTTAGATTTCACTAAACAACTTTTGTTGTTTACCCCTTTTAGTTGTTAACATTTTTACAAGTTTTGAGCTATCGAGCGGGAAGCATCTAGTCTTCCTTATTGTTAAAGATTGTAGATTCGAGACTAACGGTGTGTCATGGTTATCGTGTTGGTTTGGGTAGCCGACTTCCCGGTCTTAACTATTTGTTTACAGGATTATAACTTGTAACCTTGTAGACGATAATAATTGTTATTTGGATGCATTACTTATGATGCATTATTGGTAAATATTTTAATTCTACCCTAATTCTGCAAGTATTAATGTATTAATATTGTTAATTACACTTAAATATGCATTATTGTTGTATGGGTGTTTTAGTTTTATATATATAGACAAATATGTAAAATAGAATAGTGCAAGGACCTAAATAGCATTTAGCAAACATGAAGAGTTGCATCTCTTTAAAAATGATGCAACCCTTCGTCAATAGACACCACGAACCATCACAATGGTTTACTCGCACCTTCACGTCTAGTATAAATAAGAACCAATGTGAAGATTTCAAATTGTATAAATTTCAAGATTGTTTAATAAAGATTATAGTTTGATTCGTTAAACCTGTGCATATTAGATTTTGATCCGACGATGGTATTAGAGCAATGGTTAATCGATCCTATAGGGTTAAACATCTACCAACAACAGGGAATCACGGCAACAAAAACAATCTATGAAATTTCAACAGAAGACGGTTAGATTTCAGATTCATCGTTATTAGCAACTTGGCAAAGGAATTGGCATTGATGCTCCAGGCGGCCGAACAAAGGGTGTGTTCTACCACCGAACCGGCACCAAATAACAAGAAATCGGTTTGATTTCAAGAGAATTGACGAATCAAAATCAAGATAAGATTCTCATCACAGTAAGGAAGGCCCTAAACCGATGCAAGCATATCACAAAATCACAGGAACAATAGGTCCCATCACAAATCATAGAAGGAGATTAGAACAAACCATAGAATTGCATATAAGCAACACATCGCAAGAAACAAAAACCATTTTGAGATAAAAAAGGAGGAGAAATCAGAAAGATAAAACTTGTTTCGAAGAAGCATCCATTCGACAAATGCCACCATCAATCAAGGTTTTTGCGATTAGGATTTAGGATTCGCAAGTGCAAACCTGCGACCACCAAGGATTGATTGATGAACAAGAAAGGCAACGATTAAAAGAGATCATAGCACCGATTAAGAAGATATACTCCATCAATTCAGTATAAGGATCACACCAATTTAAAAGAATAACACAGTGATTGGGAGAAGGCATCAACAGAGGCATCGGTTCAAGAAACGAGAAGAGGAAACGCTTCAAAGAAACGAAACGTAAAAGATTCAAAGGTGTCGTTTAGAGGAAGTAAAAAAGGTGGAGAAAGAAAAAGGTTTAAGGTATTTACAACATTTTACCCATTGTATTAACTTATTTTATTTTTAAACCTTTTAGTTTAAGAACTAAAGAATAAAGGAGAAAGTTGTTAGAAAATAAATTATAAAAGACTCTATTTCATAATGTTATTGGTTTTAGGAGAAAACCAAATTAGAGGATATGATGGAAGATAAAAGGACAATAACAGTAATGTTATTATAGAGAAGTCACCACAACGTTATCATCGTATCAATGTCCAAACAAGACAAATTATACATTATGGGCATTAAGGATGAAGAAAATATTAGTGGCAAATGGAGTTTGAGATTTGATAGAATGAGCAGGTACATCAAATGAGATTGATGTAAAAGGATAGATCAGCATATCTATTTCAAGGGTTACCAGAAGATTTGCAAATGCTACTTGCAGGATGTGAAACAGCAAAAGATATTTGGGACTCTCTAAAATCAAGATTTAGTGGAACAGAAGATGTATAGGAGGCAAATCCGCAACAAACTAAATCAGAATTCGGTTGACTTGTAATGAAACAAGATGAATCAATAGATTCATTTGCTAGGAAGTTAATGAGTATTATTACAAAGGCTGCTACATGTGGATTAATGTTTGACGAGCAAACAAAAGTACGAAAAGTACTTATTGCAAGATCAGATAAATTTGTACTAGTAGTAGCAACCATTGAAATGATTGTTGATTTTTAAGACTATAAAGTTAGAGGAGATTATCGGGAAACTTAAGACTTATGAAGAAAGGATTAAGTTTTAAAAAGGAAGTCGGGAAGATAATAGTGAGAAGTTGTATTACACACGTCATGGGAATGATGGAAATTATGAACGCAACTATGGAAATAATAAACGAGAAGGTAGTAATCAGGCACGCAGAAGAAGCCAAAGAAGATTCGCAAGAGATAGTAAGACTAAAGATAGACATGAAAGAAGAAGAGAAAATTCTGGATATCAAAACTACTGAAGAAGATATATTAGAAAGATAGAATGCTATAACTGTCACAAGTTTGGGCACAATGCATCAGATTGTCAAGAAACAGACCATCGAAAAAAATTTCCTCAAACCTCACCAAAGACGACTTAGAACCAACATTACTAATGGTTATTGAACATGAGTTCATGAATAACATAACAAGAGAGAGAGAGAGAGAGAGAGAGAGAGAGAGAGAGAGAGAGAGAGAGAGAAGTTGATCGGGATTAGATCAAAGAATAAATAGAGAACAGAGAAAATTGACTGGGAGTAGATCGGGAGTAGATCAATAAGAGAATTGATCGGGAGTAGATCAATAAGAGAATTACTGATGGGGAGTAGATCGTTTTTCTCAAAACCGGGTTATAGAAACCCAAAACTTGATTTAACAAATTCAAATAGAGATAAAGAAATAACATTTGAGAAACAGATGCAGAGAAAGTTAGAGAATCTAACGAAGTTGAGAAATTGAGCGAGCAAGAAGATAAAATAGTTGAAGACGAACTCAAGATCAAAAGTTTGAAGTCAAAGACCTACTAAAGAATAATTAAGATTAAGGGGGAGAATATTAGTTAATCTTGATTAATATACCTTCATTGTTAATAGTTTTAGATATATAGACAAGTATGTAAAATAGAACAGTGCAACGACCTAAATATCATTTAGCAAACATGAAGAGTTGCGTCTCTTCCTAAATGATGCAACCCTTCGTGAATAGACACCACGAACCATCGCAATGGTTTACTCACACCTTCACATCTACTATAAATAGGAACCAATGTACAATTTTCAAAGTGTGTAAATTTCTATATTGTTTAATAAAGATTATAATTTGATTCGTAAAACCTGTGCGTATTAGATTTTGATCCAACAAGGAAAAGGAAAAAATATAAATCGGGTCTCATGGAGTAAAAATATTTCCTTGAAGCAAAAGGGCATGCAGTCGGATGATGTTGTATGTATGTATGCTAAGAACCTATTTTCGTAGCAAAGTCAAAAATGACTTTGTAGATTTTCCATGGAAAAGATACTCGTTGGAGATATGTGATCTGTCATCTATTGGTTTCAAGTCAACTGAAAATACTACAGAAACTTTGTGATATGGGGGTATTATGTGAATTTGTAGGAACATAAACAGTTTGGGTATCAATAAACTTAGTGCAGTTAGTAAACATGTCGGAAATGGCTAGAGTAAAAGCTTTTGGTTTCATGTATGAGGCTCAAATTCACAAACTCAATCTTAATATCTTATTTCCCAGATTGTATGCACTAGAAGCTAAAAAGCAGTGTTCAATTGTGATCGATGAGTGCTTGAGAATGGATACTGACTAGGAAAATGGGAGTGACATTGTCAACCACGAGGTACATCTTGTTTGAAGCTATCTCCTTTGTTGGAACTTATTGGTGAGCTAGTCTTCACTCTTCACCAACAACAAATTGATTGCTGGAAATGGAGACTCGACAGAAGTGGTGTATTCTTGACAGAAGTAGTAGTAATCAGGATTCTAGTCACTCAATCTAGAATAATTGGACTCCGTCAATAGTGAATTTGTGTATTTCGAAGGCGATGCAAAATGGGCTTCCTTAAATTCGATAATTTTATGTTGAGAAGTGTTACTATGTCTAACCCAAATGCCAAACTAAATATGATGGCTGCTATTGCGACTTCCAGTGCTCTGCGGCTCTCTCTAATATCGAAACTAAAAACTTAGAGCAAATTATGTCTGAATGCGAGGGAAAGTTAAAGTAATAAAAAAAAGTTTGGGCTTGATGGAATTTAGGGATCCTTCGACGCTTTCATGGAAGATTTTAAGGTTGAATCAACGGGAAACACTAAGTAAGGGATCACAAAGAGCATTCCAAGGAGTGCACGTGTCTTGTCACTGTTTTGGACGCCGTGGAAATGAAGGAACCATTATGTATTTGAATGGGAAAATTATACAAAAAAACCAAACCATTATGTATTTGAATGGGAACATTATACAAAAAAACCAACGTACTTTTAATATTTTGTTGATTAAGTACCTGTAACAAAAACGTTTCCA
>JAANYP010004240.1:17500-104404 GCA_020465985.1 Centrapalus pauciflorus
TGTAACAAATGTTTTTTGTAACATACATTGATGGTTTATTTATATATTATTTTGAATTTTGTAGTACGTATTGTATACTTACATAAATTAGTAGGTTACAAATATATATATATATATATATATATATACATAGGGGTGGTTTCAATGGAGAACCTCTATGCATCGAAGAACCTTGAAGAACCACAATGCATCGCTAAAAAATCGTAATGCATTACGTAGAAATCAATGCATCACGGGGACATTGTGATGCATTTGTGGTGGTGCATGGAGGTTCTTCGATGCATGAAGGTTCTCCATTGAACCCACCTCTCTCTCTCTCTCTCTCTCTCTCTCTCTCTCTCTCTATATATATATATATATATATATATATATATATATATATATATAGACACACACACACTTATAATAACATGTTATATTTATTTATTTAAAAAATTAAAATATATATAATTAGTATTAGCAGCAACATAAACTTTTAGTGGCGACATGTATTAGCAGCGATATATCTAGCATCGACATATGAGTTTTAGTGTTAAACCTTTAGCTGCGACTTGTCGCCGCTAATACCTTTAGGAGCGACATATTAGTCCTGCTACAACCCTTGTTTCTTGTAGTGGGTATATATGTACATATATCAGTGTGCATGTGTACGTGCTTCCATGCGTGGCGTGAAGTTTGGTGGGAACCTATCTTAAATCAAGAGCATCATAATTTATATGTATCAAGTTAAATTTATATATGACTTTATGCATGAAGAAAGAAGTTTGAGAATCTTTATAATATCGTTTTTTTAATTTGCATGAAAATTTTTGTTTATGTAGATATACAACGATAATGATTGATTAAAACTGATATAAATTCTAGGGTAAAGTCATACAATAGTAACCTACTTTTGGAAATTTATCAATATGGTACGTCTATTTTTTTAAATGTCGATATGGTACATGTACTTCAATTTTACATACCGATATGACCATATTTGTAATAGACCACTGTTTTTCATACCATTAGAACCATGTTTCGTATGTAAAAACCGGGCTCTATTATGTAGAATGACCATATCGATACAGAAAATTGAAGTACACGTATCATGTAGACAATTAAAAAGTAGACGTACCATATCGATACATTTTCAAAAGTAGGTTGCTATTGTAAGACCTTAACCCTAAATTTTATGAAAAGTTATTGCAGTCATTAACAGTAAAACCCGTAACAAAAAATGATTATTTTTTACTTGGGTGACCATTTTTAATTATTTGGTCTTTAGGTTTATATTAATGACCCAATTTCAATGATGACAATTTATAGTCACTAATTGCAAAATAGTGACCAAAACAAGATAGTCACTAAAAGTTATGGTCTTAATGAACCTTTTTCTTGTAGTGATCCGTACGACCACATACACCCTTAAAATTTTGTTGAAATTTATTATGACTAGCTAATAATACAAAAAATTAATCCTAAACAAATCTTAATTTGCATACCTTGTCGCCGTTGTCGATGAGAAAGCCTTTACGAAAAAGAAAGTAAAGTTCTTCTTTTGTTTCCTAGTGAGGAGTATCTTTTGACAATAACGTGATTAAGAATGTAAAATCAGACTCAAATTTGAACTCCCAATCTGCTTCCACCTCGCTATCTTCTTTCTCACATAAACCCTAGATCATAATTAATACACATATCAATTTTGATCTACAAAATGATTCCAAACAAGTTCATATAATGCTTCCAACTTACATGCTCCACAGGCCGAAATTCAATGCCTTCAATGAGACTTTTTTCTTCATGATTTCCCAATAAAGGAAAATTCGTGAATTCGATCGAGAATTTTTCATCTTTTTGGTTGCTTTTAAATTCGTATAATTCAGCCGTTAACCATCCATCATCTCTTACATGTGCAACACAACAAGTATGGTAGTGTGACTCCTCATCGAGTTTGTATCGGAAGGGATGGATTGTGTCGTTATTATATACAGGATATTTAAAAATGATGTTTATGGTGTATGAGACATTTGGTAACAAATAATGAGTGTTCACTTCCATTTTCAGAGGAAAGTATGCAACAGCATCTATAACATACTCAAACCTGCAAATATTGCAAAGATAATTAACCACCATTAGTATTTATACATATATATATATATATATATATATATATATATATATATATATATATATATATATATATATATATATAGATGGGTTCAATGGAAAACCAACATGCATCGGAAAACCTTCATGCACCACCACAAATGCATCACAATTCTCGCGTGATGCATCAAATTCCTCGCGTGATGCACCGAATTCCCGCGTGATGCATCGACTTTCTGCGTTGTGCATCACCTGATCCAATGGCTATAAAGTGGTTCCCGGGTTTTCCCATGCATATAGGTTTTCCATTGAACCCACTCCTATATATATATATATATACAATTTAAATTAATGTTAATTTTAGGATTAAAATTATATAATTATATCATTTAGAAGGCGTTGATGACATCGTTCTACACTACAAGAAAAGTTTCATTTAGTGACACACGCTTTTAGTGACACAAAAAAAAGTATCACTCTATCTTACTGTTAGTGACACTTATGAAAAAGTGTAGGTATAAAGCAATCTTTTACCCATATTTTTTTTCTAAATCAGTGACACAAACACATACATTTTTAGTCACTATATATCTATACTCACTCCACTTTTACCCACTCTTTTTGTTGTAAAAAAAGTGTCACTATGGGTATCAAAATCTTTTACCTACACAACAAAAAAGTGTGGGTAAAAGTGGAGTGGGTATAGATATATAGTGACTAAAAATATATGTATTTGTGTCACTAATTTAGAAAAAGTGTGGGTAAAAGATTGCTCTATACCTACACTTTTTCATAAGTGTCACTAAAAGCAGGATATAGTGACACTTTTTTTGTGTCACTAAAAGTGTGTGTCACTATGACATTTTTCTTGTAGTGCTAGTAATTTATTAGTGAAACTGATGTATTTTGACTTCAACTAAACTTCATTAATTAAGGATTTAAAGTATAAATTGAGATAAATCTATTAATTAAATTTATATAGTTTGTTCTATTAATTAGACAGGTTAGAATATATTTTATCAATATAGAGGGGGTTCAATAGAGAACCTCCATGCATCGAAAAACTTTGAAGAACCTTCATGCACCACCACAAATGCATCACAATTCACCCATGATGCATCATTATTTCCACGTGATGCATCAAGTTCCCGCATGATGTATCGATTTCTAGGTGATACATTACGATTTTCTAGCGATGCATTGTGGTTCTCCAAGGTTCTTCGATGCATAAAGGTTCTTCATTGAACCCACCCCTATTAATATAATCTTTATATATATAAGACAACATCATACGTCACTGTTACGTTTCATGTGACACACAATTTTGATTTAGACTATGTGTTTATAAAAGTGTTTTAATTTCATTAATTTGTGTTTTTTCAAAATGGTAGTTGAAAAACTTGATAATTGGTATTATTTTCTTTAATATAACGGTGGTTCGAAGGAAGACGTCAATAAATGAAATATTTATGTAAAATAATGTCAGTTATTAGGTTGTTCAACCACAAAATGAGAACATTTCCGAAAATACCCAACCTAAATCAAAACATTTTTGAAAGTACGCAACATAAATCAAAACACATGAACAAAGTACACGTCAACATTGTAATTAACCGGTAGTATTCGATGAGACACACTTGAAAGTTGGATGCATCATATGTAAAAATGTGTAGGAAAAAATCTGGGTACATAAACTATTTTTTGTATACATATAGAAGTTGGATGTATCATATGTAAAAATATATCATATGTGTAGGAAAAAATCTATGTACCATTAAACAATTCTTTATCTCGATTTAGTCACTAAACTATTTATTTGTATATACTAAACTTTTTTTTTACTGATATAATCACTGAAAATTGTCTCGATTTGGCCACCAAACTATCATATTTTGTACCGATTTAGCCATTAGTTTTAGGGTTAATTACGTCAAAAGGTAACTATTGTCACTGTTTTTTCAATTTGGTTAACATACTAAATTTTTTTCAATTTTAGGTAACATACTTTCCAAATCAATCAATCAAGGTAACCGTATCGGATTGAAAAGTAAAAATTACTGACATGATCAGTTTTTAAATTTCTAATATTGCTTAATTATTTTTTAATTTGCTTAAAATAGCAAGGTATTATCAAAAAAAGTACTTTTAAATTGCACAAAATAGTGCAGATCGTATAACAATTAAACAGTCAATTTTTTTTAAAAAAATGTTGACCAAACAATTAAACTCTGACGTAAGTAATTTTTATCTTTCAATCCGATATGGTTAACTTGATTGACTTGATTTGGAAAGTATGACACCTTGATAAGCAAAAATATTAGTATTTTACCCAAATTAAAAAAATGTAACAGTAGGTTACCTTTTGACGCAATTGACACTAAACTAAAGTTTAGTGGCTAAATCATGACAAAAAGTAGTTTAATGGTTAAATGAGACCATTATCCAACTAAATTTAAATTTGACATTTACACAATATACCCCTGAACAAAGAAACTAAAACATACTATCACCAACTTTATATCTCACATTCTCCATCTTAATTTAATCTCTTTGAGGCAGAATTTTTAGATTTTCCAAACAACTCTGAAACTTGATTCCAGGCAATGCTTTAGTAAGCATATGTGCAGCATTATCATCAGTATAGTATGCACTTTCTCCACATCAACTTCTTTGAACTGATAATATCTTTGATGAAATGCAACTTTACATTTATATGCTTCATCTGTCATGAAATACTTGATTTTTGGACAAATGAATAGCACTTTGACTATCACACAAAATCAACGAATTACTTGAATCAACTCCCAATTCTACAAGCAATCCTTTTATCCAGATTGCTTCCTTTATCCCATCAGTCAGTGCAATGTATTTAGCTTCTGTCGAAGACAATGTTACCACCTTTTGCAGAATTGACTTCCCACTTATAGTACATCCAAACACTTGAAATATATATCCACTTATGGATCGTCATCTGTCAACATCTTTAGCAAAGTCAGAATCAGTGTAGCCTATCACATTGATTCCTGTACGGCTAGTAGCCAAACCATAATGCAAACCCACATTCTTTGTTCCTTTCAAATATCCCAGCACCCACTTTACTGCATCCCAATGATTCTTACCTAGATTTGGAAGAACTCTGCTTAAAATTCCAGTAGCATAGGCTATGTCAGGCGTTGTACATACCATGAGATACATCAGACTTCCTACTGCTCTTGTATAAGGCACTTTCATCATATCTGACTTCCTTTCTTCTGTTTGAGGACTGTCTCTGTTTCACAATTTAAAGTGTGAATCAATGGGAGATGTCACTGTTTTTGCACTTTCCATATTAAACCTCTGAAGTATCCTCTCAACATACCGAGTTTGAGTTAGAGTGAGAACTTTCTTCTTTCTATCTCTGAATATCTCAATTCCCATAATTTTCTTTGCTTCATCCAATTCTTTCATTTTAAAGTTCTCCTTTAACAGATCTTTGACTTTATTAATCTCATCTTTACTTCGTTTGACAACACCATTTTGTTGAGGGGTATCGGTACACGACGTTTGATACATTGTACCATAAAAATAAGTAACCGGGTGAAGGCATTAGAGGTATATTCACCTCCTAAGTCACAACAAAAACATTTGATGACCGCTGAATGTTTGGCTTTAACCAGAGCACGAAAATCTTTATAGATGGACAAAAATTCAGACATGTGTTTCATCATATAGATCCATGTATAACGAGTATAGTCATCAATAAAAGAAACATAATATCTAGCACCCATTTTAAAGGACACAAGAGAATGTCCCCACACATCAGAACGAATCAGATCAAATGGTGTGAAAGAACAATAGACACTTTTATTAAATGGTAAAACGAAAAATTTTACCGGTTTACAACCACTACAATAAGATATATGTGAATAATTCAATTGACCTAGAGCGCCTGTAGAGGCCAAAAACTGTAAACGAGACGCTCAAACATGACCTAAACAAGAGTGCCATATGTAGAAATCAGAAGACAAATTACTCAAACGAAAAGCAGATAAAGCGACACTTGAAGCAGCCACATCTGAAACTATGAGATTGTCCAAAACATAGAGCTCTCCTAGCTTACGGCATGTCCCAATCACCTTCTAAGAAAGCGGGTCGTGAACACAACAAGTTAAATCAAAAAAGAAAATACAATAACCCGATTTGCATAGTTGACTAACAGAAACAAGGTTTAAAGAATGACTAGGAATATAATACACATCATGTAGAGACACACGAGAGGCAACAACAGAGCCAACACTTTCTAGTGGCATAGATGTGCCATTAACAGTCATTACAGATATAGAAGAACCTAGAGACAAAGAAATAAACGATGACAGACGAGGTAACATATGATGCGATGCCTTAGAGTCTAATATCCATAAAGATGAAGGCATGCCTGATTTAGTCGAAGAGGTTAGACCTGAGTGAAAAGCAGACATGGCAGCAGACCAGGAAGCAAAAAATTGTTTAAACTGCTCAAATACTTATCCAAGACGAAATGTAGCGTGACGTTATAATGATCCAATGAAGGCACAACAGTAGCAGTATTAAACTGAGGCAGACGAGGAACCCAATGAGTGGAACTTGTAGGACGATGTTGATGCTGAGACTGTCCAATAGATTTATTCCGTTGCGGAGGCCTTTGATGCTGCTGTTGTTTACCCTATTGTTTACCCATGACAAGTAAAATCGGACACCGAGGCTTCCAAGGATTCTTCCCCTTACAAAAAGCACACTCATCGTAAGCAACATTAGGAGACGATTTGTCAACAGAATGCTGTGGGGAGGGCATAACAGCAGGAGTCGACGAAGAGTTTGAGCTTTTATCAAAATGTAGATCTAAGACGAGTTTCTTCAACAATTAATTCATGGACAACCGAATCTACCGAGGGAAGAGGAGAGCGATGAAGGATTGTCCCATATAATCCTTCAAAATTAGATCGGAGTGCCATCAAAAACTGTACTAGACGTTGTTCTTCCCTCCTAGAAAGATACAAACCAAACGACTTTAACTCTGCTGATTCAAAGAGTGCCAACTGATTCCGAAGATTTGACATAGCAGAATAGAAAGCTTGAACACTCATATCATTATGGTGTAATGCAGTGTCGTACTTGGCTAAATGGACGTCGATCGATTGCGTAACGGAATTATTAAACCAAGTAGGGATCTTTGCAATATCTTTCTCCCAAGTATCAAGTAAGGTTGCATAATTTTCAGCAGCCTTATTCGTAGATATATCTTTCATACCAATCACATAACCCTACATAGATTTACCACGCAAATTTTTTTCATAACATAACTCCAATACGCATAATTGGTACCTTCAAGTTGAATACTATTTGACTGTAGAGAATCATCTTTGCGAGCAGCCAATATCAATACACAATAAACCACAAATCATGAATAACAATCAAACAAAACGACAAGAATCAAAGAGTAACCGCAAAGACAAAGAATACCAACGAGTCACAACAACGAAAATCGCAAACCTAAACATAGTGACGAAAATAGAGAATCAATACATCAATCGAGAACGAAGAATAAAGCGAACTCACCACGGCAAACCATAGCGACGAAAGACATCAATTGAAATTGAGAACGAAGAACGACGAAATACCACAGCAATGAAAAACATCAATCGAGAACGAAGAATGAAGAACGACAAACGATCCGCACACTAGTGCTATATAAAACTTGACCTTTGATCAATAACCATGCTTTGATACCATACATGATCAACAATAAGAAAAAGAAACCAGGGTTTACGAAAAAGGGTTAGAGTTTATTGATAATAGAGTATTGCATTACAATGAACGATAAATGGATACACACACAAACACACACATATAAACAATGAATAAGATAATGACAAAAGCAACCCTCCAACTATGCAAACTATTTTAAAAATTACATATATGCTAATACTTATAATTCTTGAGTGTAATCAAATAGGATATAAGACGAGTACAAAATACTAAAAGAACACACTCCCTAATGATCAAGCATGATCAAATCATTATTATATTCATCGAAGGAACAATAGCATTGAATATGAGAATTGTCATTGAGAAGATTAGGTTTAACATAACATATTTAATGTCGTTCAAAATTTGCATGTTTTAAAATTCCATGAATGAATTTGGAATACATTCTAAAGTTTGTATAAGTACTTGTTGTCGTGGGAACCACAAACAAGATTCGATGCTTTTTGGTTTTTGGTTGATATTCATGATGATGAATATAGCAATAGGTTGAGTCAAATCCACAAATGTTTAATTGTTGCGAACAAATATTGAAATGACTCACATTGAGATTACTCATCCGTGGATCACTATCATGAGTCATCTCAATCAAGGTAATCTTCAATACCTGAGGTGCTTACCTACTTCAGTATGACGATCACTACTCTTTACTTAAACCTACCGTCATTTGTAACTCAATGATCATAAGGATTTTGAAATTTGATTCAGTGGAAGCCGTAAATGAAAGCCTAAGTAGTCAAGATGTGATTTTCATCTCCTTTTATTGAGGAAATATATTTCTCGGGCCCTCGACAATTAATGCTTATGAATGCATGGTGGTCCTTGAACAGGAATGATGTAATCTCTTCCGTTCGTTTTTTGTTTCAATCTAAGATCATGATAGTCCAGAAACATAATAGTGGATACTATGCTTGATCTAATTCATGCTTGGTATTTGCAACAAAATATCATGTTGTAAGAGATATAACCTTAATTTTTTATTGAAAAAGGAAGTTTATTATAAGAATACCCAAATAGGGATAAAAGTTTTTATGACCATGGTAATCTGAGTTTCCAGCTAAAACCTCCTTAAATATATAGTACTATAGTAGTGTAGGATAGTTATGTCCTCTTGCAGAAATGAGAATTTGTTATAATATTAAACAAATAATTAATTTTGAAATTCTTTAAAGGGTTTATTATGAAAAAGAACCAACATGCATGTTTTTATGTTTTTTTGCATTTTCTGTTAGAAATTCTATTTAGTGGGCTTATATGTTTAGATTATTGGGCTTTATCTCTAATAGACTTATTGGACTATTAATTAATAAACTAATATTATTGGGCTTTAGAGTTTGATGGTAACTCTAATTCCCATTCTATATATAGTGAGGGTCCCCAATACCCTAAAGCAACCCTAAGATCCCTAATCTCCATCTATCAGAGATCTGCTGTTCGGTCTAGAACATTAAGGCTTTAGGTGAGGAAGACTCTCACAACCCTGTTCGTTCGTCATCAGGTTTCCGCATAAAGAAAACGATATCAATGGATTCAGGTATGAGTTCTTTTATGGTTTATCTTAATGATTTGACAATATGGTTGATCCGGTTTATTATTCAAATATATCTAACAAGTGGTATCAGAGCCACCATATTTGTTGAATCGTTAGATAAAGATTATATTAATTATATAGTTTTTTTTTGCGGCTGTGATTTTTTTATTCTTTTGCCCGGCCACATAAAAAAACAGAAAAGAAAAGAAAAGAAAAGAATTGTGGTCATGTGTGGTTTCTGTGATTTGCGCCGCCCCAACTATATATATATAAATTAACAATCAATTACAAAGGGGTGAGGAGAATGTAACGCCTTGAAGGCTATGCATTGACAATTTACTATTTTCGCTTCCTAGTAAACAATCGCTTTTCTGTTAACCACATGTGATGTTGTTGTAGTTGCAAAAGCCTAGAGTGAGCCCCTTCAGTTCGGTTAATTAGTTCGCAATGGCTAATTAATATTGCAAAAGCCTAAATATTATTTGTTTAGTAATATTTATTTTTGTTGCCATAATATTCTCAAAAGAGTATGATTGAGTTTTTGATTTCTTGATTGCGTCATAAACAATACAATGATTAATATATGTTACTATGAGCTCAATTACATTAGTAATTCAAAGTTTTGGGTGTTAATTTTAATTAATTATATTGTTCGATCTCCAGACTTAAAAGAAAAAAAAAAGTTTTTGTGAATTGATTTAAGTTATGAGTATGTTTGATCCGTATGGATTTAAAGTTTGAGGATGATATTTAATAATTATTTAAATATTCATTTGTTTTAAATCCTTTTAGATAATCACACACTATTATAATAAATTGTTTCTATTTTTTTATGACATTTATCGACTAGTAAATTAATAGAAACTTTATAAAAGATAGATTTTGTGATTATTAAAGACTTTATGGATCGACATAAGGTAAGGAATTAAAGATTCTGTTTTATCCTAATTAATCTGATAGTTTGGGGATAAATTATTTATTTGATAATTATCAAGATTCATTTAAAGTTTTTCTGATAATTACATTTTGGTCTTGTGACTTTTATAATAAAACATTTTTCTCACAGAAAATTTGTAAAAGTCATGTTTTGTATTTAATACTAAAACATCTTTGAAGGAAATTTGGTTCCTTTTAACTTTACGACTGACAAATTTTTTTTGTCGGTTAATTTTATTAAAGTCATTGTGGATCATATTAAGGTATGTATCATGTTCAATCCATATAAATTTGATAGTTTGAGGATTAACAATTTGTTCCATAATCATTTGGTTGATTTAAAGTTTTTCTTGATAATTATACTTTAATCCTATGACTATTTATAATAAAATTTTCTTTACTATTAATTTATAAAAGTCATGTTTGATAATTATTTATTGTTCAAGTATTATTGCTAAATAATATCTTCAGGAAATTATTTTGAATTTCAAATATTTGATACAACGGGTTTCGAACCAAAATATTTGTAAATAACGATTTTTGTCGTAAGACTAATCAAGTTACGAGATAATTTCTAAACTTTTGTGAGTTTAAATATGGTAGTTCTCGTAATAAAGGTTTGATATTTTTATTTATTTTGGCATAAACCATGGTGATAATATTTCGTAAAGTTGCAATATATCTAAAAGTTTTTTTTAGGGGTGAATTGTTATCAATATAGCAATGACTTAACAACTCTACCAATCTAGAAATCTAATTGATTGAATAAATTCAGGTTATTGAAATATTGTGGTATTGCCTTATGTGAATATAAATATTTTTGTTTTTAGGTGAAACCTTTATGGATTAATCTAGTATTTTGAGTCAATTAATTGATATAAAACGTTGTCAAAGTAACCTTTTTTATATTAACTAATTGTACTGATAATACATAGATTTTTTGTATGAAACTATTTATGTGGACTATGATTCACCCAAAGGTTGACATAGTTTGACCAAATAATACATACATGCTGTAACATCCTCGGATTTAAATTATTATATTTGAAGTTTATTAAGTTTAAATTTGTAATTTAAGTTGAATTATGAAAGTTGGTACGAAATTTGGACTGATTATAAAATTGGTTGTATATTATGGAAATTTAGAATTTTTAATTATTAAGTGAAAATAAATATTAAATTATTAAGGATAATAAATAAAAGATAGAAGTCTTTTATTTTATAAAGCAGTATTTAATGGAACCGGATAATTTGAGGGGTGAAATGTGCCAAGAGTTGAAAGATGGAAATAAAAAGGGGGAAAATTTCCATTTCCATTCATTTTGAACCAAATACACTCTCTCACTAGAACTCTCTCTCTCTCTCTTGGCTCTCTCTCTCTCTAAATTCGAAGATCATCAAAGCTTGGATTTTGAAGCTGAAAATCTGAAACAAGATTGGTAGGAAGGATATATCAACACTGCAATCATCGATTTAAGGTAAAAATCATTTAAATTTCAGATTATTGAGCATTTTGGTTCGGTTTTTGTATGAACCGAAACTTAGATTTGGAAGTTTCAAATATGGATGCATGTTAGATGTTTTTGAGGATTCGTTTAAATCTAGTGTTTATAATGCTATGTATTAAATTTCAGCTCTTGATTCGAACTAAAAGTAAGGATTTGAGGATTTTGTGTGTGTTTTAGTGTGTGTGTTCGATGGATGATGAAAAGGGTCAAAAAGGATTTGAATTTGGTATGAAAGCATGTTAATGTTAGTGTTAAAATGCTTTAAATTAAGTGTATTTAAGTTGGTATAATTTATTTCATGTATTGAAAAAGTACCAAAAATGACTTGGATTAAATCAGGAAAATAATATTCAAAACTGCACAAATTCGAAGGGGTCCGAATTCGGATCCGAGATGAACTCGGATCTGGTCCGAATTCGGATGAGGCCCGGATTTCAGGATAATTAATATATCAAATTATTTCTAAGTGTTGGAATTCGGATGGGGGTCCGAATTCGGATAGGGTCCGAACTTAGCTTGGGTCCGAAATTCAAACTAAATGGGATTCGAATTTATAGGTAATCCGAATTTTTAAAGGTGGTTCGAACTTGCATGGGATATGAATTGGGGGATCCGAATTGGGGGATTTATGTGGGATCCGAATTAGGGGTCCGAATTCGGGTGGGGTCCGAATTCGGACATTAATCCGAAATGAGGATCAATTATTGCAAAACTTATAAATTAAGTTTTATAAAATTAAACAATTATTGATACAATGTGTTGTTACAACTGACTTAACAGGTCCCTTGTGGTGTTGTTTAACCCACAGTGGGGTACTTTGTGGATCCGGTTGAAATTCCGAGGAGAAATAAAATTAACTGAAGTTTAATAACGCACCCACTGTGAGTACCTTTGATTTTAACATTGCTGCATCTGCTTTATGTTTGCGTTGCCTGCTGAGGCATGTTGTTTCATTTTCGTTTGGCACTCTACTAACATGCGTATATGTTGATGCACATTCATACTTGTTGCATGTCCGTTCATTTGTTGTGCATCCTTTCGATGGACCTGCGTGGTCGCATCTGTACTTTGATGTTACTGTGCTATATGACCAGGAGTTTGACACCTCTGTGGTCAGGATAGACAGTAAGTCATCCCCGATGTAATGTCTGCCTCAGATGGTTGGTTTTCTTGTGCCGAGGGTCAGCTCGAAGGAGCTGCGGCTCGGGTTTGCGTACTTTGAGTACGTGTGGAGTATACGGTATGTGTTACCGCGGTTACTCTGGGTGGCATCATAATGATTTGTAGAATGTGTAAAATCATATGGTATTCACTAAGCTTTAGCTTACCCCTTCAGTTGTTGTATTTTTACAGGAAAAGGGAAATTCGCTGCGGGACCCTCTAGCTAGGACATTTGTTGAAGCATTTGAAGATTCCTACTGTTTAACTTGGTATTTGGTTGATGGAATCACCGTTGTAATAAATTTGGGGATGATGTAATACAGTTTGAGTTTGTAGACTTAGACGTGTAACCAATGTAGCACCGTAGTGTGTATGACAAATTTGTATTATTTTATTTTATTTTGTATTTTATGCTTCCGCACTGTAAATTAAGCTATCAGATCATTATGAAATTTATGTTTGGTGATTAACCCTGGGTGAGTTATAAATGATGGTTATTGTGGCAAGGGTGTCACAACTTATGGTATCAGAGCAGTAGTTTGAGATTCAAGTGTCCGTGAGGTCTTGATCTCAAACACTAGGTAATGATATGTAGTGGTTTAAGTAATGATCTGAACTAAGATAGGTTATGATCTAGTAATTATAAGAGATTGACTGTCATACGGGACAAATGAGTGGTGTCTTTAAATTAATGAAATGTTACTAAACAAGTTATATGTTTATTATTTCAGAACATGTCTGGGGGAGGAATGACACCCGAAGAAGCCAGAGAGATGATGCTAGCCATGATGGCTGAGCAGAACAAAATGATTCAGGATCAGTTTCGGGCTCGAGATGAGGCCGAAGCTAAGAGAAGAGAAGATAAGAGGAAAAACAAAGAAAAAGAAGGGGGTAACAATGAAGAACAAGATGACAACACTGGGTCGTCTAACAAGCCCAAAGGTTGTCGTTTTAAGGACTTTAAGGGAAACGGGGCCGTGGAATTTAATGGATTGGGTGATGCCGTTGCTACACTGGAATGGATAACGGAAACCGAACGGACATTCCGAATCAGCGACTGTGCTGAGAAGGACATGGTTCGGTATGCTACCGCTATGTTCACCAATGATGCGATCATGTGGTGGAACGCTATGGTGAATGCGTTGACAATGGAGAAGGTTTCTGTGATGACTTGGGCTGAGTTTACGGACTTATTTACTCAGCAATACTGTCCAGTTGATGAGCGCCGAAGATTGGAGGCGAAGTTTATGGCATTGATGCAGGGGACTAGGACTGTGTCCCAATATGCTGTAGAATTCACGAGGCTGAGTCCGTTTGCGCCTCATCAGGTGGATACTGAAGAAAGGAAAGTGACCAGATTCGAGGCTGGTTTGGATATTGAAATTAGGAGGGTCATGAGCAACGTTCGCTACCCTACATTTGCAGGTTTACTTGAGGCTGCCAGAAATGTAGAACATATTCTAATTATGTCGGGATACTCGATTGGGTCCGCTGCTACTTCCACCAACCCAACACAACCGTCACCGCCGAAGCGCCAACGTGAGGGAGGATACTCGGGATCTTCCCGGTCTTCACAGTACTCACCTCAGCAGTCTTATCGCCGACAGTCTGGTTCATCTGATCGTGGTCGTGCTCGTGCTTATTCCATCAACACCGAGCCGCAATACTGCAATAAGTGTCATCTGGAACACTTTGGCAAGTGCACTAACGGACGCGCTTGCTTTTGCTGTGGGGAATTGGGTCATTTTCAGAACGATTGCCCAAGGAAGGGAGATGCTTGCTATAAGTGTGGGGTGTGGGGACACAATAGTAGGAACTGTAGGAAGAATGCTCCAGCAGTTGCTGCTCCATCATCGACACGATCTTCTGGAGGTTCAAGTGGTGGTTCAGTTTACCGCCGGGGTCAGTCACAAAGGGCACCGGCTCGTGCTTTTCAGATAACTGCAGAGGAGGCCAGGGAAAACCCAGAGGTGGTTACGGGTACGTTCATAGTTAACTCTTTGCCTGCAAGAGTTTTATTTGATTCTGGTGCAAATCGTTCGTTTGTTTCCACTGTATTTGCACAAAGACTTGCCATGCCACTGTCTAGATTATCTGCTGTACTTGACATAGAAACTGCTAGCAACACTCTAGTCAAGGTAGATCACGTATACCGTAATTGCACATTAGTAATTGAAGATGTACTCTTCAATTTGGACCTGATCCCTATTGAGTTCAGTGAGTTTGACGTGATAGTCGGGATGGACTGGTTGATCGAGAATGAAGCCCATATAGTGTGTAAGAACCGAATGATAAAGATAACTACTCCGGAGGGGCGTGAGATTTGTATTTACGGGGATAGGAGAAGCGGGGATTTGTGTTTGCTGACTATTGCAAAAGCTCGAAAGCTTGTTGCAAAGAGATGTGATGCATACTTAGCATATGCGATTGATGCTAAGGCTGAGAAGAGAACTTTGGCCGATGTGCCGGTTGTTTCACAATTCCCGGATGTGTTTCCGGAAGACTTGTCTGGCGTGCCGCCTGAGAGACAAGTGGAGTTTAAGATTGACTTGATCCCTGGAGCTGCACCGGTAGCTCGTTCTCCTTATCGTCTTGCCCCAACCGAGATGAAAGAAATGATTACACAGCTTCAAGAGTTGTTGGACAAGGGCTTCATTCGGCCGAGTTCATCGCCGTGGGGAGCTCCGGTATTGTTTGTTAAAAAGAAGGACGACACGATGAGGATGTGCATAGATTACCGGGAGCTGAATAAGTTGACGATTAAGAACAAGTATCCACTGCCGAGGATAGATGATTTATTCGATCAATTACATGGGGCTAGTGTGTTATCCAAGATTGATTTGAGGTCGGGGTACCTTCAGTTGAAAGTACGAGAAGAGGATGTGCCTAAGACAACATTTAGGACACGTTATGGGCATTATGAGTTTTTGGTTATGCCTTTCGGGTTAACCAATGCCCCGACTGTCTTTATGGATTTAATGAACAGAGTTTGTAGACCGATGTTAGACAAATCGGTAATAGTGTTCATTGACGATATCTTAGTATACTCTAAGTCTGAAGCCGAACACGCTGATCACTTAAAGGAGTTATTGGAATTGTTAAGAAAGGAAAGTTGTATGCCAAATTCTCAAAGTGTGAGTTTTGGCTACAACAGATACAGTTTTTAGGACATGTGATTTCTGGAGCTGGGATTTCGGTAGATCCAGCTAAGGTAGAAGCGATAAAGAACTGGGAACCGCCGTGTTCAGCTACTGAAGCTAGAAGTTTTCTGGGGTTGGCAGGATATTATCGGAGGTTCATAAAGGACTTTTCTAAGATTGCAGTTCCTTTAACTGCATTAACAAAGAAGAATGCACCGTTTGTATGGGAAACTGTGCAGCAGGAGGCCTTTGAGGTTCTGAAGAGGGCGTTAAGTGAGGCGCCGATACTTGCCTTACCTGAAGGCAATGACGATTTTGTGGTGTATACGGATGCCTCGAGACTGGGGTTAGGCGCTGTACTGATGCAGCATGGAAATGTCATGATCTGGAATTGACAGCAGTTACATTTGCATTGAAGTTATGGAGGCACTATCTATATGGTACTAAGTGTCAGCTTTACACGGACCATAAAAGTTTAAAGTACATCTTTAGTCAGAAGGAGCTCAATATGAGGCAGAGACGTTCGATGGAACTTATAAATGATTACGATTGTGAAATCCTTTATCACCCCGGAAAGGCTAATGTAGTAGCCGATGCCTTGAGCCGGAAAGCTTATGCTAAGGATTGCTGCTACATGATGACGTCTACTATGTTAACGTCTACCATTATAAATGATGTTAAGGCTGCTCAAATGGAAGCTTTGAAAGAAGAGAATGTTAGTACTGAAGATATAAGAGTACAAATTAAGAGTATGGAAACAAGCGAGTCAGGACTGAAAGGGATTTATGGAAGGATTTGGGTGCCGAAGTATGGTGGTATGAGAAATGTGATCATCGAAGAAGCGCATCAATCAAAATTTTCTGTACATCCCGGGAGCACAAAGATGTACAATGAGTTAAAAGCAGATTTTTGGTAGCCAGGATTGAAAAAGGACATAGGGCAGTATGTGGAAAGATGTCGAACTTGCCGGCTGGTGAAAGCCGAACATCAGCAACCCTATGGCAGTCTGCAACCGCTTCCCATTCCGGAATGGAAGTGGGAGCACATAACGATGGATTTTGTTACGAAGTTGCCGAAAACTAGGCGTCAATACGATGCAGTATGGGTGATAGTAGATAGATTGACTAAATCGGCTCACGTTATACCGATTAGAGAAAATTATTCGCTAGAGAAATTAGCTCAGATTTACATGGACGAGATTGTTTCTAGGCATGGAGTACCTAAGTCCATTGTGTCTGATCGTGATAGTCGCTTTACTTCAAACTTCTAGTCAGCACTGCAAGAAGGGTTGGGAACGAGAATAGCAATGAGTACAGCTTACCACCCACAAACTGATGGTCAGAGTGAGCGGACCATCCTAACGCTTGAAGATATGATGCGGTCGTGTGTATTGGATCTCGGTGGCAATTGGGATGATCATTTGCCGCTGATAGAATTCTCATATAATAACAGTTACCATACAACTATAAAGAAAGCATCGTTTGAAGCTCTATATGGGAGAAGATGTAGGACTCCTACGTGTTGGAGGGAAACCGGAGAAACGTCGATTGCTGGGCCGGCATTGTTGCAAGAAACGAATGAGAAAATACAACTGGTTAGACAAAATATGAAAGCGGCCTAGGATCGTCAGAAGAGTTATTACGACAGGAGGCACAAACCAATCAGTTTTGATGTGAATGATTGGGTTTATTTGAAAGTGTCACCTATGAGAGGTGTTACACGTTTTGTAAAGAGAGGAAAGTTGGCTCCAAGATTTGTGGGGCCATTCAGGATTACTGAGAAAGTAGGAAATCAGTCGTATCGGTTGGAGTTGCCGGAAGAAATGTCGGGCATACACCCGGTGTTCCATGTGGGGAACCTTAGAAAGTCGTTCACAACCGAAAACGAAGATTGGGCTGACCACACTGAGCTGCAGATTGATGAAAGGCTCCGGTATGTTGAAGAGCCGGAGTGTGTGTTAGATACGAAAGTGAAGAAATTGAGAAGCAAGGAGATTGAAATGGTGCTTGTACGTTGGAAGCATCACAAAGGATCCAATCATACTTGGGAGACAAAGGCAGAGATGTTGAAGAAGTATCCGAAACTGTTCGAATCCGAGTAACTTCGAGGACGAAGTTTAGCGTGGTGGAGCCCATGCTGTAACATCCTCGGATTTAAATTATTATATTTGAAGTTTATTAAGTTTAAATTTGTAATTTAAGTTGAATTATGAAAGTTGGTACGAAATTTGGACTGATTATAAAAGTGGTTGTATATTATGGAAATTTAGAATTTTTAATTATTAAGTGAAAATAATTATTAAATTATTAAGGATAATAAATAAAAGATAGAAGTCTCTTATTTTATAAAGCAGTATTTAATGGAACCGGATAATTTGAGGGGTGAAATGTGCCAAGAGTTGAAAGATGGAAATAAAAAGGGGGAAAATTTCCATTTCCATTCATTTTGAACCAAATACACTCTCTCACTAGAACTCTCTCTCTCTCGGCTCTCTCTCTCTCTCTAAATTCGAAGATCATCAAAGCTTGGATTTTGAAGCTAAAAATCTGAAACAAGATTGGTAGGAAGGATATATCAACACTGCAATCATCGATTTAAGGTAAAAATCATTTAAATTTCAGATTATTGAGCATTTTGGTTCGGTTTTTGTATGAACCGAAACTTAGATTTGGAAGTTTCAAATATGGATGCATGTTAGATGTTTTTGAGGATTCGTTTAAATCTAGTGTTTATAATGCTATGTATTAAATTTCAGCTCCTGATTCGAACTAAAAGTAAGGATTTGAGGATTTTGTGTGTGTTTTAGTGTGTGTGTTCGATGGATGATGAAAAGGGTCAAAAAGGATTTGAATTTGGTATGAAAGCATAATGCTTTAAATTAAGTGTATTTAAGTTGGTATAATTTATTTCATGTATTGAAAAAGTACCAAAAATGACTTGGATTAAATCTGGAAAATAATATTCAAAACTGCACAAGTTCGAAGGGGTCCGAATTCGGATCCGAGATGAACTCGGATCTGGTCCGAATTTGGATGAGGCCCGGATTTCAGGATAATTAACATATCAAATTATTTCTAAGTGTTGGAATTCGGATGGGGGTCCGAATTCGGTTGGGGACCGAATTCGGATAGGGTCCGAACTTAGCTTGGGTCCGAAATTCAAACTAAATGGGATTCGTATTTATAGGTAATCCGAATTTTTAAAGGTGGTTCGAACTTGCATGGGATATGAATTGGGGGATCCGAATTGGGGAATTTATGTGGGATCCGAATTGGGGGTCCGAATTCGGACATTAATCCGAAATGAGGATCAATTATTGCAAAACCTATAAATTAAGTTTTATAAAATTAAACAATTATTGACACAATGTGTTGTTACAACTGACTTAACAGGTCCCTTGTGGTGTTGTTTAACCCACAGTGGGGTACTTGTGGATCCGGTTGAAATTCCGAGGAGAAATAAAATTAACTGAAGTTTAATAACGCACCCACTGTGAGTACCTTTGATTTTAACATTGCTGCATCTGCTTTATGTTTGCGTTGCCTGCTGAGGCATGTTGTTTCATTTTCGTTTGGCACTCTACTAACATGCGTATATGTTGATGCACATTCATACTTGTTGCATGTCCGTTCCTTTGTTGTGCATCCTTTCGATGGACCTGCGTGGTCGCATCTGTACTCTGAAGTTACTGTGCTATATAACCAAGAGTTTGACACCTCTGTGGTCAGGATAGACAGTAAGTCATCCCCGATGTAATGTCTGCCTCAGATGGTTGGTTTTCTTGTGCCGAGTGTCAGCTCGAAGGAGCCGCGGCTCGGGTTTGCGTACTTTGAGTACGTGTGGAGTATACGGTATGTGTTACCGCGGTTACTCTGGGTGGCATCATAATGATTTGTAAAATGTGTAAAATCATATGGTAGTCACTAAGCTTTAGCTTACCCCTTCAGTTGTTGTATTTTTACAGGAAAAGGGAAATCCGCTGCGGGACCATCTAGCTAGGACATTTGTTGAAGCATTTGAAGATTCCTACTGTTTAACTTGGTATTTGGTTTATGGAATCACCGTTGTAATAAATTTGCGGATGATGTAATACAGTTTGAGTTTGTAGACTTAGACGTGTAACCTATGTAGCACCGTAGTGTGTATGACAAATTTGTATTATTTTATTTTATTTTGTATTTTATGCTTCCGCACTGTAAATTAAGCTATCAGATCATTATGAAATTTATGTTTGGTGATTAACCCTGGGTGAGTTATAAATGGTGGTTATTGTGGCAAGGGTGTCACACATGTGATGATAAACACGTGACCACTATAAAGTTAATTATCCATGTAGACAATAGTCGGCCCAAAGAAGACTATCGTTTGACCGGATTAGATGTCAGTGTTTGATCATTATACTAAGAGTATCATTTACAATTGAACTATCGTTTTATGACGATATATTGTATTTTTTTGTTGAACTCTTAATTGGTCTAGTATTTTTATTCGATTAATTTATATATTAAATGTTACCAAAGGAACATCTTTTATATAATTAGTTGATTTCTAAATACATAGATGACTGTACATAATTATTTATGCGAATTATGATTGGCCCAAAGGTTGGCATAATTTTGCCAAATAATGATGTGCATGCAATGTTGAATACGTGACAATTATAAAGTTATGTTCATGTGAATAATAGTCGGCCCAAAGGAAGATTGTTGTTTTGACCGAATTTATTGTCAGTATTTCATCATTGGACTGAGAGTACCACTTACAGTTAATTTCTCTGTCCAAAGACTAGAATTAATGGTGTTATAGGTATCTCATTAAATTTTTGATTTAAAACTCTTTTATGAGTTGATTGTTGAGTATATTTGTTTTATTTTGTTTAGTCTGGTTTCTTTTGATTCTTTCGCTAATAAAAATCAGATAACACTGCAAAAAGTAATTTTCTTTAAAGATGACATTGTAAATTTTTGATTTACTTCTTTTGGTATGAAGTCAGATCATATGAAGGTAAATATTTATTGATAGTTTTGTTTTGAAGTTAAATTAATTTTGTACCTATACATACTTTGTGGTAGATTTCGGTTATACTACTTACATAAGTATGATCATATAAAGTTTTTTTTCAATCGCCAATTGATGTTGAAAGATTCATCTGTGTGAGCGATGATAATAAATTGCAGTATAAAGATATAGGAGATTAAAGTTGAATTTCAATTAAATTTGTTTGAGACGTTTATTTGATCATCTTTTAGATGAAACCTAAAGTTTATCAGTATGAACATATCTTTTTTTTTTATTGTTCATTTAGAAATAATAAAGTTAGTCTCAATAAAAACATTCATATTTGATTGGTTCTTGTCCTTTAAATAAATAAATATATGTTTGATGTATGCAAATTCCTATATTATAAGCACGACGAATACACATGATAGGTACAAAACTAAAACCTTGTAAGGATTTCGTACGATTTATTTCACAAGCATTTTGGATGCATCTCTAAACAAAGAACTCAAGAGCTTGTGTTAAATGGACTTTTTTGATCACTTAGACTTTCAAGTCTGTGTTATTTGTATCAAAAGAAAACAAACTATCAATAGAAATTTGTCTGTCAATAGAGATAAGGATGTCTTAAAATTGATAAATAATGATATTTGTGTTCATTCCCTACGGTTTAATGGAATGACAAATACATTTTATCATATTCATTGAAGACTACTCTATTTTTTTTTACCTTTATACAGTTTATAAGAAATCTCAATCATTGGACGTTTATTCAAAATCTTTTAAAGTTGATGTTGCATTTCAGCTTGAAAAGAATATAAAGCCGTCAAATCTGATCGTGATGGATGATAATACGACAGATTAGATGGATCAAGAGAATAACGGACATGGTATTTTATTTCTTTTTCCTTAAAGAATTTAGAATAGTTCTGCAATACATAATGTCAGGCAAACCTAACATGCATGATTTTGTAGAACGAAGGCACAAGACTCTTAAGGGTATGGTAAGGAGTATGATTCGTCATTCATCTTTACTAGAGTCTCTTTAAGGAGAAATCTTAGAGATCGCGATACATATTCTGAATAATGTAACCAACAAAGTAGTTACCGGATTCTCATACGAACTTTGACGGACAATATGCCAATCATTAGGCGTTTGTACGTATGTGGTTGTCCAAATTAAGTTAGGCCATAACAAGCCAAATAAGTTGGACTCAAGAGAGGTATGTGTTATGCTACTATTTTGTTGGTATCTTGGCAAAAGTTTTGTTATCCCACATCAATAACGTTTTTTTTAGAAAAAGAAAAAGGGAATGCTAGATTTCTTGAGAATATTGAGGTTGTGGGGAGAAACAATTAAGAAAGTTGTCTTTGAAGTATAATTGGATTTTGTTTGAGATTTTATTATTTCATTGTTCCAAAATATCATTCCGGATTCAGATATCAATGTTCAGGCTTCAACTCCTGTCATTGGACCGGTACAAGACAACACAACAGTACAACCTCAATAGTCTCATGATGTGTCATTAAATGAAATTCATTAGAGAGTAAAGGAGTGCAATTCCAGAAGATCATTTGTTGTATCTCCAAGATTTATGTAATACAATGGCTTTACAGAAAATGATCTAATCATATTTTGCAAAGTCATGTAATGTTTTAACTCTCGTAATGGATTGATGCCATTAAAGATAAGATTAAAGTCTATGAAAGACAATGACATTTGGAATCTTGTCAAATTACCTGAAGGTACGGAACCAATTGGTTACGTATATATGGATACTTACAACTAAGAAGGTTTCGTAAGGTAATATTGAAAGGTATAAAGATTGTCCAGTCGTTAAAGACTTTACTCAAAAGAGATTTATTGGTTGTAAAGAGAATTTCTTTCTGATATTTAGAATGACTCTTTTATAAATAATAATGACACTAACAAATCAATTCGATCTTGAGCCATATCATATGGATATTAAGAAACGTTTCTCAGTGGAGAATTGATGAGACGTCTTACATAAAGTGACTTAAAGATATTGAATATGAAGATTCAAAGTTTATGGTAAGTAAGATGAATAATCCATTTATGGTTTGAATTTAGGTTTCCCTGAGTAGTATTGCAATTTTTATCAAATTATTACCTTGTATGGTTTTGAGGTAGATATCGTTAATTATTTCAAGTAATAGTGGGAGTAAATGTATCTTGATGTTACTATATATTGTTGATATTTTATTTGTAAATAATGATATGGTTTTGTTTTGGAAACCAAGAAATTTTTAACGGAAGATCTTGGCTAGACATATTTTGTGTCAAGTTTTTCGTATACTTATAGACCAAATTTTGAAGTATACCTGGATTGTCACAAAAGAGTTGTATCGATATTGTTTCGAGTATATTCAACATGAAAGGTTGTAAACTTGAAGGCCAAAAGAATTTTAGTGTTCAAATAATTGTTTTTGAATGAAATAAGATACAAAAGATTTTAAGCATTTGATGTGTTATTTATAGAAAACAAAACACAATATGCTCACATATGAAAGTCGAAAATGTTGAGATCATTTGGTTTTCTGACTTTCATTTTTCGGGATGCTAAAATAGCAGTTATTCTACATCTGGTTGCATCATGTTTAACAGTGAGAGTAAAAGTACAAGATTCTGGTAATTAGATTCTTGTAGCTCTTTCTAACATGATCGTAGAACTCATTGCTTATTACGAGACATCAAATAAAGGATTATGACTGTCATGGTGTTGCAAGTATTAGTTGTATTAAAATACCACTAAAGACTTACCATGATAATAAATCAGTTGTGTTTTATTTTGACAATAATAGAAATTTTACAAAGTTTCTAGTTGTTAAGAAAGAGTTCAGGATAAACAAATTTTCACATAAATATAAGAACAAAATCTATGCTAGCAGACTCATTAACCAGAGGTCTAACACCAACGGTATTTCTTGAGCATGTTGCTCATGTAGTGTTATTACGGATGTAGCCTTGTTTCAGTGGAAGTTAATTGAAGGTTGTTCTTAATGTTTTATTGTGAATTGTTCTAGTTTTCTGCAGAATAAAGTTTATGGTTCTAATTTCTTTCTGAGCTCACTTAAGTGCAATGGTTACATTGCAATAAGGATTGTGAACTGGTCTCATATAAGACTAAAGTTGGACTAGTTAGAAATATGCAATCAAATTTTATGCAATTTTCATGCAACTCACTTGATCTATGTCATTAAATGTGTTTGTATGGTGATCTTCTTGGTTTAGTCACTTTTATAATATAGTGATAAAAGCTGTGTTGGTTTCATCACTGGCACATATAGTGGACCAGATTGATTACGGAAGTCTAAAAGATAAAGTTACAGATGCGCGCCTAAGGATATCTGTAATACAATTTTAAACATTATAAGCCCAAGTGGGAGTTTGTTAGAAATTCTATTTAGTGGGCTTATATGTTTAGATTATTGGGCTTTATCTCTAATAGACTTATTGGGCTATTAATTAATAAACTAATATTATTGGGCTTTAGAGTTTGATGGTAACCCTAATTCCCATTCTATATATAGTGAGGGTCCCCAATACCCTAAAGCAACCCTAAGATCCCTAATCTCCATCTATCAGAGATCTGCTGTTCGGTCTAGAACATTAAGGCTTTAGGTGAGGAAGACTCTCACAACCCTGTTCGTTCGTCATCAGGTTTCCGCATAAAGAAGACGATATCAATGGATTCAGGTATGAGTTCTTTTATGGTTTATCTTAATGATTTGACAATATGGTTGATCCGGTTTATTATTCAAATATATCTAACATTTTCGTCCATCATGTTATTTTTTTTCATGAAAAGCCTCAAGTTAATTTTTTCTTTTTGATTTAGTGAAATTTGGACATTAGACCCTGGTTATAATTCGTGAACCGGTTTTTTAAAAACTTGAAAATCGGGTTCTAATGTCCAAATTTCACTAAACCAGAAAGAAAAAATAAAATTGAAGACTTTTATGGAAAAAAATAACATGGAGGGTCGAAAACGCAAAAAAACATAAAAACATGTTGGTTTTTTTCATAATAAATCCTTCTTTAAACCAAAAACATGACCGGACTCAAATCATGTCATATATAAATCTTGATAATTTCAAAATCTGTCATATTAGAATCGTGTTATATCAAATCTTGCTATCCGAATACTAGGGGTGTTACTCGGGCGGGTTAAACGGGTTTCGATTTATTCGGTTCGGGTTATTTGGGTATGAGGGTATATGATAACTACCCGAACCCGAACCAAATAAGAAAACAGGTTAATCGGTTTTGGGTTAAATGAGTATCGGATTATTCAGTTTTAGTATAAAAATAGAATCATCTATAAAATGTTTTAAATGAATTAAATGGGTTGGGTAAAATGGGTAGAACGGGTTATGCGGGTTAAAAAGTTTAAATTTAAGTATTTATATTCTATATATAGGTAACCGTGGAAGAGTCGAAAAGAGACGTGTTTTTGGTTTGTAAAAAATAAAAACCTACATCTTTACTAAAGTAGACGTAAGATGCCAAGATGAGATGATATATTATTATTATTAATTTTTTAATTATTGATATATGGGTTATTTGGGTAACCCGAATTTTTTGCTTCCCACCCGATACCCGAACCGAAAACCTTATTCGGTTATTATTTAACCCGATTAACAAACCCGAAAACCGAATAACCCGACTCATTTAACCCGAATAAGGTTCGGTTCGGATGAGTTATTTGGATTCGGTTATTTTGCACACCCCTACCGAATACCACCTTATTTTTTAGAAAATCTGATATGAAAATTTTGGAAGATTTTTCGACAAGCGAGCAGCGCTTAACTTAAAGCAAATGCAAAACATATAATATAAAAAAGAAAATGTGATTACCGAATATCCATGGTCAACAAGAATGCCATTTAAGAGAACAAGAAGTTGACTTTGGGATCCATAAGATAGAGCAGGTTCAGCAAGATCAGCAATCCTAATCAATTCTTCAAAGTTCACCCTTTTTCCAAGATCTTCCATAGCCTCCTGTTAATAATCAATATATTAAATTCAGGGGTGGCTTTTAGGGTGTGCGAAAGGCTCGACCGCACAGGGCCCCCAATTTCGTAGGGCCTCACGGTTATAATAAGGATCTAAATTTAGACCAATAAATTTTTTTGTATTTGACATGTATACGTTGTGCGTCGGTGCTTTAAAATGGAATTCATGTCAAATTTAATTTGATTCGTGTTATTTATTTTAATTTCTCACTAATCAGTTTTTTTTATTCACGAACTCGACTTTACCAATTAAAATTGAGTCTCAAAATGACAAAATTAATATTTAAAATACTCAAGGGACTATGTTGTAATCACAAACACAGAGCCCCTAAAATCCATGAGACGGCCCTGATTAAATTTAATTATTTGTAAAATCCTTTAAAGGAACTGGGTATATGACTTGTATTCGTAGTCGTCTTTTTAGTAGTAGTTTGTTATGGTTTTTAGGCCTTTTTGTAACGTCGTGCCAGAGTTCAAAATACATTATTGTTGTTCAATAATAATAATAATAATCAATATTTTGTGTCTTTATTTAACTTTTTTCGGCGAATTAAAATATAGGATAAACATAAAAATTAGCCACTTTTTAGAGTGGTGTGTTTAAAAATACAGAATAAAGTTCCTTAATCAATTTTCCGTTTTTTATTGTGATAACGTTTTGTGACTACAAAAAATTCGTCATATGTACCTTATAATGCTTTATTGTGATGAAATTAAGTTGAACACCTCAAAATTTTAATTATGGGTTCGGATTTGACGTACAGTAAACATTAGGATTTGACATATAATATATTAAAAAGTATATATCACAGAAAAAAAGAAATCATGAAAAACATATATATCATAAAACTTATGGTTAATATGGTTTTTGTTACTTCTTTTTAAATCTATATATATAATAAAAGAGAACATTAAATGCATACGTGTCACTTCCACGTTACACCACAAAAGATAAATACAACTTTTTATTTTTAAAATAAAAGATAAATACAACTTATTATTATAAAAAATTCGTTACACCTCAAAAGATAAATACAACTTTTAATTTTTAAAATAAAAGATAAATACAACTTATTATTATAAGATAAATACATGCATATATAATAAAAGAGAACATCAAATGCATACGTGGCACTTCCACGTTACACTACAAAAGATAATATACAACTTTTTATTTTTAAAATAAAAGATAAATACAACTTACAAAAGATAAATACAACTTTTTATTTTTAAAATAAAAGATAAATACAACTTATTATTATAAAAAATTCGTTACACCACAAAAGATAAATACAACTTTTAATTTTTAAAATAAAAGATAAATACAACTTATTATTATAAGATAAATACATGCATATATAATAAAAGAGAACATCAAATGCATACGTGACACTTTCACGTTACACCACAAAAGATAATATACAACTTTTTATTTTTAAAATAAAAGATAAATACAACTTATTATTATAAAAAATAATAGATAAATACAATTTATTATATACAACTTTTGTTTTTAAATAAAAGATAAATACAATTTATTATTATAAAAAAGATAAATCCTAAATAGATTTATTTTTAAATAAAAGATAAATACCACTTATTAGTACAACTTATTATTATAACAAAAAAAGATAAATCCTAAATAGATTTATAAATAAAAATACACTATTAATTTTTAATCTATAAATATTAATATATAATAAAATATATAAGTAGTATGTTATATATAAAGTGAAATCTCAATTTTTATCAATTAAAATTTATTAAATTAGAAATAAAATTTTATTCACGTATTTACGTGGGACATAAACTAGTATTCTTATAAGACATTTAGTTTTGGATTATGAATGGGATTATTATTTTAATATGTTACAATAACGTAAATAATCAGTTTAAAGTGTTTGGATTACATACGTTAATAAGTATATATCACAGAAAATAAGAAATCATGAAAAACATATATATCATAAAACTTATGGTTAATATGGTTTTTGTTACTTCTTTTTAAATATTCTTATAAGACGTTTAGTTTTGGATTATGAATGGGATTATTATTTTAATATGTTACAATAACGTAAATAATCAGTTTTAAGTGTTTGGATTACATACGTTAATAAGTGATTATTTGCATTTAGAGTTAATCCTACTACACTTTTTCATAAGAAAATGTAGCTTATTTGCTTAATAAGTGATTATTTGGTTATTTTACAAGTTAAGACTTTAAAAACTGATTATTTGATAATTATGATATCAAACACCAGAAGTTAAACCAAACACTACATTTCCGGCAACACTTTTTGATACAACTATTATCTGATTATTGGTTTCCAAAACACTACAACACTTTTTCATAAACAAATCCAAACACCCATACCACTCAAAAAATGGTTAGAGTTTTGATTATCTCTTAAAATATTATCTATAGTCGTAAATTAATCAACTTACTTGTTGTTGAAGTGCAAGCTCAAGTTGTTTCAAGATCTCAACCATCGTTGGTCGTTCTTCACGAGATTTTTTCACACATCGATATGCAATGTCTGAAAACGTATCAAAAGAACCCAATTCCATTTGTTCTTTTAGACGATGAAATATAATGTCTTGTAATCCCTTCTCCTCGTAGCTTTTTCTCCACTTAGGCACTAATATATCATGTGGCTTATTATTGCAATATTCGACACATAATCTTCCACATAGTAATTCAAACAATACCACTCCAAAAGAATATACATCTGACTCTTTTGATAGAAACCCGGTCTCAAGATACAATGGATCACAATAACCAGGCGTACCAACAACATTAGAGAAAAGATATGTATGGGGTTGATTAGCCGGACCTGCTTTTGACAGACCAAAATCAGAAATCTTGGCAGTCCATTTCTCATTGAGTAGGATGTTTGAACTTTTAATATCTCGATGGAGAAGTCTTTGTTGAGTATCCATTGGATCATGAAGGTAACATAGCGCACGTGCAACCCCAACGCATATTTTGAGCCGTTGGATCCATGTTAGATTGGGGTCACTTAGGTAGCGATCAAGGCTTCCAGGAGATGCATACTCATAAACAAGAATCATATCATCACCCTTGATGCAAAAGTGCATGAGACTCACTAAATTTTCATGTCGGCATTTAGAAAGCATCATGACCTCCCAAAACTCAATATTCCCTTGCCCATATCTACGATCCAACTTCTTAAAAGCAACCATGGTTTGTCCTTGTGGGAGACAGAGTTCTCCTTTGTACACTGGTCCAAACCCACCACGACCGATTAAGTTCTCACGAGAAAAGTTGTTAGTGGCCGATACGACATCTTCGAATTGATTTTTGAGGTGATCAAACTCATTCATAAAAGACATAATACCCAAAAAAAATATAGACAAGAACAAGAGATGGAAAATTAAGAAGTAGAAACAATGGAAATTGAATGGGTTGAAAGAGATGCTAATTATGTATTGAAATAAGTGGCTGACAGAATTAAATTGTCTTTTATTGCTTGATTGCCTATTCAAATATAATTATAAATGTGTATATCTTTTTATAAAACAGATAATATTAGTTTGTAAAGGTGGGTCCTCGTTTGTGCTCCCAACTTTAACTATTTGGTTCACCTTTTCTAAAGATTAATTAATCTAATTAGAAATATTAATACTTTAATCTTATTGAAAGTAAAATAATTGGTTATGTGTTTCTGGCATATTATAATTGATTGTAAGAGTATTTATATGAGTAACTTAGTAATGGAGATTTGGGATTCTAAAAAAGAGGTGTTCTAATTAATCCCATAGGTTTTAAATCAATTGAAACCAAATTGCCTTTTTAAAAGGAAAAAAAGTAATTATAAGGGGACTTAATAAGATTTGAAAAACAAAATAAACTATTTGAAGATAATTTTGAATTAAACTAGTAACATCCCAAATTTGAGCCTGGTACGTGGAATTAATTTATTGGCTCATTTATTTTAATAATTATTGTGTGTTCCAATTAAATTCCGTTTCGTGGATTTAACGTGTCGAGACCGAGTGATACGTGTCTCCGAGTCAATAATTAGTGGATAATTATTATCATTGAGATCGTGGATTTAATTGGGTCCGAATGATATTAATGTTGAAAAAGTGATATCGGGTCCGGGTTAATGGGTTCGGGACCGGATAAAGATAGAGACGTATATATGGTCATCTCTTTTTCTCCTCCCTTATCCATATTTTGAGAAAGGAACCCTAAAGTGTGTGTGTTTTGTGTGTGACCTCCAGCTGAAAGCAATTGTTCCCAGCTCCAGATTGTGTTGAGAAGCCTTAATCATCTTTACCATCTCTTGTGTTCTTGAAGCTCCAAAGGTAAGAGTCATGAGCTTGATAGCTAGATTTTGAGATATGTATATATGTGTTATATTGAGGATATGAATTCTGGAGTTTAGAGGTTTGTTATATACGAATTTGTGTGCCTTTTGCTGCTGAAATTCGAGTATAGGGGTTTTGAGTCCCCTGGTTCGACCATGGAAATCACAGGTCAAGGTGCAGAGCACCGCTTGGTCGCGGCGCGACCTCAGGGGCTTAGCGGCGCGAGCCGCAGCCTGCAGGGAGAAATTGGGTTGATCATTTGGGGGGAGTTTTGGGGTCGTAATTGGTTTGGTTCCTTCGGGATATTGTCGAATCGAATTATTTGGGATTTTGGGTCTCGATAGGAATCCCGTAAAAGAGTTTCGGGAATCGGTTATCCGTTCGGGGATGTGTTTCGGGTTTAAATTGATTGTGATAACTATGTTGACTTGAGTTGTGCGATTCTTGAGCTTGCATTAATATATGAGATTTGTGGCGTTACAGGTTCTAGCCGATCGCGTGCCGAGCCGCATTAGAGTTTTGGGTTTCGATCGAGTTTTGGGTAATCGGTGAGTACTCGAGTTCTTTTCAAACGCACGTGCATTCTTTCGAGTCGTCTATGTGATTGTGATATATATGTGTGTATGAGACTGTGATAGCGCACAGGTATGAGTTTCTCTACCTTATACGTGCTATATGTGTTTGAATTGCAGGTGTCCGCGATATGTGGTCGCGCAGGCTGACTGTCCCTAACCAGTCATGAGATATGAGACTGTATATATACAGCAGTGATATTGCCAGGTCGCTCCTGTGTCTATTGAGTAGCTAACCGCTGCTGTGTGCGGCCTGTTAGCTAGGGAACGGCGTCCCCTTTGAGCAGAGATATGTGTTATGCATAGAGTTGCATATGTGTGATGAGATATATGTGTTGTGTATGTTATATGTGCTTACCTGCAGTGTCTAACCCTCGCGTACTCACGAGCTGTCCAGCTTATGTTTTCGAGTCTTCCATGTCTCAAGCAGCCATACCGTGGGACCGCAGTCACAGCAGCAGCAGCCGAAGTAGTTCAGAGATCGTAGGTGTTTGTTGACTTCTGTTATTAGACTTTGGAGCTGTTGTCTGTATTTTGTACTTGATCAGTATTATGTTAGCTTCCAGTAGTCTGTGTTTATCAGATGATTCAGTGTGTATGTGTATCAGTTTCAGTTTATGCCATGATGTGTGACTTCCATGTTAAAGTTTTAATTAACAGTGTTATCCACTAATCCTGTGACATGTGCATTATGAGATGATTGCGATATTGCCACCTGTGTATTGTATTGACGTGGCATTTGTATGAGAATTGTGGGTGTTACAGCTTGGTATCAGAGCTTGTGGTTTCAGTATTGAGTATCAGTGGATGCTTGAGCTCTTACCGTGTTCAGATCCGTGGGATTCTTCCCTGAGACTGAGTTTAGCGGAATTAACTGACCTAGCTTATTGTATAACGCTGGGTGGTCGATCTGTTATCTTACCTTTGTGATATGTGCAGGTGATTATGGCAGATCATGGTGAGGGTTCAGGGCCAGAGAGACCAGCGGGAGACGAGTATGTCCGCCGGTCAGAGATGTTGGCAGTATTGACTGAGTTTTATAGAGAGAGAGATCAGCAGCGACAGAGATCTGATCCGCCGCCAGTTACGAGTGCCGAGACAGGGGTTGGGGCATCTTCTTCTGCTCCGCGAGGTGGGTCCTTTAAGGACTTTATGGCAGGAGCCCCACCTCAGTTCCGAGGCGGTGGTGAGCCGGGTGCAGCCATGGCATGGGAAAGAGAGATAGAGGCGGCATTTCGAGTTGCCCATGTCGACCCTCGTGATATGGTCGGCTATGCGGCTTATCAGCTGAAGGGAGGGGCTTCACAGTGGTGGAAGTCCATTGAGTCGTCTATGACTACAGCTGCAGCATATGCTATGACATGGGATCAGTTCCGTGCTATTTTCGAGCTGCAGTATATTCCCCGCGATGAGCGCCGGGAGATGGAGCGTCGTTTCTTGCATCTCCAGCAGGGCAGTATATCGGTCCAGCAGTATGTAGACCGTTTTAATGAGTATGCTCAGTTCGCACCCCAGCACGTTATTCAGAGGTTCGTAAGGCTGATGCCTTTATCGACGGTTTGAGATCGGATATTCGGGAGTTTGTCGGGCTTCACGACACTCCGACATTTGCAAGAGCCTTGGAGTTGGCTCGTGTTAGAGAGAGAGAGATCGAGAGGCAGAGGGGTCAGCCTCCATCCCAGAGACAGAGGACAGAGACGTCCGAGCAGTCCCGTAGCTATTATCGAGAGCCCAGGAGTTTCAGAGAGAGAGACAGCCTGAGCAGCAGCAGGTTCAGGGGCAGGGTTCGGGATTTCGTAGGGATCGAGATAGGGGCAGAGATCGCAGATCCCGGAGGTCAGGACAGTATCAGGGGCCCGGGACGGCCAGTCAGAGTCAGGGGCAGACTTCCCGATACAGTGCTCCCAGTCAGAGCCAGAGCAGCGTGGGACAGGGGTCCCAGCCATCAGGGAGCCGGGCAGACAGTTTAGTTGGAGAGAGAGACTGTCCGAGGTGTCGCCGTCGCCATTCCGGTCCTTGTGTACCGGAGCAACCTAGATGTTACCGCTGTGGTCAGTATGGCCACACATCTTTTACGTGTACTTCGAGGGATTCCCTGTGCTTCCGCTGTGGGAGGCCAGGTCATATAGTTAGAGATTGCCCAGATGCGCCGCCTGCGGTACAGGGAGCGAGTACCAGCAGTGCTAGAGCCGAGCCGTCATCATCGAGCCGCCGAGATTCAGCGCCTAGGGGTCGAGGCAGAGTATTCCAGGCTACGACAGAGGAGGCCCGCGAGTCCAACGATGTTGTTTCCGGTACGTAAATTCTGAACGGGCTTAGTGCTCGTATTTTATTTGATTCTGGAGCGGATCGCTCGTATGTATCTGTTGTGTTTTGTGCCTACTTTTCTGTGCCTCCTACTGTTTTATCTTTGCCGTTGATTGTTGAGAGGGTAGATGGTAGTACAGCGTTAGTGAGTCGAGTATTCCGAGATTGTGTCTTAGAGATCGATGCTCACCGGTTCTTGATTGATTTACTGCCGATAGAGATCAGCAGTTTCGATGTGATAGTGGGTACGGACTGGATGACAGCCAGGCAGGCCGATATTCTGTGCGCGAAGAAGATGATCCGGATACCCATTTCAGATAGTGAGACGGTGACTGTGTATGGCGAGAGGCGCCGAGGTGAGATCGGCATTGTGTTCATGGCCCGAGCTCAGAGATATGTTGCGAAGGGATGCGAGACCTTTCTGGCTTATGTTGTTGACGCCGGATTAGAGAAGAAGACCTTAGCGGATATACCTGTGATTCGAGAGTTCCCTGAGGTATTCCCAGAGGAGTTGCCTGGGTTACCGCCAGATCGTCAGGTCGAGTTCCGTATCGACCTTATCCCTGGAGCAGTGCCTATTGCGAAGACGCCTTATAGGCTGGCACCTACTGAGATGAGAGAGATGATGTCACAACTTCAGGAATTGCTAGATCGTGGATTCATCCGTCCGAGTTCGTCCCCGTGGGGAGCTCCAGTGCTGTTTGTGAAGAAGAAGGACGGTTCTATGCGGATGTGTATCGACTATCGAGAGTTGAATAAAGTGACGGTGAAGAACCGTTATCCGCTTCCACGTATCGACGATCTGTTCGATCAGCTGCAGGGTTCGAGCTTCTTTTCGAAGATTGATTTGAGATCAGGGTATCATCAGCTAAGAGTTAGAGACGAGGACGTGCCGAAGACCGCGTTTCGGACGAGATACGGCCATTATGAATTCCTAGTCATGCCTTTCGGACTGACTAACGCACCCGCGGCATTCATGGATTTGATGAACAGGGTGTGTAGATCTATGTTGGATCGGTTCGTGATAGTGTTTATCGACGACATCCTGATATATTCGAGGAGTGCCGAGGGCCACGAGCAGCACTTGCGAGAGGTTTTGACTGTGCTGCGAGAGGAGCGACTATATGCGAAGTTCTCCAAGTGCGAGTTCTGGTTGCGCGAGGTCCAGTTTCTGGGGCATGTTGTGAGCACCGAGGGTATTTCAGTGGATTCAGCGAAGATTGAGGCCGTCGTGAGTTGGGAGCCGCCGAAGACCGTGCCTGAGGTTCGCAGCTTTCGGGGATTAGCCGGGTATTATCGCCGCTTCATTCAGGACTTCTCGAGGATTGCCAGGCCGTTAACGAGATTGACACGTGTAACATCCTCGGACTTATTTTTGATGTATTTTGATTAATTAGGTGGAAAGTTATGTATTTAAGTTGAATTTGGGCGATTATTATGCATATTGGATATTTAGCAAAGTTTGTTGCTATTTTTGAGAAAATTGAACTCAGAATCAATTTTGTGGAAAATTAAGATTATAAAAGTTATTATAACAATTCTAAGATTAAATCAGTATTTTATGGAACCGGTTAGCTCGAGTGGTGAAATGTGCAAAAATGACGAAAATAGTATATAAAGGGCAATAGGCTTCATTTTCTAGTTTACACTCTCTCTCTACTCTATCTCTCTAGAAATTTTCTCTCTACATCTCTCTAAGATAAATCACAAACCGACCGTCGGATTTTCGAGAATTATAAGTTATCGGAAAGGTATCGAGGAGTACAACAGTAATCTACAAACGGATTTCAGATTTCGTGCGAATTGAGGTAAGAATCGATCCTTTTTAAGTTATGGTTTCGGTTTTGAAGAACATGAATCTCGAATCTATCATTTTATGCATATTTAAGCTTGTTTTTGATTGAAATGTTGCTGGATTATGATACTATATGCATAGTAGAATCGAATATATGCATCCTACATGATATAACACTGATTTTAGGCCTTAGAAATGAAGGATTTAAGTTGAAATGATGAACAGACTCGAATATGTCAAGAACAGAGTCGAAATGTAAGAACAGACTCGAGTTTGGTGCTAGATTCGAAGGTGTACCATCAGATTCTAAGGGGGGTTCGAATCTGATGATAGATTCGAGGGGTATGGCTTCGAATCTGATGTTAGATTCGAAGATGGGTTCGAATCTGATGATAGGATTCGAATCTGATGCTTGATTTCGAATCTAACCCATTAAATTCGAGTTTAATGCCTAAAATTGAGAATACTACTCCCTAGAATTGTGTATTTTGAATGAAACTCATAAACAACACATAAAATGTCATGAGCTATATAAAGGTCAATATATGAACTTGAAATGGGTTCAAACTTAGTTATGGTATAAATTTGGTCATGTACCCGAAACGGGGAAAATATCGTCAAATTTACGAAACTTGATTATTATGGAATTAAATGGATAATGATACGAGGAATTGTTGTAATTGATAATAACAGGTCCCTTGTGGTGTTGTTTAACCCACAGTGGGGTACTTGGTGGATCCGGTTGAAAGCCCGAAGAGAAATAATAATTGGATAAGAGTTTTAATTA
Source organism: Centrapalus pauciflorus (assembly GCA_020465985.1). Classification (NCBI taxonomy): domain Eukaryota; kingdom Viridiplantae; phylum Streptophyta; class Magnoliopsida; order Asterales; family Asteraceae; genus Centrapalus; species Centrapalus pauciflorus. The sequence goes on from JAANYP010004240.1 coordinate 53,477, forward strand.
CGCACCCACTGTGAGTACATATGATTTCGCATGTTTATATCTGCTTATTGATTGCTTTTGCTTACTGAGACATGTTGCTTCATTATTCGTTTGGAATTCTACTAACTTGCGTAAATTTTTGGATGCACATTCCTATTTGATGCATGTCCGTTCGTTTGTTGTGCATCTATGATGGACCTGCGGGTCGCATCTGTTACTCCGATGTTACTGCTCTATAAGACGCTGGAGCTGATCCCTCCAGGTCCGTAGGCAGTATGTCATCCCCGGTGTTATGTTGGTCTCAGTAGTGTATTAAAAGACGAGTTGCGGGCTCGTAGAGCGACGGCTCTTGTGTGGTCGTACTTTGTGTACGTGGAGAGTGCACGACGTGCGTCGTCGGTGCTACTCTTGTAGGCATCATAAGGATTTATAAAATGCGTAATCTGTGTATTCACTAAGCATTCGCTTACCCCTCAGTTGACTTTATTTTACAGGAAAGGGAAAGTCTGCGGCCGGACCTTCTAGTTAGGTCATTTGGAAGATTTGGGAGACTCATCACTATTTCATCGGTAATTTATGATATGAAACAATGTTGTAATATTTGGGATGATTGTAATAATTGTATGGGTGTGTAGACTTAGACCTGGTAACTTATAGCACTGTAGGGTGTTTAACACTGTTGCACTATCTCATTTATGTATATTAATGCTTCCGCACTTAATTTAGGTTTTCAGATCATTATGTATTGTATGTTGATGATTAATCCTGGGTGATTTGTGATTGGTGGTTGTTGTGGCAAGGGTGCCACACGAGATGGTATCAGAGAAGTTGTTTGAGATTCAAGTGTCCGTGAGGTCTTGATCTCAAACATTAGGTGATGATATGTAGTGATACTAAGTAATGATTTGAACTAAGATAGGTTATGATCTAGTAATTTTAAGAAATTGACTATCATACGGGACAAATGAATGGTGTCTTTAAATTTATGACATGTTACTAAACAAGTTATATGTTTATATTTTCAGAACATGTCTGGAGGAATGACACCTGAGGAAGCCAGAGAGATGATGTTAGCCATGATGGCTGAGCAGAATCGAATGATTCAAGAACAGTTTCGGGCTCGAGATTAGGCCGATGCTAAAAGAAGAAAGATGGCACGATGAGGATGTGCATAGATTACCGGGAGCTGAATAAATTGACGATTAAGAACAAGTATCCTCTGCCAAGGATAGACGACTTGTTTGATCAGTTACATGGCGCTAGTGTATTTTCTAAGATTGATCTGAGATCGGGGTACCATCAACTGAAAGTTCGAGAAGAGGATGTGCCTAAGACAGCATTTAGGACACGTTATGGGCATTACGAGTTCTTGGTTATGCCTTTTGGTTTAACCAATGCCCCGGCTGTCTTTATGGACTTGATGAATAGGGTTTGTAGACCGATGTTGGATAAGTCGGTGATAGTGTTTATTGATGATATACTGGTATATTCTAAGTCTGAAGCAGAACATGCTGAACATCTGAGAGAACTGTTGGAATTGTTAAGGAAAGAAAAGTTGTACGCCAAGTTCTCAAAGTGCGAGTTTTGGCTACAACAGATACAGTTTTTAGGGCATGTAATTTCTGGAGCCGGGATTTCGGTAGATCCGGCTAAGGTTGAAGCAATAAAGAACTGGGAGCCGCCGTGTTCAGCTACTGAGGTTAGAAGTTTTCTGGGGTTGGCAGGATACTATCGGAGATTTATCAAAGATTTTTCCAAGGTTGCAGTTCCTTTGACTGCTTTAACGAAGAAGAATGCACCTTTTGTTTGGGAGACTGTGCAGCAAGAGGCGTTTGACGTTTTAAAGAAGACTTTGAGTGAAGCACCGATACTTGCTTTACCGGAAGGTAATGAGGACTTCGTGGTGTATACCGATGCTTCAAGGTTGGGATTAGGTGCTGTATTGATGCAGCGTGGGAAGGTTATAGCGTATGCTTCAAGACAGTTGAAGCAGCATGAGAAGAATTATTCGACTCATGATCTCGAGTTAACTGCGGTAACATTCGCATTGAAGTTATGGAGGCATTATCTTTACGGGACTAAGTGCCAATTATACACGGACCATAAGAGTTTGAAATATATTTTCAGTCAGAAGGAGCTCAATATGAGGCAGAGACGATCAATGGAGTTAATAAAGGATTATGATTGTGAAATCCTTTATCACCCCGGGAAGGCTAATGTAGTAGTCGATGCCTTGAGCCGGAAAGCGTATGCTAAAGATTTCTGTTATATGATGACGTCAACAATGCTGACCTCCACGATAATTGATGATGTCAAGGCCGCTCAGGAAGAAGCCTTGAAAGATGAAAATATTGGTGCTGAGGATATTAAAGTACAAGTTAAGAACATGGAAACAAGTGAGTCGGGATTGAAAGGAATTTATGGAAGAATTTGGGTGCCGAAATATGGTGGTATGAGAAATGTGATCGTTGAGGAAGCACATCAATCTAAGTTTTCTGTACATCGTGGGAGCACAAAGATGTACAACGACCTAAAGGCAGACTTTTGGTGGCCGGGATTGAAAAAGGACATAGGGCAGTATGTTGAACGATGTAGGACTTGCAGGTTGGTAAAAGCTGAGCATCAACAACCTTATGGCAGTCTGCAACCGCTTCCCATTCCGGAATGGAAGTGGGAGCACATTACTATGGATTTTGTTACGAAACTGCCGAAGACTAAGCGACAGCATGATGCGGTTTGGGTAATCGTGGATCGGTTAACAAAGTCGGCTCACTTCATACCGATTCGTGAAAGTTATTCGTTGGAGAAATTAGCTCAAATTTACATGAACGAGATTGTTTCTAGGCATGGAGTGCCTAAGTCCATAGTATCGGACCGGGACAGCCGATTTACTTCGAATTTTTGGTCGGCACTGCAAGAAGGGTTAGGAACAAGGATAGCAATGAGTACAGCTTACCGCCCGCAAACTGATGGTCAGAGTGAGCGAACCATCTTAACACTTGAAGACATGATGAGATCGTGTGTGTTAGATCTCGGTGGCAATTGGGACGATCACCTGCCACTTATAGAGTTTTCGTATAACAACAGCTACCATGCTACGATCAAGAAAGCTCCGTTCGAGGCTTTGTATGGAAGGAAATGTAGGACTCCTACATGTTGGAGAGAAACGGGTGAAACACCAATCGCTGGGCCGGCCTTACTTCAGGAAACAAACGAGAAGATACAGTTGATTAGGCAGAACATGAAGGCGGCCCAGGATCGTCAGAAAAGCTACTATGATCGGAGGCACAAGCCGATCAATTTTGAAGTGAATGACTGGGTCTATTTGAAAGTATCACCCATGAGGGGTGTTACTCGTTTTGTTAAGAGGGGCAAATTGGCTCCGAGATTTGTCGGACCCTTTAAAATTGTTGAAAAAGTTGGAAATCAGTCATATCGATTAGAATTGCCTGAGGGGATGTCGGGCGTACATCCAGTATTTCACGTTGGGAATCTTCGAAAATCGTTTAACACTGGAAACGAGGATTGGGCTGACCATACTGAACTGCAAGTTGATGAAAGGCTCCGGTATGTAGAAGAGCCGGAGTGTGTACTGGATACTAAGTTGAAGAAATTAAGGAGCAAGGAGATAGAAATGGTGCTTATACGCTGGAAGCATCATAAAGGAGCAAATCATACGTGGGAAGCTAAGTCGGAAATGTTAAGAAAGTATCCGAAGTTGTTTGAGTCCGAGTAACTTCGAGGACGAAGTTGAGCGTGGTGGAGCCCATGCTGTAACATCCTCGGACTTATTTTTGATGTATTTTGATTAATTAGGTGGAAAGTTATGTATTTAAGTTGAATTTGGGCGATTATTATGCATATTGGATATTTAGCAAAGTTTGTTGCTATTTTTGAGAAAATTGAACTCAGAATCAATTTTGTGGAAAATTAAGATTATAAAAGTTATTATAACAATTCTAAGATTAAATCAGTATTTTATGGAACCGGTTAGCTCGAGTGGTGAAATGTGCAAAAATGACGAAAATAGTATATAAAGGGCAATAGGCTTCATTTTCTAGTTTACACTCTCTCTCTACTCTATCTCTCTAGAAATTTTCTCTCTACATCTCTCTAAGATAAATCACAAACCGACCGTCGGATTTTCGAGAATTATAAGTTATCGGAAAGGTATCGAGGAGTACAACAGTAATCTACAAACGGATTTCAGATTTCGTGCGAATTGAGGTAAGAATCGATCCTTTTTAAGTTATGGTTTCGGTTTTGAAGAACATGAATCTCGAATCTATCATTTTATGCATATTTAAGCTTGTTTTTGATTGAAATGTTGCTGGATTATGATACTATATGCATAGTAGAATCGAATATATGCATCCTACATGATATAACACTGATTTTAGGCCTTAGAAATGAAGGATTTAAGTTGAAATGATGAACAGACTCGAATATGTCAAGAACAGAGTCGAAATGTAAGAACAGACTCGAGTTTGGTGCTAGATTCGAAGGTGTACCATCAGATTCTAAGGGGGGTTCGAATCTGATGATAGATTCGAAGGGTATGGCTTCGAATCTGATGTTAGATTCGAAGATGGGTTCGAATCTGATGATAGGATTCGAATCTGATGCTTGATTTCGAATCTAACCCATTAAATTCGAGTTTAATGCCTAAAATTGAGAATACTACTCCCTAGAATTGTGTATTTTGAATGAAACTCATAAACAACACATAAAATGTCATGAGCTATATAAAGGTCAATATATGAACTTGAAATGGGTTCAAACTTAGTTATGGTATAAATTTGGTCATGTACCCGAAACGGGGAAAATATCGTCAAATTTACGAAACTTGATTATTATGGAATTAAATGGATAATGATACGAGGAATTGTTGTAATTGATAATAACAGGTCCCTTGTGGTGTTGTTTAACCCACAGTGGGGTACTTGGTGGATCCGGTTGAAAGCCCGAAGAGAAATAATAATTGGATAAGAGTTTTAATTACGCACCCACTGTGAGTACATATGATTTCGCATGTTTATATCTGCTTATTGATTGCTTTTGCTTACTGAGACATGTTGCTTCATTATTCGTTTGGAATTCTACTAACTTGCGTAAATTTTTGGATGCACATTCCTATTTGATGCATGTCCGTTCGTTTGTTGTGCATCTATGATGGACCTGCGGGTCGCATCTGTTACTCCGATGTTACTGCTCTATAAGACGCTGGAGCTGATCCCTCCAGGTCCGTAGGCAGTATGTCATCCCCGGTGTTATGTTGGTCTCAGTAGTGTATTAAAAGACGAGTTGCGGGCTCGTAGAGCGACGGCTCTTGTGTGGTCGTACTTTGTGTACGTGGAGAGTGCACGACGTGCGTCGTCGGTGCTACTCTTGTAGGCATCATAAGGATTTATAAAATGCGTAATCTGTGTATTCACTAAGCATTCGCTTACCCCTCAGTTGACTTTATTTTACAGGAAAGGGAAAGTCTGCGGCCGGACCTTCTAGTTAGGTCATTTGGAAGATTTGGGAGACTCATCACTATTTCATCGGTAATTTATGATATGAAACAATGTTGTAATATTTGGGATGATTGTAATAATTGTATGGGTGTGTAGACTTAGACCTGGTAACTTATAGCACTGTAGGGTGTTTAACACTGTTGCACTATCTCATTTATGTATATTAATGCTTCCGCACTTAATTTAGGTTTTCAGATCATTATGTATTGTATGTTGATGATTAATCCTGGGTGATTTGTGATTGGTGGTTATTGTGGCAAGGGTGCCACAACACGACAGTCGGTTTCTTTTGTGTGGTCCGATGAGCAGGAGTCGGCATTCAGAGAGCTGAAGTCCCGGTTATGTCAGGCTCCGGTGTTAGCATTGCCCGAGGGCACAGAGGATTTCGTGGTCTATTGTGATGCGTCAGGTACCGGTTTGGGATGTGTTCTGATGCAGCGAGGCAAGGTGATAGCATATGCGTCGCGACAGCTAAAGACCTACGAGGAGAATCATACCGTGCACGATCTCGAGTTAGACGCGATAGTGTTTGCGTTAAAGATATGTCGTCATTATCTGTACGGTACGCGATTTGTAGTGTATACCGATCATAAGAGTCTTCAGTACCTGTTCAGTCAGAAGGAGCTGAATATGAGACAGCGGTGCAGCCTTGAGTTGTTGAAAGATTATGACTGCGAGATTCTGTATCATCATGGTAGGGCCAACGTGGTGGCCGATGCGTTGAGCCGCAAGGCGTGCGGCCAGACAGTGGTTACTCGAGCAGCGAGGCTCGAGGTCACATCGACTCTTGTGGAGAGTCTGAGGCATGCTCAGTTAGAGGGTTTACGGGTGGAGAATGTGAAGAGAGAACGGCTTGCGGGACAGCTTGATGTATTGAGCAGAGATAGTAGAGGTTTGTGGGCATTTCGCGATCGGGTTTGGGTTCTGAGAGTCGGTAATCTGCGGCAGCTGATTTTAGATGAGTCGCATCGTTCGAGATTGTCTATCCACCCCGGGAGCACCAAAATGTATAGAGATCTGCACGAGTTCTACTGGTGGCCAGGGATGAAGAGAGATGTGGGCCGATATGTCGAGGAGTGTATGACTTGTCTGCGAGTTAAGGCCGAGCATCAGAAGCCTCACGGTCATTTGCAGCCTCTAGAGATCCCAGAGTGGAAGTGGTATCATATCACGATGGACTTCATCGTCAGACTTCCACGCACCGTTCGAGGCAATGATATGATCTGGGTGATTGTGGATCGATTGACCAAGAGTGCTCATTTCTTGGCGGTGAGAGGCACCATCACTATGGATCAGTTGGCCCGGTTGTACATCAGTGAGATAGTGTCGAGGCACGGCGTTCCGATGTCAATTACGTCCGATAGAGATACGCGGTTTACTTTGAGGTTCTGGCAGAGCTTTCAGCGCGAGTTGGGAACGAGAGTTCAGTTGAGTACCGCGTACAGACCTCAGACAGACGGGCAGACAGAGCGGACGAATCAGACTCTTGAGGATATGCTCTGAGCTTGTGCGATCGATTTCAGTGGTAGTTGGGACGTTCACTTACCGTTAGTCGAGTTTGCGTACAACAACAGCTACCATTCCTCCATCAAGATGGCTCCGTTCGAGGCACTATATGGGCGTAAGTGTCTAACCCCGGTGTGTTGGGGCGAGGTCAGCGAGTGACCTATCAGTGGGCCTGAGTTGTTACAGGAAACGAGCGATAATGTGGCAGTTATCCGCGAGCATATGAGAGTGTCACAGAGCCGGCAAAAGAGTTATGCGGATCGTCGTCTGACCGAGCTCGAGTTCAGTGTTGGAGACCGCGTTATGCTGAAGGTATCGCCGTGGAAAGGAGTTATTAGATTCAGACACCGAGGTAAGCTGAGTCCGCGATACATCGGTCCGTTTGAGATCATCGCCAGAGTCCGAGATCAGGCGTACAGATTGAGATTGCCTCCCGAGTTGGCCGGAGTTCACGATACATTTCACGTGAGTCATCTGAGAAAATGTCTGGCCAAGGGTGATCAGTTTGTGCCGTTATCTGAGATCACCGTGGATAATCACCTGAGATATATTGAGCAGCCTGAGGCGATTACTGACCAAAAAGTGAAGAGGTTGCGGAATAAAGAGATCGCGCTAGTACTCGTTCAGTGGAGGCATCATAAGGGTACTAGTGCCACCTTGGAGCCCGAGGCCGATATGAGGAGCCGTTATCCGCAGCTGTTCCCGAGTCCGAGTTAGATTCCGGGACGGAATCTTTTTAAGAGGAGAGGATTTGTAACATCCCAAATTTGAGCCTGGTACGTGGAATTAATTTATTGGCTCATTTATTTTAATAATTATTGTGTGTTCCAATTAAATTCCGTTTCGTGGATTTAACGTGTCGAGACCGAGTGATACGTGTCTCCGAGTCAATAATTAGTGGATAATTATTATCATTGAGATCGTGGATTTAATTGGGTCCGAATGATATTAATGTTGAAAAAGTGATATCGGGTCCGGGTTAATGGGTTCGGGACCGGATAAAGATAGAGACGTATATATGGTCATCTCTTTTTCTCCTCCCTTATCCATATTTTGAGAAAGGAACCCTAAAGTGTGTATGTTTTGTGTGTGAGCTCCAGCTGAAAGCAATTGTTCCCAGCTCCAGATTGTGTTGAGAAGTCTTGATCATCTTTACCATCTCTTGTGTTCTTGAAGCTCCAAAGGTAAGAGTCATGAGCTTGATAGCTAGATTTTGAGATATGTTTATATGTGTTATATTGAGGATATGAATTCTGGAGTTTAGAGGTTTGTTATATACGAATTTGTGTGCCTTTTGCTGCTGAAATTCGAGTATAGGGGTTTGAGTCCCCTGGTTCGACCATGGAAATCGCAGGTCAAGGTGCAGAGCACCGCTTGGTCGCGGCGCGACCCTTAGGGGCTTAGCGGCGCGAGTCGCAGTTTCCAGGGAGAAATTGGGTTGATCATTTGGGGGGGAGTTTTGGGGTCGTAATTGGTTTGGTTCCTTCGGGATATTGTCGAATCGAATTATTTGGGATTTTGGGTCTCGATAGGAATCCCATAAAAGAGTTTCGGGAATCGGTTATCCGTTCGGGGATGTGTTTCGGGTTTAAATTGATTGTGATAACTATGTTGACTTGAGTTGTGCGATTCTTGAGCTTGCATTAATATATGAGATTTGTGGCGTTACAGGTTCTAGCCGATCGCGTGCCGAGCCGCATTAGAGTTTTGGGTTTCGATCGAGTTTTGGGAATCAGTGAGTACTCGAGTTCTTTTCAAACGCACGTGCATTCTTTCGAGTCGTCTATGTGATTGTGATATATATGTGTGTATGAGACTGTGATAGCGCACAGGTATGAGTTTCTCTACCGTATACGTGCTATATGTGTTTGAATTGCAGGTGTCCGCGATATGTGGTCGCGCAGGCTGACTGTCCCTAACCAGTCATGAGATATGAGACTGTATATATACAGCAGTGATATTGCCAGGTCGCTCCTGTGCCTATTGAGTAGCTAACCGCTGCTGTGTGCGGCCTGTTAGCTGGGGAACGGCGTCCCCTTTGAGCAGAGATATGTGTTATGCATAGAGTTGCATATGTGTGATGAGATATATGTGTTGTGTATGTTATATGTGCTTACCTGCAGTGTCTAACCCTCGCGTACTCACGAGCTGTCCAGCTTATGTTTTCGAGTCTTCCGTGTCTCAGGCAGCCATACCGTGGGACCGCAGTCACAGCAGCAGCAGCCGAAGTAGTTCAGAGATCGTGGGTGTTTGTTGACTTCTGTTATTAGACTTTGGAGCTGTTGTCTGTATTTTGTACTTGATCAGTATTATGTTAGCTTCCAGTAGTCTGTGTTTATCAGATGATTCAGTGTGTATGTGTATCAGTTTCAGTTTATGCCATGATGTGTGACTTCCATGTTAAAGTTTTAATTAACAGTGTTATCCGCTAATCCTGTGACATATGCATTATGAGATGATTGCGATATTGCCACCTGTGTATTGTATTGACGTGGCATTTGTATGAGAATTGTGGGTGTTACAAAACTTATCCAAATTAACATCATAAGACAATTATAAAAAGGAGTACTCTAGGGGTTTCTATCTACGATCGGGTAGTCTGACTGTCAACATAGACCCATAATTAAAGAAACTATGTAACATTGAACCATAAATCTTCATTATAGGATCTATGTCCCCGACCACCAGTCTAATATCACGGAGATATCATAAGACAACTAAGTTCTTATGCCTCACAAAGTAGTTTAGTTGGAGGTATTCAATTAATGGTTTAAACCACATCGGGTAGGAAGTTAGGACTCATGGATGATACGAATATGTGTTCATGCTTTTATTCAATTTGGTCCAGGTAGGGGTGTTCAAAATCGGATATCCAAAATTTCGGATAGTGATTTTAGTTATTCGAATCCGAAATTTCGAGGGTTCAGATATCGGATAATCTGAAAATTCATATTTTTTTATTTTTTTTTCAAAATTAAATCAAATATTTAAATATCTAAAATACAAATTCATATATCCAAATACATATTAAAGATAAATATATTACAAACTAAATATATCCGGAATTACTTTACACAAAACGACTAAAAAGATTTAAAAATACACACACACACACACACACACACACACACATATATATATATATATATATATATATATATATATATATATATATATATGTATATATATATATATATATATATAATATTAGTTAATAAATCTATAATATCAAGATAAAACTAAAAAATATACATTAGAATAATAATAAACACCCAATATTATGTAAATAATCAAAACTAAAGATATATAATTTTTTTTACAAAAATATCTTTTTTGGATTTTCAGATATTTCGGATATCCGAAAATCCGGAATGTTACTATCCGAATTTTGGATATCTGATTTTCGGATATTTGAATATCCGGATATCCGATGATAGTTTCGGATCGAATTTTTGGATTTTTATTTCGGATGCTCAGATTCGGATCTTTATGAACACCCATAGGTCCATGGGCGGACCTAAGTGGAAGTGAGGGGTACCTAACACAATAAATGGATTCCCTGACTAATAATATCATTTAATAATGTAATTAAAAAAATCATTTATGCAATTGGTGACTTTTGAACATGCAAAATGCTATTTTGAATATTAGCAGTTTGACAAAAAAATTTCTATTTCAATCAAATAAATAAATTTATAGTATATTAAATAAATTATGTTGTAATTTAAAATAAGAAAATAAATAAAAAATAAGTAATTACATAAAACCCAAACCTTAATATCCAATAAGTCAATATCAAAGAGTTTTATTTATAATTTCAGCCTACTTCTCCCAACTCAATGCTCATTATTCTTACTCTCAAATCTATGCTAAAAAGAAAATTGCAAGATGCTTTTGTCTTCAAAGTTAAATTTTGATTTGTTTTATGAACTATCTTTGATTCATAGATTGTTTATAAACAATTAATTATAGTGAGATTAATTTTCTAATGGTTGGAAAAATATATTATTATTGTTCAATTTCAAAAGGTTGTACTAATCAAATTGCTTTGATTTGTATCATTGAATTAAAATCACCTTGCAATGTTACAAAATAAAGTTGTGATTGTATGAAACATAAGAGAAGATAATTATAAAAAGATAGCATGTTAATTCATTTAACTTTCTTAAATAATTACATTTTTTTCTTAACCTTCTACATTATTTTTTATTGGGCCGATTGTCCAAAGAAAAAACTACAACTTTTGTGTTATATTCTTTATAAGTATATTATTTTTAACGCAAACTTTAATTTTTTTTAAGGTAAATTAAAGATTTCGTCTATGTAGTTTATAAAAAGTTATGCATTTAATACCTTAACTTTAGAAATTACACACATACACTGGTCACCCTGTGGTTGAGATTTTGCTACGGATTTCATACTCGACTGATCAATTTCTAAAAGCGACCATTTTACCTTTTTTACTTTGTTTCATATTTGGTCCTTAATCAAATTAATTTCTTTTCTATTTTGTTTTCAACTACTTATTATCTATATATTATAATAAAAGAGAACATTGCAATGTCACATGTCATTCTATCAATGTATCCCTTTTTCATTTTCCCGCTCTTTTTCCTAATTTAGAATCATTCAATAATAAATTTAATTTACTAAAATATATATAAATAATCTTTATCTTTCCTTCCTAATTTATTTCCTTAAATCAATCACTTCAATTAATAGTATTAAAAGCAATTAAACTAATAGGTTACCAATAATTAAAAGTCTAAAACATATATATTGTCTTTAAATTTGAAACATGCATATTATAATTTATATTTATTTTGTATAATTAATATCTTAAAACAAATATTTATTTATTAAATATAACATAAAATTTTTAATTAATCATATTAAGTATAAAATGTTGACAAATTAGATACATTTTTCATTCATATATTTCATATGTTTTCAATATAATTATTCTATAAAATTATTGGTGTTTAAAATTTAAATTAGTTTAATTAATTTTAATATCTAATTTTTTTTAAAAACTTTATTATTATTACTTATTAGTACCAATGATAACCAATTTCTAAATTTGTTTTTATTAATTTTAAAAATATGAATAAAACATGAATTGTAAAAATATAATAATATATCTTCATATAAATAGTACGTTTAATAATCTAATATTTAAATCAAAAAATAAATATATTATGTTAAGTTTAACATCACAAATATTATAAATTGTTCTATGAATTTTATATGATAAATGTTTCAAACATTTTCTTATTTTAAGTCTTTATATATAAATACTATTAAAAGAGTAAATATACTCAATTTTCGTGAAGCAACGTGTCATCGTCATGAATTGACATGTGTTATTTCTATTTTTTTAAAAATCACAAAAAATATTTAAACTATATCTATCCGAATCTATATAATCTATTTTTAAATTCCTATCAAATCAAGTTCAATAAAATCTAATACTCTAATGACTTTGAATTATAATATAAATAAAGTTTAAAAAATATTTAAAAATAATTACTATTCATATAAAAAATTATTAGGTCACGATAAATAATAATATCAGTATTATGTAATTTTGCTTAAACAACAAAATATCAAAAGTATCCGCGTAATACGCGGGTAAATAAACTAGTTATTATTATTATAAGAAGTTGTATCACTAATACTATATATATATATATATATATATATATATATATATATATATATATATATATATATATATATATATATATATATATATATATATATATATATATATATATATATATATATATATATATTCAAGATCAATGGAGTACCATGTTAGACTGGGGTACAGGGGTATCGTTTACAGCCAATCATTTATCATTGAAATTATTAATTAATATATAAATTTTTGTTGAAAATTGAATCTCACGTCATTTAATGTGAAGGGTAAAATGGGTATGAAAATTTTTTAAAATGAGAATCAAATATTCTCTAAATCCCAAGTATTTCTCATTTGCAGTTAATAATTCTGTAGCCCTCCATTGAAATTGATTCTTGATGTCGTCCGCTTCAAAGTCGAGTTTTACCATTGTCTTCGTATACTGCACATGTTCAAATTCTTCAATATGGTTCTAAATGCACATGTTACACGTATACTGCACATGTTCAATACTACACACGTATATAGCAAATGTTGAATACTGCACATGTTTAATGTGTTTTATCCCTATATATTCCCTTGTTGCACATGTTCAAATTTTTTTCAATATGATTTTAAATGCAATCACCAGTATATTCCACATGTTCAGTACCCTTATTGAACATGTTCAGTAAGTTATTTATAGTAGGTAAGAGTATCAAATCCCTACAATTAAGGGATTTCCTAAATCACTTATCACCTATTAATTAAAATAAAACATAATTGACTATATTACCTTTCTGTACTTGTAACCAAACATTGGTGGACTCCGATTCCCCAGTCTAATATGGTACCTCATTGATCCCGACCCTATATATATATATATACTAGTTATTGTACCCACGCAAAGCGGCGGCGGCGGTAGCTTGTAGCATTTAGTTGCACATTATTCTTTAAAAACCACAAAATGGACATTAAGATGATTGTCGGCAATATGTCTTTTTCTAACAAAAAAAGAAGTTGATAAAGAAAGATTAAACCAATAAGAATATAATCTGAAATGAAAATGAAGCACAGATACATGAAATGTGTCCATCACCGACCAAGATGAAGACGACAACTATGAATTAAGTATAAATTTTTTTAAAAACAACCTACGTCATCACCTATTTAACCTACATCATCACTTATCAACTAAATATAGTAAAATAATAGAAAACACATCAAATCAAAGGATGCACGGAACCTTGACATAAATGCATAAAAATTAAATTAAACAAAATCACATATAAAAGATAGATAATTAGATAGATTCTACTAACAATGGCTCCTCATAAAAGTTGCCAAAACATTACATTTAGAACACAAATCCTCGCATTTTTTATTGTTGGTTGCCTTATTTCCTAAACATCATTCACCACTGCTAACCCACTTTGAGTGAAAAGCTTGCTATTGCAATCTCAAATTCTTAGTTCAATGAAAGTAAAAAACGAAAGAAATAAGCTATTTTTAGTGTAACGAAAAGAAAAAACCAAAGAAAGAAGTTATTCTTTTGCATTTACTGTTCTAAACCAACATCACCCCATCAAACCTTGTTCTAGCCGCAGGATAGTGGGATACTACAGGACCCCGACTGCCATAAGGGTAGTATTCCGGTACAATATTCTTTTCTTTCGGGTTCCCTCTGGAGTGAACAACGCTGCATCAAATTCATCGTTCCATATGAAAAGGCTTCTTTGTCCTTCAATAACATCCAGAAGAAGTCTCTCATATGCATAGGAAATCTCCTTGGAGTACGTGTTTGATAATATAGAAACAAATTATAAGGTTTCTTTCTTTAGTCACATCTTCCAACATATAGCAATTGTGTTTGGACCTAGAATTTTACAAAGAAGGGATTGCACATCTAATTAAATAAACAATAGAAACAAAACCAAAATACAAGTTATCGAAGGGAAAGAGAATTAATTGCCCAATGGAGTTATTGACATCTCAATATACCCCCTCTTACAAATAAAAAATAAACCATTATTTTCATATAAATACAAACATCATGTTTTGCAAGAATAACAAATAAATAAGAGCCAAGTATGAAGGTTTTTCTGCACTTGTCACAAACTAAGTTCTTTTTAGCACTTTCACTAAACAATAACAAACAGTCAATAACAACAATACAGGTACTCCAAATCAATCTAAGAGAAGTAACACTGATATTGTTCTAAAATAGCTATGTGATCACCAACAAAAACCACAATACAACACCAAAAACAATCTTGAAACAAGTGATCAACAACTTCATTACATCAGCAAAACAGACATTCTGTCACTAAAGGACAACCCTTGAGACACTCCAAAATAGCAACAAAAACCACCAACCTTGAATTGTATGGTGTGTGCATGCACTACAAGAAAAGTGTCATTTAGTGACACATGTTTTTAGTGACACAAAAAAGTGTCACTATATCTTACTTTTAGTGACATTTAAAAAAGAGTAGGTATAAAGTAATCTTTTACCCATACTTTTTCTAAATTAGTGACACAAAAATTTTGTCACAAAATACTTGAGGCCTATACCTACATACATTTTTAGTGACTATATGTCTATACTCACTCCACTTTTACCCACTTTTTTTGTTGTCAAAAAAGTGTCACTATTAGTATCAAATTATTTTACCTACACAACAAAAAGAGTTGGTAAAAGTGGAGTATGTATAGACATATAGTGACTAAAAATGTATGTAGGTATAGGCCTCAAGTATTTTGTGACAAAATTTTTGTGTCACTAATTAAAAAAAAAGTGTGGGTAAAAGATTGCTCTATACCTACTCTTTTTCATAAGTGTCACTAAAAGTAAGATATAGTGACACTTTTTTTTAAGTCACTAAAAGTGTATGTCACTAAATGACACTTTTCTTGTAGTGATGTAAGTGTGAGTGTATTTAAAGTTATAAAAATGAAGCATGTACAACGTCAGAGCCACTCAACTAACTTCATACTCATGAACATCTAAAAAGTCATTACTCCAACATCATGTAATATGATAAAATGTAACATTAACTGATACAAATAGTCGGATCATGTAATCATCAAAAAAATCAAAAATTATTAGTTTAAGAAAATGCATATGTGGTCATAAAGAAAATAAATCAAACAATATAAGGCCCTGGCTTGAAATATCAGATAATTATTGGTCAAAAAAAATCAAACATGGAAACTAAGAAGATACAGATTCCAATATAACATAGACATATGCATAGCCAATTAGTCAAAACTACAACATATCTCAAATCCAACTAAATATGCATGTAAAATTGCTTTAAAAAATGCTGAAAACTACATAATTTGGTTAAAACTACATGAAATGGAGAATAATTTGAACTTCAGATGCTGAAAGGTGTTCCTGCAAACTAATAAACAACACACTATCAATGCGTGAGGGTTAAATGTGCACTTGTTTGGAATTTAATTATGGTTCAAAAGTGATGTAATCAAAACGAAAAAAAACCAACTTATACCTTTTCAAAACTGAATCACAGAGCCTCATGCAATCATTCTAGCCAAACTTTCACATGATGTGAAGCTCAGTTTCTTATATTTAGGTTGGCACAAACAACATTAAACATGCATCTAGAGTAGAATCAAGCCCTATCATCATGTTCGAGTGGGTAGTAATAAAAAATATAAAACTATTTGTTGCAGCTATCATGTGCATACATCTACCGGCAGACTAATATTTTGACCTTTTAGTCATACAACTAAAAGCACATAAAAGTTAGGAGTTCTTGCAACTTCTCTTAATCAGATCTTTGTTCATCTCCTACTTTTTGTTCATTTCAAAAAGATACATTCCTCCTATGAATTCTATCCATGAAACCAAATAAGCATATGCGTACGTAGTTAATATAATAAAGATCCAGATAATTAGAGAAACGTCTGTAGCAGAATTAGTTTTTTTCAAGGGCTGGATTGCATGACTAATTGTCTAATTCCCATAATATTATACCAAAACTGGCCATATTTTATCTGTCCAACATAATAAAAACCATTCGCATACTACTTACACAACAAAAGTATATTTGTTATTCTTTAAGCACATGGTAGCCACTTAAAGCTCGCTTATCATTTTGAGGTTCGTTATAACGATCACGAAGTACTCCGAGACTAAATATTGGGATCCAAGTCATGCACATACACACTAAAAATAATTTTCTGTTTTGCTGATGAAGGGCTACTAATCTTTCTATTTTCCAGACACACATACAAACATTACACACCACGCCGAGACTCTCAAATGTCTCGGAGTCTCTCATGCACACACACAACACTTAGCTAAATCTTTCTGTTTTTATGTTGAAGTGCTGCTACTGTCGCAGTTGTTCTTCATTTTGTTTTCAACCACAATCACACACATGAATTATTGATACTGTTTTATTGCTTAACAAACACAGCAAGCACATAACTAACTTTCATGTTTATGTTGAAATGTTGCTGCTGTTTTTTAAATCTGTTTTCCATCAACACAAATAGCACCACTCCAAGACTTATTATGTCTCGGAATCAAGCATGACACAAAACACACCAAGTTTCTGATTTATTGCAGCAAAAGCATGATCACAAAACACACCAAATTTCTGATTTATTGCAGCAAAAAGAACTAAATTATGAATTTAGGAGTTAAATTGTTCAAGAAATCACCAGTTAAGGCCAGTAGGCCACACCGAGACTCAACAGAAATTAAAGTCTTAGATTTCACATCGCACACATGATCATATGTTCTGTTTTAACTGTTACATTGCAACAACATTTGAACAATTCAATAGGCGAATCGGATGCTTAATTGATCAAACTACAATATAATAAGTTAGAGCCAAGGCCTTCTTGGCCTGCACACTATATTCAGTTTCTTGATGCTATGTTTTCTAAATGGACAATTATGTGTCGTATCATCAACCTAAGTGATAGCTTAAGATTAATTTTAGAGAAGTTGTGACATCAAAAATGTTTAAAAACTCAAATATACACAAGTTTCTAAATTTGTTTATTGAATTCTGCTCTAGTAAGGAAATCTCTAACCATGATAGAAAAAAATATCGAATTGTTATTTTTTTTTGTTTTCTTTTCACATAATACAGGTAAGGAAATCTCTATATGATATTTTTTTGGATCCTAATAACCCTTTAACAGCATCTTGATTTCTGAAATCTCTACTATAAATAGTAGTGTACCCGCGCAAAGCGGCGGCGACGATAATAGTTTCTTTGTGATTATGTGTTCATTCAATAGCATATCATTGTTTAAAAGATATAAAAGAGAGATGAAATGTGATTGTTGACAATGTCATTTTCAAATAGACATATAATTGGTATTATGTTTAATATTTAACGTGAAGTTTCGTGTGAAAAAAAATCCATTGGTACTTGGTAGTTATCCCAACATATATACATAAATCCTTCAAGGAATGACATATTGAAAGTAGTCATCCTAGTTATTGACCATATGGTATGTGCATGGCCATGGATGGATTGACATTTCAAAAAGTAAATAAAAACAAAACCTCATATACATAATGGATGCATGACTACAAATCCAACTGGAACCAAAAAGCAATTATTTTCATTTAAGCTTTTTTATTAAAGTAATACAATTACACAAACAGACATGAAAGTAATTCTCTATGTTCCATGGGAATTGCCATACCCCCAACTTGAATCATCTTTTATATAAACATAAACAAACCATCAACCAACAGTACAAAGTATAAAAGTAATGGCACCAACCAACAGTACAAAACTACCAGATTTAATGAAACCAATTACTATAGTGATTAATAAAAAAAAAAATAAACCTGGTGCGCGCGTATTTGCAAGTCCAAGTTTCGAAGCACCACCAGCATGGTTAAAATCATTTTCGGTTTCCCGTGATATCCCAAATGTCTAAACTGACCATTAACGACAACAAAAGATGAAGAATGCCGATGATCCTAATCAATAAAGATGGCAATGCACCACATGATAGAATTCTGACACTGAATGTATTATTTGAGTCTTAACAGTGCTAAGGACCTAAGCAACCTGATGAAATATTTAAAAAAATGTTCATAAGTTAACATGGGTGCATAGTACCTTCTCCTCTAATCCAATAACCTCAGAAGCCAACAACTTGACACGTTCATCAGCTGCACTACTTTCTAACCGTACATTTCCATACTCATTCCTGACAACATCAAGTTCCACCTAATGACATGAATATGAGTAAAAAGTATGGAAACGGCAAAAACTTAACAAAAGATATATAAATAATATGTAGCTCATACAATCACTACTGCTAATTGCATCTTATACAAGTTACTAACCAAGCTGAGCTGCAATTTCTTCCTACAATCTCTCCATGTCTGACTTTAATTGGTTGACAACACTTCCCTGCAACGGAAAGAGAAAGAAAAACTGTAACTATAATAAAATCATTGCTGCAGAAAAATATAACCTGTTCCAAAGCAGCAAAATCTTCATTCTATATTGTAGAATTAAAATTGTCATTCCTCTCCATGTCAAGTTCATTCTTCCTAAACAGGTCCCCACATTAGCAGCAGAAGATTTCATGAGATTTTGAGTATCAGATGAAAGAGGAGCATCAACAGGGTAAATTTGTGTACATCAAAGTCTGTCATCCCAGTGAACAAATGCAGTTACTACCCTCAAAATCGTTCATTCATAACAAGTTTTATTTAATGAGCAACTTGCAGAGCCATTTAGATGCAATGGACACTGTCATAGAACATGTACTGAGGTGCATTGCTACATGCTCCACTTGATAGTGGTGCATCGTAGGAAGTATATAGCGACAATTAAGAAATGTATTAAATAAAAAATGAGATCTTTTATGCTCATAATAGAGGTTTTAACATCAAAACAAGGCCAGCAAAGTGAATTGACCAAAATTTGCACGTATCGTTAATCACCTTTGTTGCCTCATAAAGACATGACACAAGGCCAGTATGCGCAAGTGGTTTTCTCAACTCATGTTACAAGTCTGTCCAATAGTTCTTCAATATTGGGTGCAGATCCAAAAAAGATACTATTTCAGTATTACTATTAAATAAAATACATCAAAAACATCACAATAGTAGGAAGGTCTAGTTGAAGTACACCTCAGGCATGCGTGTTTCTATTTCATTCCTTCATTTATTCAAACATAATTAATCACAGAAGACGAAATTAACCCAAATTACTAATGCACCCCACCAGATGAAAAGAAATCAGAGTAACGTGGAGCTATTTTCGAAAGAAACTAATAATACCAATGTAAACATCAACTTAATTTGGCATTCAAATTTCAGAGTAAACATTCAAAGAAAACACGAAATATTAGAATTACAATAATAACATTTACCAAGATATATTTATACTGTTTCTAGCCTGTTCACATGAAAACTACGTCGTTTTGGAAAACCTTATTACTTAGATTCAATCCACCTCTCGCTCTCCTGTATTCCACCGCAAAATCCATCTCTCTCTCCGCATGTCTGCTCTCTATTTCATCTCTTGCTTCTTGCCTCTTCTGAAACCATCATCTTCTTTAATTCTGTGTTCGTTTCACGTTGGCCTGCAATAGTTGAAAGACTCCATAAACAATCCATATAGATTTCTCAGATCAATCACCTCTGCAATCAATTACTGGATTTCGTTGATTCTCCAACTACAATTCAACATCGACTTGAATTTCACCACACTTCAACAAATAAATCAACAAAAGGATCGTCTACTTTCACCAGGTTTGACATCTGCATTTACTTTTATTTCGTTTTAGGGTTTGGTTTGAAAATTTGCTCATGCCTTTTGATTTCCTTCGCTTTCCTCTTTTTGAGATCGATCTAGAGTTCACCGGTTCCACTTTTATTGGTTGAAATCGATAAGTTGTTTTTTCCATCTACTATTCTGAGTTCAACATCGATTTGGACTTCCGTTGCTTCTCTGTCTTCAATCGATCTATCTATCGTTTTTCAATCTTTTGAAATCAACAAAATACATTTTGAAATTTTGGAACTATTCCTTGAAGACAATTTGATCATGCCTTTTGATTTCCTTCGTTTACGGATTCTGTCTTCAAAATCAAATGTGTGAGACGAACATTACAATCGTTCGTGTTTTATATTTGATTGTTTGATTCGGTGTATATCTAGGTTTCATATTTTGATCATGCCTTTCGATTTATTGTGTTTTTGTTTACATGGATTGTAATTATGTTTTACTTTTATTTGAATGAGGACACATGGTCAGAATTGGGTTAAATCGTTCGAATGCTTATAACGTAAACAAACATACAACCTTTTTTGCTTCAGTTACTTGTGAAATACAAATTAAAATTTCAACTTCAATTAGCCATTACATATTGTAGCTTCATACATATAAATGAGGGAAGATAAATAGTTTTATATTTGCTTTGCGATGATTGGTGCTCTGAGCTTTAATAATTAAAGTGAGATGGGTTTGAAGGACATTGTGATGGGTAAGTACTATTGCATTTGTGATGAGGGTGCGATGCAATTGTAGTCTGTGAGTTTTCTTTATCAATGAATCAAAAGGTATCCTTTGAGAAAAGTTTCAATTGTTGTGCTTCCTGTTGTAAGAATGTATCAGCATAATAAACGTTCTTGACGTTCTTGACTGTTAAACAAAGCACGCTACAGCAAATGCGCCAATTTATCATTGAATATGAGATAGAAGATGCAGAAGGTTTAGACGGTCTAGATTGGCAACTGAAGAGAAAAGGGGAGACAGATGCTTCAGGTTAGATCATTTTTTTGCATGTGACTGCAAGTTTCAATCATTTTGTATGTGATTTTAGTTTCTATAGCCTGAGTGAGGGTGTAGAGTGCTACTTGGACGGTCTTTGTTTTTGGCCTATGAGTAATTCTTGAACTTTAGCCCTGTTTTTGCTATGTTGACGACCATGGACATATGTGTTGCTTTCTGTTGGTATTAGATGGCCTAATTTCATGGAGTTTGAGGTTATAAAGAATGAAGAAAGTGGTTTCATGGCTAGAAAAACTCCGAAATTTTGGTTAACTAAATTTTAGCTTTTAAAGCAAAGCAAGAGGGCTCACGATTTCACAATATCTGTGTGTGTGTGTAAGTTGCAAACATTTTAGGAAGTGAGGGATATCGGCATACCGCCACATATAGGCTTCGGGAGAAATTAAAGGCAAAGCTTTGACGAATGACACATACTTTTTTTTAAAATTATATATAGAAATATTGATCAATAAAAAGGGTTTCTGCTTGTGCATCTTAGAAATCTACATTCTGAACCAAATGTTTATTTCACAAATTTTGTAGACAAGTTGAAGATTTACGGAGACAGATTCATCAGGTTTCATTAAACTCTCATGTTTTATTCAACTAAGGGTAGTGTCGAAACCTATAGGTGCATCGAAAACGATTTCATCGTAGCAGAAGAAGATGATGTGTTGGATTATAAGTAAAACCAATACATCAATTTTCCTGGTGCTGAACTTAAGGATTCACAAAGGTAATAATAAAATCTTCTTTATTTTGTATTATGCATTTTGAGGCTTTATATGCCTACGTACTTAATCGTCGTTTTCATTGTTTAGAGAGCAAATTTTCAAGTGAACTGGCGAACTTAATGATTTGCATAGTTAATAATAATGGATCTTCTTTATTTTGTATTATGTTCAACCCAGGAGGTTAGTAGACTCAATGTTACCCATTTGACCCCAAAATAAGGAAAAAAAACCATATATCCACGAGAAAAAAAACCTTCCATCGGAAGTAAAAATTACACTGGATGGTAACAAAAATTTAAATATAATAATATTCATAATTATATGAATTCTTAGAAAAATAATCATATGATAATCATATGAGTACATCTGACCTTACTCATCACCTTTCACCTTACTCAGTCTAATCCAAGTATGGACAAAAGCATGGGCGTGTTTTCACTTCCAAATCTGTATATTTTAAGATTTCTCATTTTCTTTTTCCAATAAAGAAGTAATCATATGAAATTTATATACTAAGGCTTCAACTTCTTTGCAAACTGTGATATTTTTACGTTCATCATCGTTCAGGTTTACTCTTCCTTTCATAATATATTCATTCTCCATTTCAACCACCACCAAAACTAAAATAAAATACAGATACAGGTATAAATTATGTTTTGATATTTAATGGATTTTTTTGTAACAACTAAGTGGTTCCTTTACGTTTTGTAGGGGAAAGTTTTATATGTTCTTCATATATTATGACTTTCATGATCCGAACGTTTACATTTCCTTACACTTTTATAGGGACATGCTACTTTTAAAGGGGCATGCTATACAAGCTGTTGCAAGCTTTACATATATTATGACTTTGATTCCATCATCAAAATTAATACTTGCTACTACATTAGTCTAACGAAATTATAAGTAAGAACATAACCTA
This sequence comes from Centrapalus pauciflorus, assembly GCA_020465985.1. Classification (NCBI taxonomy): domain Eukaryota; kingdom Viridiplantae; phylum Streptophyta; class Magnoliopsida; order Asterales; family Asteraceae; genus Centrapalus; species Centrapalus pauciflorus. The sequence goes on from JAANYP010004240.1 coordinate 76,549, forward strand.
TCAAATAATACTTTGAAACACTATAGTATGATTTAATGTCATACTATACAAAATCTAACATCATGATATACAAATCTTTAAAAGGGACTTTTTGTTCACTTTTCTGGGGAAACCAGAAACTAAGCAACATGGTGGCATGATTTTTGGCAACTTTTGATATATCTTCTAATAGAAAAACCTCCAATATTGTTTTGACAACAATTAAACATCCAATATGCGTACATGTAGTTTGTTGATATATGTACATGTCACCGTGCCACATTCGTTAGAGGTTGCATATCGAATATGCATTATTATAAAGCATATGAACTATGCACTTTTACTTCTAATATCAAGCATGTACTAACTTTTGTTTCCCATATCAATCTTAATATGTTATCTTGCTTTCTTCACTTTGTAAGCTATCCCAAAGAGGTATAATTAGTCTACAGGAACCAAAACATTGTTATTATTTTGTATAAAAGACAATTAAATAACCCATCATTTTGCAAAATACAAAGCAACATATTACTCAACATCTTTTACACGAACTATTTCGTCTTATAATTCATAACGTTTGTTGCCATACCCGCCGCAGGGCGCGGGCCGACTACCTCGTTTATATACAAATACATCTAGGATAGCAAAGAAAAACGACCAGCTTCGATTATCATTACCATGTTTATTAAGGTCTCCCATACCTGGAAGCACCTCTGGGTTTTGCATAGATCTAGATTGAGAAGAACGAAGAAACTGGTGGTGACCACAACCGTGTACTACCACAGCCGCTGCCGGCACCATGCTTCTTTTCTAATCGTAGCAGCTACGGATGCAATCCAAGGACTGTCTAAAGGTTTTTATATCTGCGATCTTTACATCTCCTACTGTCTAAAGGTTTTTATATCACAGCTTTGACAGCCGAAAGAAGCAAAGCATCAAATGTGTTTAAAAAATTGGTCATAGTAGTAGCATTAACAGGTATGCATGTACAGTTTGTCAGTAGCATAATTGGTTTAATGCCAAAAGGTGAATACAAGGAAATGTAAAACCAAAAAACAGAGAAAATCATCAACCAAGAATGTGATCAGACAAAAGACTAAACATCCATTTTGCTAAAACCCCAACAAAAGTTCATTGTTGAATCCTGCAGTGTGTATTTGTGTGTGCTGATATATATACGAGCAGTGTGTGTGCTTTGAGCAGTGTGTGTGCTTTAAAATGAAACAGTAGCAGTCATATGTACTATATATATGTGTGCTTGAATGTTGCATATATAGTGAGGGTCTTTTAATTCAAAACAATAGCAGCAGCGAAACATGTGTATGTGCGTGCAGTGTGTATGTTGTGTGTTTATATTTATACTAAGTGTTAGAAAGTGATTCAAATAAGCCTAAACATCAACAGCCTTTATAGTTATATATATAGTAGATTTATCATTGGCCGTTTATGTGTGTAAAATCTTATCAAAACAGAATTATAAGCATTCCTATATATATGTGTGTTTCATGCTCTTAAAAACAACGTGTAACCACACCACATGACCTCAATAAAAAATAATCAAAACAGGACTATAAGAGCACAACAACTTCAACATTTTTGGCAAAAGCCTGAGTGACACTCAACCTGTAAGCACACCACATAACCTCAATAAAAACCAAGATATCATAATTTCAATAGCACGCAAATAATCCAAGTAACCCAACAAGTATTTAGCTAAAAGTTAGTTAATTGCTGAAATTTGGATAAGCAAATCATAGGAGGACAATTTCAAAAAAACTATCGCAATCAATGATCAATTTTCTGCAAAAAAGGTCAAAAACCCACAAATCTAGTTATCATATGATTAAAACCAAAAAATTATTTCAACTAAAAATTGATAAATTGGCAAAATTTAGATAAAAAAATAACATGATTCCAAATAGTAGATTAAAGGGATAATTGCGCAAAAAACCCCAAACTTGTCAGCTTTTTGTGATCAAAACCCCAAACCATTTTTCGTTGCATAGAAAACCCCGAACTAACTAAAAATATGTAAATCAAGGTTTTATCAATGGGTAATCGGTTGAAACCCGTTATTAATCCTACGTAAACCGGTAAATAACCAACGTGGACTAAACTTTAATCGTAGAAACCGGTTGCCAAGTATTACACATCATTAAAACCTCCGTTGATAATTTTTAATTGTAATTTTTAAACGAGATTACATCATCAATGGGAGTTTAAATGATGTGTAATACTTGGCAACCGGTTTCAACGATTAAAATTTACTCCACGTAGGTTATTTACCGGTCGTCCACCGATAGAACCTTTATTTACTGATTTTTAGTTAATTTGGGGTTTTCTATGCAACGAAAAATAGTTTGGGGTTTTAATCACAAAAAGCTGACAAGTTTGGGGTTTTTTGCGCAATTATCCCTAGATTAAATGTTCTGCAAAAGTGGCCAAAAACCCACAGAATTTTTCAACAAATTATCAAAACCCAACATTTATATAAACTAAAAGTTGGTTACTTTCTGAAATTCAGAATGAAAAATGAAGAAGCAAGTGAATGCTGTTCAATTTGGTAATTGAAAAGCAACTGAAGGGAAAATACCTCTACGGCTTTAACTAATATAAACATGGATCAACTTTAGTTCTAACAACAACTTGGTTTCACATTTTAGAACATGTGTCAACTTTATATATACCCCTCAAAACTTCTTTAAAAAATCAAGTGTATCTGGAACATACTATAAGGCACGTTGCATTGTACTTTTGGTATATATGATGATATAATACCAATTTGAGGGGTATATATGAAAAACTCTCTTAAAACATGTATCCTCCGCAGTCCGCACCGAGATCCCAACCATGACTCATGACGACTGATGAATAACCCAACAACTTTCCAAATCATATACAATTGGTTTTCAAACATCAAAATCACAAAATATAATAATGCCTATAGTATTCATTATTTAGCTTATGCAGCCCATGCAGGCATCACTAAAAAAAAAAAAGAAAAAGACGTTGTACCAAGTTTGAAATTAAAAAATCTTCCAATTGAGTCTTCAGAGTCATACAAAGGCCTTTTTTAGAAACTTTCAAAAACTTTCATGTAGAGAGCATGTATTTTGAATATGATATATAGTTAGGTACGCTCTACATAAGTACAAGACCAACCACCACAAATTCAGAAAAAGGGAACTTGCATTGAAATAACACATATATTAGAATATTATACTATGAAAGTTCTAGATAATTTCTTATAGATATATTGTCCTGGGTAAACACTACAGCTTCTAGAGCATTCCACTGCACTAAAATACCAATCAGCAGTACGAAGTAATAGAAGATCAAGCTTGATAGAGAAGTAGAGGGGACTTACAACATGCTCCTGTGGCTGGACATCAGATTGTTGGTAAGTGTCATCTAAAAGTTTATCATTCAGTTGACGCTGCTCTGATATCGATGTGTCGTCTTCCTTATGGACAGCATCATCTTCCTGCCCTGCTTTCTTTCCACGTGATTGAACAAAATTTGCATGGGGCTTGAATGAAACAGAAAATAAATTGAGTCATACACATAATCAAACCAAAAATCATATACTAATACATAAATAGTCGCTAAACATAAAAGCCCTCCTAATTATTATCATCAGACATTGAAAAAACATCTATCAACCTCTTGATAGAAATCAAGAATGGAATTAGATCTAAACAATGGATACTGATTAGACAAATCTTGAAACCAGTTACACAATATGAGGAAGCTGGTGCTAATATTAAATATAGCAAGAAACCCTAGCATTATAGAAAACTGTTTTGGATGTAAAAAAGAAAGCCAAATCTATAAAGTCATTGTTAACACATCAGACATAAATAAAAAAGAAGCAAAAAAAAATCTTATAAGAGAGACCATATTAGCGGATATGATATTCAACTTTAGAAGACACGACTTTTGTTCAACAATATTGGTTAAGAAGATTAAAATATATTGGTTGTTTCTACTTCACCTGAAAAGAAAACAATACTTCTTTGGGGCTGTTTTTTTTCAAACACACAGTTATATAAATCCACATACGACCATCACATGAATATATAAGGTCCACATATATGGAATTTATATCCATAAAGTGAACATATCCAAAAAATAATTATAACAAGAACTTATTTCAATGAATTTATTGGTTAAATTAATAAAAAATATGTATGGAGCAATAGAATATAAAGTATTGTAAGAAGGATAACGACTAAAAATAACAGACCTGAAACAAGACTTCCACATAGGAGAGAAATGGGAACGAACCTCATCTCAACCAATCAGAAAGTGAGGTGAGATGAGAGAATGAGAAAGACAATGCTAGCGGTGGCGCAAGGCAGAGTGATGGAAATGAACCTCATCCATGATTGACCGAAAAATCGTATGGGATGATATATAACGAGAGAAAAAGAGAGTACCTACTGAAAGGGCGGGAATGGTCGTCGGCGGTGAAAAGGGTGGCACGCTCACTGCTTGCTTCTTGGTCTTTCCTTCATTCTTCAATTGTTTTGATTCCCCATAGCTTTTGCATTACAACGAAAACCCTACAAGAAAAATCCCATTTTAGTCTGTTTATCATATCAATTAGCATTGAATTGAAAAGACTAAAGATTACGTAATAAACCCAGAAAGATTCAAGAATTTCTTCAATGAATTGGATACTCGTAGTCACTGACCTCTACAACAAATTATTCAATCATTTCAATTCTTTACAAGAAACCCTCAAACAAAAATCACTAACCCTAGATACCCAGATCCAGAAATTCAAAGAAAATACCGATAAAATACTCGAATCGTGACTCTCTAATTTCTGAGAAAGAAGTTCCATTAGTAGCCCGTGTGCAGCAACTTAAGGATTCTGTGATTACCGATATCAAAAGTGGGAACAGCCAAGATGCAAAGAAGAACACGATCTCAGAATTGTTGAGAATGTGGTCTAGGAGGATGGAATCCAAAGGTTTAATGGAGTATTTGTTGGAGAATAGGAAGAAGTCTGTAGAGTTGGGAGTGGAGACGGCTATGGTGGCAGTGGAGGCGGTGGAAGGGTGAAACGAGATGAAAACCAGATTAAGAACTGAAACGAGAGAGAAAGAGGAGTCGTGTTTGAATATGCAGAAGAAGAGGAACAGTCTGGTTGCTTCCCAAGGTTTACCGGTTCTCAATGTTTTAAAAGTTGCGGCCATTTAAATTTTCTATGCAATCAATCTTGTACACAATGCTTCAAGACTTGTAAGTCTTAAAATTCAAGAATATGTATTATCTACTTGTACCTTGTGCATTACAACTTGTAACAAAGCTAAATGCTTTATTTATTAGTATAGATTATTGAGAAATTGATAATCACTCGATCAGAACTCAGTGGACATGAACGCATATCAAAATCGCAAATCCAAATTACCACATTTGGTTGCAAATTGTTACCTGTATTATGTTAACTGCCCAATACAATGTGCTGCATACTTCTAAGTGATTCTGCAGAAAATTTGAAGTCCAATTATCAAGGTTCAACTTCAATTTTAAGACTTCAAACGTTACTACCAAATTTTGCATTTTGATGCGCTTAATAATTTAGCTCAAAAATCTACATAGTGTTGTCATAGTTTCAATAGATTAATGTTGTTAACATTTTTTCTTGTGAGATAATTAGAATCATGTAACTTTAGAAACATAAATGAATATGTTTGATGTTTGAAAGTCAAAACTACACTCTTAAATTGGGATGGGAATGATAACAAATATCAACTGCTTGCCTTAATGATCTGCAGTAAATCGAGCCATAAACATCTTCCGGTGTAAGTTGAAGAGAAAAAATTGCTGCAAATTTTGGTTAAAGACCATTTAGACCTTACAGAAATACTTGATTGAAAAGACAAAAGACAAAACAATCAAGGTAACATGGGTCACTATTGACGTTTTCTCCTCTTTTGGAATTCATGGCTCGTGGGTGTCGATAACAGTAAGAACAAAAACATACAATCAAATAACACAAGTCAACCAAGTAACTAAGTATGAATGGTTGCATCTTAAAACTAAAAAGATTCATGGGATATTTGAAGGACTTACATTCCCCACGAGAATTAACAATCGACTCCCGTGGCCTTTCCATTTCTTTCTGCAATAGTACCAACAAGAAAAAGGGTGCTCATAATTAAGATCAATTAGTTTATGCCTTCATTATTGTTTTCTAGATGCTAAATCAATAAAATCATGATCACCTTCATTATTGTTTCTTCCTTCCACATTTGAATAGCCTTAATGAAAGAACTTGAAGATGTCCTTGTCAAAATTATTATACCATTATACTCAAATTAAGTTATTCTGTTATTAATCTAAATACTATTAATTTAAAGAATTGTAACTATTAATTTGTTAATGCTTACCTCCAACATCTCCTGCTGGAATGTTATTAGCCATTGCACTTGCAAGCCGTTCGCATTGCCGACCTAAAGTTGCTACCAATCTTTTTGCCCCAAATGCTAGACCCGAGTTTAGCCTCAACCTATAGATTTTGTGAACAGCTCGATCATCAACTTCAACATGTTCAACCCAAGTGACCTACAAAACGACAACGAAAACTTAATTTATCATTCCATACGCTTTCAGATTGGATTGATATATTTCCTCCATAAATTTTGAGAAAAGCATTGAAAACCGGGGAAGATCTGTACCTTTGGAAAACCGTTTGGCAGTTCTTGAATTAAACAACCAGAAAGCCTTCTTCTTCATCTTGAAATCCATGAAGGGCGCAAATTGTCTAAAGATATATCAACTACAGCTCAAGTATCACAAGCATGTTATTTACAGAATTACAGTACCTAACAAACGTGTGTGACCAGGGTTCTCTCTGCTTGGGTTCTTACTGGTAGCGTGGAAAGAAAAGGAAGAGTCAGTGTAGCTTCCCGATGCTTTAAATTGCTTATGCAACAACACTTGTAAATTATGCTTCAAATACTTGTAGGGTCTTGAAATTCAAGAATGTGCATTGATTATTTGTACCTTATGCATTGTAACTTGTAAACAAGTTAAATGCTTTATTAAGTAGTAAAGATATATATATATATATATATATATATATATATATATATATATATATATATATATATATATATATATATATATATATATATATATATATTCAAGATCAATAGGGTACCAAGTTAGACTGGGGTACTGGGGTACCCTTCACAACCAATCATTTTTGCATTAAAATAATTATTTAATACCCTAAAATTAGCAAAAATAGATCCAACAACGTTTTTGATGGGAGGGCAATTTGGGAATGGAAAACTTTAATTGAGAATCAAATATTCTCTCAATCCCAACTATTTCTCACTTTCCGTTTTACTCTCGCTCCCCATTTCAGCGAGTTCCCACCATTGTTCCCGGCTTTAAGCATTTCGTCTGCTCCAAACCCTAACCTCGTCGTCGTCGTCGCATTCAGGTAGTAATTCTAGTGAGTGTTTGGAATCGATTGAATGTAAGTTTCGTATAGTTTCGTTTGATTATAGAAATTCGAGTTCGTCATAATCGAATTCATACATTCGATTCCGTTTCATTTATTGTTTCAGCAACTCAAGCATTGAAAAACCCATATGAAAAACCCTTATAAACTGGGTTGATTATCTCTTTTGCACATGTGCAATGTTTGAATGCCTTCATATGCAATTCCTTATTTTAGGTTTTCTAATGCTTTTTATATGCAAGTTTATATACCTTTTACGTTTTGCAGAATCCAAAATGAATCTGTGTATTCAAAATTTTTTCATGCAATCCCTTTTGCACATGTGCAATATGCTTTGAAACTTGAATGAATGCTATGTTTTGCACCTGTTCACTCATTGATTTTCCATATTTTTTGTGTTTGAATGCCTTTATATGCAATGCCTTGTATTTTGGTTTTGAACGCTTTTTATATGCAATCTTATATGCCTATTTTGTTTTGCCCCTTTTGCACATGTGCAATATGCCTTGAAACTTGAATGAATGCTATGTTTTGCACCTGTTCACTCATTGCAATTCCATATTTTTTGTGTTTGAATGCCTTTATATGCAATGCCTTATATTTGGTTTTGAATGCTTTTTATATGCAATCTTATATACCTTTTTCGTTTTTGCCCCTTTTGCACATGTGCAATATGCCTTGAAACTTGAATGAATGCTATGTTTTACACCTGTTCAACATGTTTATGCTGTTCAATTACGATTTTAAATGCAATTCCCATTATATCAAACATGTTCAATATCATTATTTGCATGTTTTCAATATTGCATAAGTATATTTGCACATGTCCAATAATGCATATGTTAAATGGTTTTACCAATATACATTACATTGCTGCATATGTTCAAATTATTCAAATAATGATTTAAAAGCAATCCACGTTAAAATGCACATGTGTTAGGCACAAAAAGGCCTCAGTCAAACATGTTCTGCATCTGATTGGGAGATTATTAATCAAACCTGTTGATGCTTTTGAAGGTTGAATTTAAGGCCTGTTATATGCCTTATTGAAACCTGAAAATGATTTGCAATATCAGCCTGAAGCTGTTCTATGTGTTGCATGTGTTGCAACAAAGGCAGTTTTGCCCAAGCTGTTCAGTCTGCTGAACAGGCTGAACATAAACTGTCTACGCTGCTCTACACTGGTGAGAAGCTTGGGCAGTTTACAAGTGTTCTGTTCTTTGTGAACAGAATCTGTTCTTTGTGAACAGGCTAAACACTTTATGGAATGTGTTTCCAAGTCCTCATGTATTGTTTTTGACTGCAAGATCAGCTTACAAAGTCGAAGACAAAGTGGAAATCAGAACTGCTCAGCCTGCCCAAGCTGTTCTGTTACATGAAGACAAAAGGATATTTGAAAAAGGGTGACAGACCTTTTTCTTATATCAAAATAGGCCTTTACAAAGGAAGAAAAACACAAAGTTGACATTCCTTATTTAGTTAAAGGCAATGCAACAGTAGACAAAGTGAAAAGACAAAAGTTCTGCCCACATGAAGACAAGTCTGCTTTTCAGAATGTGCAGAAAAGTTTATGTTGTCTTTTCAACAAGACTTTCCCTTTTTCATTCCGTCCAATGAAGAAGCTTCACTAAGATCCTCTGAGTGAGTATAAAAAGAAACTTCCAAGGATTGAAAGATTAAGCCAAAAAGCTAAGTGCTGAAACCAAGAGTGAACGTGCATTCAAAGTGAGTCTTTCATGCATGCAAGTCTGCTTGAATAAAACAGTGCTCAGTGTCTAAGCTGTTCTTGTTCAAGCTGTTCTTCAGAGTCTTGTAAACACAGTGAGTGATTCTTAGTGGGTGTATTCATTGTAACCAGTTTAAGTCTGTCTTAGACTAGTTAAACATACTGTTGTATCTGTCATCTCAGCTTGAACCTTTCCGCATTCAAGCTCGTTTGTAATTAACATTTGTTGATAATACATACAAACATTGAGAAAATTGTGTGTAGTTTTTAAATAGCTGTATTCACCCCCCCCCCTCTACAGCTTAAGGCTTTATACTTGGGATATCTTTTGGGACCTACAACTGGTATCAGAGCAGTTTAGAGTGTGTGTCATTCTAGATCTCTCATTCTCCCAAAGTTTCCATGGACAACAGTGCTGCAAGTTCCTCATACTATGACAATGGCTCAATGGGCAAACCTCCAAAGTTCAATCATCAGAACTTTTCTAGTTGGAAGTGCAGAATGATGCTCTACTTAGAGAATCTAGATGTGCAACTACCAGAGATTGTAATGGAGGGTCCCTATGTGCCAACCTCTGTTACAACTATAACTCCTGCTGTTGAAGGAGCTGCTCCTGAAATCAAAACATTTGAGAAAGCAAAAGCTCAATGGTCTGATGAAGACAAAAGACTGGTGGCTCTTGATGCAAAGGCCAGAAACAACCTGGTCATCTCTCTACCTGATGATGTGTTCAAACAGGTTGAGAAGATGAAGACTGCAAAGGAGATGTGGGATACTTTGTGTACCGTCTATGATGGACCCACAATCACACTTGACAATGGGATTGATAATCTTGTTAGACAGTATGAACTCTTCTTTGCAAAACCAAAGGAGACTCTCACTGAAACCTACACCAGGTTTACTGCTCTTGTAAATGATCTCAAAGCTGTTGGGATCACCAAGGACAGCCTGACTTTGGTAAACAAGTTCTTAGATGTCCTGCCTGAAGAATGTAATTATTTTTCTACAATTTTAAGGAATTCAGGTACCATCAGAAGTATGGATCTTGTTAACTTATATGGATCCTTGCTGAATGATGAGCAGTCAAGGCAACAGAAGAGAAATGCCTTGGAAATATCTAAGAAAGGTGCAGCCTTTGTGGCCAGTGTGAGACAACCTGTAAATCAAGTGAGTGATGTGTTCACTCAACCTGATCAACAGGCTGATGATAAGGAGGAAATGTCTGATGAGGAAGACAATGCAGATATTGCTGAACTGGATGATGAGCAAATGATAGCCATGCTTGTCAAAAGGTTCAACAAGAAAAGTTTTGGAAGAAACATGCTGCAAGGAAGTTCAAATGCTGTCAAAAAGAAAGCATTTGACAAGACCAAAGCTGAGTGCTTCAAATGTGGCAAAACTGGCCACATAGCTGCTGACTGTGTGTCAAAAGCTGTTGGTCAGTCATCCAAACCACACAAGACAAACAGGGATGATGGCTATAGGGTTAAGTACCTTATGGCTATGGCTAAGCTGAGAAAGTTGGAAAACTCAGTGGTTTCCAACCGGCAAAAGGGACTTATGGCAGAGACTTGTGACTGGGAGGAGTCTGATTCATCATCTGATGAAGAAGACAATAACTGTCTGATGGCCAACACTGATGTCCCATCAACAAGCAACTTCAAACAGGATCTGGCTGAAGCTGAAGCTTTTAGCAGCTTGGAGAACTGGAACCCTACAATGATTTATAAGGTACAAAAATTTATGGATTACAGTTCTGAAGAAAAAGTTAAAATGTTTGAATATATGCTTGTTGATCTGAAAGCTGCTGTTGAGAAGCATGCTGTTTTATTATCTGAAATCTCTAAGCTTAAAACTGATATTGAAACAAAATCTAGTAAACTGGACAGTTTCCATAAGTTGGAAGCTGCGCTTGATGAATTAAAACACATCAATTCCATTTTACTGGAAGAAAAGAGAGAAACAGATATAAAACATGCTAAGCTTCAAAAGATAGTTGACTCTTGGTGCCAATCTGCACAAAAAGTCAGCCACTGCATAAGTCAACAGATTCCTGCACAAATCCAAGCCTATCTTGGAGGGGATCTTGACACAGCAGCTTCCATTGTTAAGGTTAATAATTTAAAAGAAGACTTGTCCACTCTTGGTGAGCTTCCAAACACTTTTATTCAAATAGTGAATGGTAAATTAATCTCAACAAACAGGTTTGTCAGGCCTCAAAACACTGACAGCTCGTGTGAACCTAGCTCAAAAGCTGCTGATGAAATAAATTTTTCATCAAATAAGCTTGCTAAGTGCTCTGCTGTTTCACACAAGCAAAAGAAAGGAAAGCATGTCCAAACTGTAGCTGTGGACACCAAACCTGTTGACAAAACAGGCTTTGGGTCTAAAGCTGATGTAAAAAGGCATACTAATCCTTTTAATGCTGAACATTTTGAAAATAAGTTTTCAAAAGGTAAGCAGTCTGCCTTTAACAAGAGTAAGTCTCAGATTGAAGGCAAACCTGCTGTGATTTCAAATAAGTTTTCTAATCATAGTGGTAAACTGGTTTTAAATAAGAATAAGTCTTTCAAAACCAGAAATAATGATTATGTTGATAGGCAACATCAATCACATCTCAGGAAGGGCAAAGGCAAAGTCATTGCTCAGCCTGAGAGAGATGGGAATAGGTTTCCTAAACCTGTGGAAGTTCAAAAGCCAATTAATTCCTATCTTTGACATCTGCCCTCCTAAAAAGAGGAAAGAAGAGACAGGCAAAGCTGTGGCTATTGAACTTTCCACTCAAGCTGTTGATTCATCAAAAAGTAATAAGTTTGCTAAACCTGCTGATGGAATCAACATAAATAACTCAGAATGTGTTTCTGAAAGGTCTTCTTCCAAAAATGTTAAAAGGAGAAACTGTTATAAATGTGGAATGAAGACACATCTGGCCAAAGACTGTCCTGAAACTGAGGACATGAGGCCTGCTGACTCTGATGGTTCCCTCACTGCTAACATAAACAGTGTTGGAAACATCTTAGTCAATGAGAGTGGTATCCAAACGGATACCATTCAAATAGGGAATATTAGTGTTGACATCACAAGTCCATCAACAAATGTTGATGAAGTAGGAGAACTCATCTCTGTGATGAGTTCCCCTAAAAATGACTAATATTCTTCTTGTCACTCTGCTAGAAAAACAACCATCCCAGGTTTGGTACTTGGACAGTGGCTGCTCAGGGCACATGACAGGTTGTAAGGACCTGCTGAGTGATCCCAGGCCTGAAAAAGGGCCAAAGTCACATTTGGTGACAATGTACAGGGATCCATTGAGGGATATGGAACTCTTAAAGCTGGTGCTGCAGTGTTTAAAAGAGTAGCCTATGTGGTTGGGCTAAAACATAACCTTGTTAGCATAAGTCAACTGTGTGATGTTGGCTATAAGGTTAACTTTGATGAGCACCTGGGTTACATATTGGATCCCCAAGGCAAAGTTGTGCTGTGTTCTTAACGAAAGAAAGGTGTATATGTTGTGGACATGCAATCTGCTGATCCCACAACTGAAACCTGTTTTCTCACAAGAACAAATGCAGACTTAAACTGGTTATGGCATAAAAGGCTGTCACACCTGAACTTCAAGAACATCAACAAACTCTGTAAGAAAGAGTTGGTGACAGGTTTGCCTTCTGTGACCTTTGTTAAAGATAAACTCTGCACAGCTTGTGAGAAAGGCAAGCAGAGGAAATCATCATTTAAATCCAAACATAACTTTTCTATTGATACTCCTCTCTTCTTAATCCATATGGACTTGTTTGGACCTGTTAATGTCCCAAGTCTATGAGGAAGAAGATACACTCTAGTAATGGTTGATGAGTTCTCCAGGTACACATGGGTTATCTTCTTGAAGAGCAAAGGAGAGGCTGCTAGAGAAATTATTGGATTTGTGAAAAAGATGGAAATGCTGAACTCTGCCCAAGTGAAGCAGCTTAGAAGTGATCATGGTACTGAATTCAGAAACAGTACTCTTGAAGACTTCTGTGAAAAGAAAAGAATCACTCAAAACTTTTCAGCTGTAAGAACTCCACAACAAAATGGAGTTGCTGAAAGGAGAAACAGAACTCTCATTGAAGCTGTTAGAACCATGTTGTGTGCATCTGGTTTACCTTCATCATTCTGGGCTGAAGCTGTTAACACTGCCTGCTTCACTCAAAAAGATCCTTAGTGGTAAAAAGGTTCAACAAGACTCCTTATGAGCTGCTCAAAGGGAGGAAGCCAAATGTCAGTTACTTCCATGTGTTTGGGTGTCCCTGCTTCATTCTGAATCAAAGGGACCAACTGGCAAAGTTTGAACCAAAAGCTGATGAAGGTGTGTTTGTTGGCTACTCTGCTATCTCCAAATCCTATAGAGTGTACAACAACAAAAGAAAGGTGATAGATGAATCTATCAATGTCACCTTTGAAGAGTCCAAGAATGCTTCCACCAAAGTTGTTCTTGAATCAGTTTCAAGAGAATTAAACTTTGATGATCTCATGCATTCAAACAGTGAAGAGGACTCAAAAGCTTCCACTACACCCAGTGTGGAACCTGTTAATCATGATGGGCATGATGATGATTATGTCAATACATCCTGTGTGAATAAGTGTACTGATTTAATCATAACTACATGTCCTGAACCTATCATTGCTGATTTTCCTAGTTCCTCTGCTGATATGTTCAACAGTGGTCAGTCATGTTCAACAAGTGAACAGGCTCAAGACAACAGTGTGTCTGAAAATCTTGAGAGCTGTTCAACAGGACCTGCTGAAGCTGCTGATAACTCAGGGGAATCCTCATTGAAGAATGATCCTAAGTGGATCAGATGTCACCCCAATGATCAAATAATTGGTGACATCAGCAAAGGGGTACAAACAAGGTGGGACAGCTTAGGGAACTTCTGTATGTTCTCTAGTTTTGTTTCACTAATGGAGCCAAAGAAAGTGGATGAAGCACTAAAAGATGCCAATTGGATCACTGCCATGCAAGAAGAACTCAATCAGTTTGAGAGAAACAAGGTATGGAAGCTGGTCCCTGCTCCTAAAGGTAAAACTATAATTGGCACTAAATGGGTTTTCAGGAATAAAATGGATGAGCAAGGTCAGGTCATTAGAAATAAGGCAAGACTGGTTGCTCAAGGTTATAGACAGGAGGAAGGAATTGACTATGATGAGACATTTGCTCCTGTGGCCAGGCTAGAAGCAATTCGTTTATATCTAGCCTACGCTGCTCATAAGAGCATTAAGGTATTTCAAATGGATGTGAAGAGTGCATTTTTGAATGGGAAGCTGCAAGAAGAAGTTTATGTCAAGCAGCCTCCAGGTTTTAAAAATGAACATTATCCACGTTTTGTCTATAAGTTGGACAAAGCACTCTATGGTCTCAAACAAGCCCCTAGAGCCTGGTATGACACTCTTACTAAATTCCTTATGAGCAATGGGTATTCCAGAGGTAAAGTGGATACCACACTGTTCATAAAGAAGGTGAAATCTGATATTATGCTTGTTCAAATTTATGTGGATGATATAATATTTGGTTCTACCAATGAGCAGTTATGCAAGAATTTTTCATTACTCATGAAATCCAAATATGAAATGAGTATGATGGGAGAACTTACTTTCTTTTTAGGATTACAGGTTAAACAAACCTCAACTGGAATTTTTATAAATCAAAGAAAGTATACCTTAGATCTCTTGAAAAAGTTTAAATTTGATCAAAGTTCTCCTATTAAAACCCCAATGGCAACCAATGTAAAATTGGATGCTGATGCCAGTGGCAAAGCTGTTTCAGTAACAGCTTACAGAGGTATGATTGGGAGCTTGCTATATTTAACTGTTAGTAGACCTGATATTATGTTTGCCACCTGTTTGTGTGCTAGGTTCCAAGCTGACCCAAAGGAATCTCATCTAACTGCTGTTAAAAGAATCTTCAGATACCTGAAGGGCACATCAGGTTTGGGTCTTTGGTATCCCAAAGACTCAAGTCTTGAACTAACAGGTTATTCAGATTCTGATTTTGCAGGCTGCAGGCTAGATAGAAAAAGCACAACAGGTGGATGTCAACTCCTTGGTGGAAAGTTGATAAGTTGGTGTAGCAAGAAGCAGAACTCATTGTCTACTTCTACTGTTGAAGCTGAGTATATTGCTGCTGTGGGCAGATTCTGTGGATGCAGCATCAGCTTGAGGACTATGGGCTTGTGTATAGGAACACTCCTATTCTGTGTGACAACACAAGTGCCATAGCCATTTCCAACAATCCAGTATTTCATTCAAGAACAAAGCATATTGAAGTCAGACATCACTTCATCAGGGATCACCTTCAGAAAGGTAATGTGGAGGTAAGTTTTATTTCGACAAATGAACAGCTTGCAGACATTTTCACCAAACCTCTTGATGAATCTAGGTTTAATTACCTTGTCAGCAAGCTGGGCATGTTAAACAAAAGTGACTAAGTGTCCTCAAAGGTCTAAGACCTTGTATGTCTCACACTGCTCAAGTTTCTCAGAACAGCTTAGACAGACCAGGCTATGCATGTTCTGTACTTAGCCATTTTTCTGAAATTCTTGAACAGCTTGAACATACAACAGGCTGAACAAAAACAATTTACTCATCCAGCCTGCTCTGATGGTCTATTCTTCACTCTGCTCATTCCTTCACACTGATTTACAAGACATTGTCTTGTAACCTGATCAGCTATTGGACACAACCTGTTCCTACATGGCTGAACAGGTTGAGGGAACAACTTGAAGAATGAACAGCTTGTGATGACCCTGCTCATCACATGTTTGACCAACAACTTAGACCAACAGTTTTTAATTACCTTTCTTCACAATTAAGTTACTTAATTTTTGTTTTTATTTAACTTAATTACTGCGGATAATGTGGGTTACGTGTGTTAGTGATTAAAAAAGGATCAAGTGGTTTGACTAACGGTCTGACATGGACAACCGTTCCGTTTTCCGTTAACGACCTTTTCAAATCAACCGCCCAAATATTTCTCTCTCATACCCACTCACATTCAAATCCTATAAATACCTCATACTGTTTCATCTTCGTCTTCCTCACTACTACCATAAAACTCCTAAGAACCCTAAAAATCGACTAAGTGTCTTGTGCTTCTGCTACTCTCACTACTCTCAAAATGGCTCACAGAAACAACCCTTTTCTACCAGTTTTTGTTGGTGATGATGTGCAGAAACACTCATCAGTCACCACAATGCTAACCCTTAAACCCACTAACTATATTGCCAACCTCACAATCCCCAAAAACTATGTGGGGAAAGGTTATGAGCAAATGGTGGAGTTTTTGACAGTTCATCCGTTGAACTATGCCATGACTGCTACTCCTGGTGTCCTGTACCAGGAGATGGTATACAAGTTTTGGTACACTTGTGCCTACAACCCCAACACCAAAGTCATCAAAGGAACTATTCTCAATGGGACTCAGACCATTGAGATCACTACTGATCTTCTCAGGGAGGTTCTTCATCTGCCCATTGCTGATTCATATGACATGCCTCAGCCTGAAAATGAATAAATGGGCAATCTGCTACGCTTCTGTGGTGTAGCAGAACCCAAAATCGGAGCTACGCTGTTTAGGAAGGATTTGTCTCCTACCTACAGTTTTCTATTTGCCTCAGTGATGATGAGCTTCAGCAGCAAAGTTGGTTCATTTGACCAACTGAGCCGTGATGAAATCCTAATAGTCCTACAGCTGGTGGATGGGACTCCAATGGACATGGCTAAGTGGATCTTCCTGAACTTGAGGAACCTGGTGTAGCAGGAGACAAGACCAGCTGCTGTTCGATACCCCAGGTTTCTGAGCCTCATCTTCAGGCACATTTGTGGTGAGCACCTGTACAACTCTCAGCCTTTACTTCATACTGCTGCATTCCCTGTGATAGGGAATAGAGTTTTCTACACTACTGTTCTTCCCAATGAGCCTCCTCTGTCAACACCAATGAGGAGGTTGTTAGGATTGGTGGAAGGACCCTCTGATGTGAGGATGGATCCAGAAGTTGCTCCCAAGAGAAAATCCAAAGCCAGGTCCAAACTTGTTAAAAGGCTATGGCAACCACTGAAGCTGGGCCTGTTCAAAAGAAGGCCAAAACAGCTCAGTCTGAGTCTGCACCCTTAGCCTCTGTGGCTGAGGAGGAGCAGGCTCCTCACCCTGGTTCATTCGTTGAACCTGAAGCCTCTGTGGCTGGTGCCTCTGTGGCACTTGAGACTATGGAACAGGTCAACCCACCTGTTTCTGACCCAGTCTCTAAACCTGTCCAGTCTGAACCTCTCATCACCTCTCCACAATCACCCACTTCATCCATTCAATATCAACGCAAATCTCTAGCCAAAAAGAAACCAGCCCAAACAACCAGCTCCTTTGTTCCCTCCCAACAGGGTTCAGTTGTAAGAGAAGCCACCCCTGCTGCCTCTCCTATTTTGGGCGAAGGTTCAGCACAATTGGAGCCTGCTTCACTCCAACCCGAGTCCACCCAGAGTCAGCCTAGACCCTCTGGTTCCTCCCAACAGGAGCCAGTTGTACAAACGGAGATAGCCACCTCAACTATTCCAGCCTCCCAACAGGCTGAGAATATTGAAAGACAGGAGCCCTATCCACTCCATACTGAGTCCACACTGTCCCCTCCTCAAACTTCTTTACACCCTGAGTCTGCACGAGGTGCCCACACTGCTGGTATAGACCAATCAGCAGCTCAGCCTCGAATTTCTGCTCCCTATGATACAGCTGTTCTACACCAAACAGCTGCTGAGGGACCAACAACCCAAGCTGATGAACCTCAGGGAACATACCATCCCTTTGGTGAGGCTGCTCCCTCCATGCAAACTCCATCAGTAGGTTTCACCACTGCTGATGTTGAAATGCATATTCCATCTCCCCATGATGAGGTGCTTTTACACCAAGGCACTGCAGAGTGAACACCCACTGGCCTTCATGAAGGTGTTGCAACACAAGCAGCATCTGAAAGGCCCCCAACATCAACCCCTTCTCCTGATGATGCAGCTACAGCCGCTGCTGAGGGACCCTTTGACCCCTCCAAGCTGGGCCACATTACTTTTGCCCAGGCTATGGAGCTTCTCTCACATGTTCCTCTTCCCTCTCCCTCACATCCTCATACACCAGCCTCATCATCATCTTCTCCATCAACCCAATCTAAACAGTCCACCCATACACCTCCATCTCCTAAAGACCTGGCTTTAAAGGATCAGCTTTCTCTGCTGACCAACAAAGTTGGTTCTTTAGAAACTTCTATGACCTCTCTACCCTCTCTTATTTCAGACTCTGTGTCTGAACAACTTAAGGGGTTCTTTGATCTGTTCAAGGATTCCTTCCCTGCCACTCCACAACCTGATAATTCTCCACAGCTGCTTGCACTCACTGCACAGCTGCAAAATGTATCCACATCCCTCTCCTCAATTCTTTCACTACAACAGGACTCTGTGTCCTCAATGACAACTATTTCTCAACAGCTGTCATCTCTCCTAACTTCTTGCAATTCTACCCTTCCTGCTACTCTGGCCAGCTTGAACACACTCATTGGCTCCCTATCCAATTCTGTGTCATCAAACCTTGCTGATGTGCAAGATTCTCTAAAATTACATCTTGCACAACTTCAAAGTTTGATGTTCACAGCTTCTGATAGGGAAAACATTGTTAAGCTGACCTCCCTTGCTGATATCTAATCCTCTTCTCTTCAAACCTGTCTTTCCAGCTTGCAGAGGTGAAGGACAACTTGGCATTCTTAGTGAATAGCCTTGTTGGCCCCAGGCCTGCTGCCAAAACTGCTGGCAAGCCTGATGACTTCGTGTCTTCAGGCAGACCAGGTGTTGAAGGTGCTGGTACATCTCCTTCAAAGGGGGAGAAGTCATCTACCTCGAAGACTAAGTCTAAGGGGGAGAAAACTTCTTCTCCTAAGGAGAAATCAGTGCCTGCAATACTCACTGGTCAACCAGCAGGAGCATCTGCAACAGGTACAATGGAGGGTGCCTCCCACGCTGCTCAGCCTACTCAGGCTGAATCTCCAATCCCTGCTCAGCCTAAGGGGGAGGAATTTATTTTGAGGGAAGGCCAAGCAGCAGAAGGAGGCATCTGATTCTAGAAGAAGAAGGGGAGGAGGAGGAGGAAAGTCCTGAAGCTGCAGTCACTACAGCAGCTAAAGGAAAAGAAAAAGCAGCAACTGATCCCCAACAACAGAAAGCAGCAGAGCTTAAATTTCACAAAGCCAGGTCCAAAGAGATGGGTCTTCCTATGCACAAATACTTTGAGTTTAGAGAAGAACAGCTTCAAGCCCTGGAAGCTCTAAGGAAAGAAAAAGAATCTGCCAAAGCTGCTAAGTCTTTTGCACTTCAAGAGGCAAGGAAAGTTAAAATGTCCTCTCTGGTTGTGCAAAAGAAAATATTGGAAGCTGCTAAGGGATCAGCAGAAGAGAAGGAAGCAGAAAAAGAAAAAGGTGTTCTGGTCTCAGTGACCAAAACTTCAGTGCCTTCTGCAAGAGCTCAGTTTCACTTTGACAACCTGGCAAGAAGAAAATTTCAAGATGTTGCTGATAGAAGGCTTGCTAAGGAAGCAATTGTCAAAGCTGTGCCCATATCAAGAAAATGCAGTCAGTGGAAGTTGAAAATAACCAGAATGGGCGCAACAGGCCCAGAACTAGAAACATATGACTACACTGATGTTGCACAAAAGGGGTACAAAGAATGGATTGAGCTGGCAGTTGCTCTGAGTGTGTCTAAGTCAAAAACTGCTAAGACTGTCAGAGCATATGTCTTAAAGTTGATGGAGAGAGTGAAGAATCTTGGCCTGATCTCCAAAGAAGTGAGTGAAGGTGTCTATGTGACACAACCAAAAATAAAGGCTAGGGGGACAAGGAAGGACACTGAGATGGAACAACTCCTCATCTTGATAGAACAAGATGACTATGCTATTGAGATGAAAGGAGTTGATCATAGCCTGCCTAGTGGAATAGAGTTTGAAGATGGCAAGATCATTGAAGAGCCTGAGCTGGGGGCATTTTTTGTAGATCCCTTAACTCAGAAGAAATGCTTTCAGAGAGCATCAGATCTATACAAGGTGGATCTGAGACAGCTTGTAGCCTTCAGACTTGTAGTTTCATTCAGGCAGTCAAGCAGGTGGAGAGCAGCTATCTGGGATCAGCTCAGAGGCTGTTATGAGAGAGGTGAACTTGAAGATCCCAAGTTTATGATCATAAGAAGTGAGATTGAAGAACTTGAGGATACAAGGGAACAACTTGAGAAGATGTTTGAAGGTCCCCCTCCATTGTAATGAAGTCCATCTACCATCTGGGTAGGTGAAGAATGGAAGCTTTCCATCAGTTGGACAGGCTTACCATTATCTGCTCCCAACAAAAACAGTCCAAAATCTGATGTACATTAGTTGTACTTTATTTACATAAGTTGTAATTTTCTCTTTTGCATTAGTTGTAATATACATCAGTACATCAGTTGTACTTTTGTAAGAACATGTGTTGTTCTATGTAATCAAAAATCAGTGTATATATAAACTGATCTTTTACTTTATATTGATGTTGTAATTTTATTTCATCTGTTGTACTGTAAAAATATATAGTGATTTTTGATAAGATCATCTTAGACTGGTTATTGCAAATAGGTGGAGATTGTTAGGCACAAAAAGGCATCAGTCAAACCTGTTCTGCATCTGAGGGGGAGATTATTAATCAAACCTGTTGATGCTTTTGAAGGTTGAATTTAAGGCCTGTTATATGCCTTATTGAAACCTGAAAATGATTTGCAATATCAGCCTGAAGCTGTTCTATGTGTTGCATGTGTTGCAACAAAGGCAGTTTTGCCCAAGCTGTTCAGTCTGCTGAACAGGCTGGACATAAACTGTCTACGCTGCTCTACACTGGTGAGCAGCTTGGGCAGTTTACAAGTGTTCTGTTCTTTGTGAACAGAACCTGTTCTTTGTGAACAGGCTAAACACTTTATGGAATATGTTTCCAAGTCCTCATGTATTGTTTTTGACTGCAAGATCAGCTTACAAAGTCGAAGACAAAGTGGAAATCAGAACTGCTCAGCCTGCCCAAGCTGTTCTGTTACATGAAGACAAAAGGATATTTGAAAAGGGTGACAGACCTTTTTCTTATATCAAAATAGGCCTTTACAAAGGAAGAAAAACACAAAGTTGACATTCCTTATTTAGTTATAGGCAATGCAACAGTAGACAAAGTGAAAAGACAAAAGTTCTGCCCACATGAAGACAAGTCTGCTTTTCAGAATGTGCAGAAAAGTTTATGTTGTCTTTTCAACAAGACTTTCCCTTTTTCATTCCGTCCAATGAAGAAGCTTCACTAAGATCCTCTGAGTGAGTATAAAAAGAAACTTCCAAGGATTGAAAGATTAAGCCAAAAAGCTAAGTGCTGAAACCAAGAGTGAACGTGCATTCAAAGTGAGTCTTTCATGCATGCAAGTCTGCTTGAATAAAACAGTGCTTAGTGTCTAAGCTGTTCTTGTTCAAGCTGTTCCTCAGAGTCTTGTAAACACAGTGAGTGATTCTTAGTGAGTGTATTCATTGTAACCAGTTTAAGTCTGTCTTAGACTAGTTAAACATACTGTTGTATCTGTCATCTCAGCTTGAACCTTTCCGCATTCAAGCTCGTTTGTAATTAAAATTTTTTGATAATACATACAAACATTGAGAAAATTGTGTGTAGTTTTTAAATAGCTGTATTCACCCCCCCCCCCCCCCCCTCTACAGCTTAAGGCTATATACTTGGGATATCTTTTGGGACCTACAACATGTTCAGTATTCCAAATGAACATGTTCAATTGGTCGAACAGAGTACATTTATTAACACATAATGTACTGTAACATCTATATTGCACATGTGCAATATCAAACATGTTCACTATTGCACACAATGGAGAACTAGATCATACATTGCACATGTTCTGCTGATTTCTACCCTATGTCTACCCTATGTTTGTTGGGACCATATTTAATCAGGTTCTGCACATGCTCAATTTCTACCCTATGTCTTAAAATGCAATTCCTTTTGTGTACTACCATGTTCCGTATATTCCCTTTGTGTATGCACATGTACAACAAAATCATTATACATTTGAACATTTTATGTTGCTTTTATTGAACATGTGGTTTACCATCAACATACTGCACATTGATTTTATTTACATTTTTGACTTTTTCTTTTAATATGTAACTAACTTTTATGTAACATAAAAATAGTATGAACAAGCGAAGGGATGATGTATTGGAGGAAGCTGATTACCATTATACGTTGAAGAAGTCGGAAAAAGAACGCTTAAAAAGAGTTGTTGAGTTAACGAAGCATGAGCGTATGGAAGGGAACCGAAAGTTGATGGTTAAAATATAGATTCATGTTGTATTCGGTAACATCAGACGTTTAATTTAGAATCGCGGTATGACGGAAAGAAATATGTTTTATTTTTGGGTGGTTTGTTTTCCAACAATGCAAAAAAACCTTTAGAATTATAGTATATTTATGTTTCTATTCATTTATTAGCATGCTTTTGATTAAGTTTTGCCTTTTTAGTACTCTTGTTATAATGTATTCTCAATGGCTGAATGATAACATTGCATATGAAACTGAAAGCCATTAGAATATGTTCAAAATCTAAGCCATTAGCCTTTACTGCACATGTTCAATATCTCAATTGAATTCAATTCCCAATTGAAATGTTTAGAAATGTTCAAAATCTAAGCCATTAGCCCTTACTGCACATGTTCAGTAACCAACAATTCCCATTAGCCCTTACTGCACATGTTCAAAATCTTCAATCAACGTTTTAAATTCAATTCCCATTATATCGAACATGTTCAGTGCCATTATATGCATGTTAAAAAGTAAATGTGTTTTACCAATATATATTTCATTGCTGCATATGTTCAAATCAATCAAATAATGTTATAAAAGCAATGCACATGTTCAATATCCCAATTGAACATGTTCAATAAATCTATCACAATTGAACATGTTCAAAACGCCATTCAGCGTACAAATATTAACACATAATGTATTATAAAACATTAGCGATCCATAAATACTGAACGAACATGTTGAAAATCTCATTAGTAACCAAAACGCCAAGAACGGATTGATTAAAATTAAAAAATACCGTTGTTGCACAAGTCGGGTTGAACATGTTCACAAGGACTTATTGCCGGATCCCATTTGAGCATTGCAATGTGTTTCCGTGTGTTTGGATTTAATATAAAGAAAATCTGATCAAGAAGGAGGTTTGCAGAAGCTGCGATTATGGGAGGTGGGTATCATATTCCTAAAATTAAGGGATTTACACAATCAATGATTATTATCTATTAATTAGAATAAATCAAAATTGACTATACTACCCTTTTGTACTTGTAACCAAACATTACCGGACTCAAGTTCCCCAGTTTAACATGGTACCCCATTGATCCCGACTATATATATATATATATATATATATATATATATATATATATATATATATATATATATATATATATATATATATATATATATATATATATATATATATAAAAGATCAATGTGGTACAATGTTAAACTGGGGTACCGGGAAACCATTTTATAGTCAATCATTTATCATTAAAAATCCTTAAATATAATATATATTTGATTAAAATTATTTCTAATATTAATTAATGTTGGGGGTAAAAATGGTATTGAAAAAATTAAATTAGAATCGAAGATTCTGTGTATCCCATGAAAATCTCCATTTCAGTTAATATCATTTCTTACACCCATACTAAACATGTGCAATGAAAACACACCATAAACCACGATTGAACATGTTCAATGCCGTCAATATTATTTTATCACCAAAACGATTAGAATGACTAAAAACACAATAAACCCCGATTGCACATGTTCAATAACGTGTATATGAAATTGAATCTTCACAAACGGTTTGATGAAAAATATAAGTACCTTTATTTGACACCTCCAGTTGAACATGTTCATTAAAACCCATTGTCGAATCCGATTGAACATGTTCACTTAAACCCATTGTCGAATCCAATTGAACATGTTCACTAAAACACATTTTGAAATTTATTAAAGATATTGTTATAGAAGTAAATCCCTATAATTAAGGAATTTATTAAATCATTAGTTGTCATCTATTAATTAAGATAAACCTAATTGACTATATTACACTTTTTTACTTATAACCAAACACGGGTGGACTCCGGTTCCCCAGTCTAACATGGTACCCCATTGATCCCAACCCTATATATATATATATATATATATATATATATATATATATATATATATATATATATATATATATATATATATATATATATATATATATATATATATATATATATATATCCTTATAAACTTTAAATATTACGCATATATCCTTGCAAATTTCCTTATTACATATATATATATATATATATATATATATATATATATATATATATATATATATATATATATATATATATATATATATATATATAGGGGAGGTTCTTTTAAGAACCTTAAAGATGGTGAGAACCTAGAAACCTTTTAGAGCCCTTGGATCAAAAGGGTATTTTTAGAATAAAAAATATTATATTTCTCTTTCCACCTTTTTTATTATATGCATCTCTTTTTCACTTTCTCTCTCTTACTTTTTTTTTCATTTTCATTTTCTCTTTCTTTCATTAGAATTGATTTTAATATTAAAAAAATGTTTTTTATAAAAAAAAAAAGAAATTTTCCATCTAAAAAATTATTTAATTGCTAAAAAATTAATATATTGTATATAGAAATATTATATGTCTATATAAAATGTTATATAATTCTAAATCTTTTTATGTAGATTAACATTACTATTCTAATCTATGTAGAATGTTATGTTTCTTATATATTTGTTAGGCACAAAAAGGCCTCAGTCAAACCTGTTCTACATCTGAGGGGGAGATTTTATAATCAAACATGTTGATGCATTTGAAGGTTGAATTTAAGGCCTGTTACATGCCTTATTGAAACCTGAAAATGATTTGCAATATCAGTCTAAAGCTGTTCTATATGTTGCATGTGTTGCAACTAAGACAGTTTGTCCAAGCTGCTCTGTCTGCTGAACAGGCTGGACATAAACTGTCTACGCTGCTCTACACTGTTGAGCAGCTTGGGCATTTTTAAAGTGTTCTGTTCTTTGTGAAGAACCTGTATCTTGTGAACAGGCTAAACCTTATGGAATTTGTTTCCAAAGTCATCATGTATTGTTTTTGACTACAAAAGATCAGTTTACAAAGTCGGAAACAAAGTGGAAAACAGAACTGCTCAGCCTGCCCACGCTGTTCGGTAAACATGAAGACAAAGGTTATTTGAAAAAGGGTGACAGACCTTTTTCTTATATCAAAATAGGCCTTTACAAGGAAGAAAGATGCAAAGTTGACATTCCTAAATTAGTTAAAGGCAATGCAACAGTAGACAAAGTAAAAAGACAAAAGTTCTGCACATGTGAAGACAAATCTGCTTTTCAGAAAAGTGCAGAAAAGGTTATGTTGTCTTTTCAACAAGACTTCTCCTTTTCATTCCGTCCAATGAAGATGTTTCTCTTAGATCCTCTGAATGAGTATAAAAGGAAGCTTCTAAGGACAGAAAGAAGTGTGAAGAAAGCTAAGTGCTGAAACCAAGAGTGAACGTGCAAGTGTGATTTTCATGCATGCAAGCCTTCTGTGTAAATCAGTATCTGTGTGTCTAAGCTGTTTTACATAAGTTGTTCCCTTAAGTCTTGTAAACACAGTGAGTGCTTCTTAGTGAGTGTATTCATTGTATACTAGTTTGAGTTTGTCTTAGAATAGTGAACATACTGTTGTATCTGTCATCTCAGCTTGAACTATTCCGCATTCAAGCTTGTTTGTAATTAACAAATTGTTGATAATACATACAAACATTGAGAAAATAGTGTGTAGTTTTTTAAATAGCTGTATTCACCCCCCCTCTACAGCTTAAAGCTATATACTTTGGGAACCTTTCGGGACCTACAACTGGTATCAGAGCAGTTTAGAGTGTGTGTCATTCTAGATCTCTCATTCTCCCAAGTTTCCATGGACAACAGTGCTGCAAATTCTTCTTACTATGACAATGCGCTCTATGGGCAAACCTCCAAAATTTAATCATCAAAACTTTCTCTGGTTGGAAGTGCGAATTTGTGCTCTTACTTAGAGAATCCTGGCATGTACAACTGCCAGAGATAGTGATGGAGGGTTCCATATGTGCAACCTCTGTTTACTACCAAACTCCAGCGGTTGAAGGAGCTGCTCCTGAATCAGGACCTTTTGAGAAAGCAAAGCTCAATGGTCTATGAGACAAGAGATTGGTGCTTCTTTGGATGCAAAGGCCAGAAACAACCTGGTCATTTTCTCTCCCTGATGATGTGTTCAAGCAGGTTGAGAAAATGAAGACAGCAAAGGATATGTGGGATACTTTGTGTACCGTCTATGATGGACCCACAATCACACTGGACAACAGGATCAACAATCTTGTTAGACAGTATGAACTCTTCTTTGCTAAACCAAAGGAGACTCTCACTGAAACCTACACCAGGTTTACTGCTCTAGTGAATGATCTCAAAGCTGTTGGGATCACCAAGGACAGTCTTACCCTGGTGAACAAATTTCTGGACATTTTACCTGAAGAATGGAACTACTTCTCAACAATCCTAAGGAACTCAGGTACTATCAGAAGTATGGATCTAGTCAATCTGTATGGATCCTTACTGAATGATGAACAGTCAAAGCAACAAAAGAGAAATGCCTTGGAAATGTCCAGAAGAGGTGCAGCCTTTGTGGCTAGTGTGAGACAGCCTGTAAATCAGGTGAGTGATGTGTTCATTCAACCTGATCAACAGGATGATGAAAACGAGGAGGTGGTCGAAGAAGAAGATGCTGCAGATCGTTGCTGAACAAGATGATGAGCAAATGATAGTCCTGCTTGTCAAAAGTTTCAACAAGAAGAAGGTTTGGAAGAAATATGCCTGCAAGGAAGTTTTCAAGTGGCCTGGCAAAGAACGGCATTTGACAAATCCAAAGCTGATTGCTTCAAGTTGGCAAAACTGGTCACAATAGCTGCTGACTGTGTGTCAAAAGCTGTTGGTCAGTCATCCAAACCTAACAAGACTAACAAGGATGATGGCTATAGGGTTAAGTACCTTATGGCCATGGCTAAGCTGAGGAAATTGGAAAACTCTGTGTCTTCCAATCGCCAAAAGGGACTCATGGCAGAGACATGTGACTGGGAGGAATCTGATTCATCATCTGATGAAGAAGATAATCAATGTCTGATGGCCAACACTGATGTCCCATCAACAAGCATTTTCAAACAGGATATGGCTGAAGCTGAAGCCTTCAGCAGCTTAGAGAACTGGAATCCTACTATGATGTATAAGGAAAAACAACCTTCCCAGGTGTGGTACTTGGACAGTGGCGCTCGGCACATGAAGGTTGTAAAGAATGCTGAGTGACTCAGGCTTAAAAAGCAAAAGTCACCTTTGGTGAAATGTGCAGGGATCCACTGAGGGATATGGACTCTTAAAGCTGGTGCTTTCTGTGGCAGTGTTCAAAAGTGTACCTTATGTGGTTGTGGGCTAAAACATAACCGTGTTAGCATAACCAAATG
>JAANYP010004240.1:108551-361784 GCA_020465985.1 Centrapalus pauciflorus
GAACAGGCTCAAGAAGTCAGTGTGTCTGAAAATCTTGAAAGCTGTGTTGCTAGACCTGATGAGAATGAAGTTGAATCAGAAGAATATTCATTGAAACATGATCCTAAGTGGATCAAGTGTCACCCCAATGAACAAATAATTGGTGACATCAACAAAGGGGTGCAAACAAGATGGGACAGCTTAGGAAACTTTTGTATGTTTTCTAGCTTTGTGTCCCTGATGGAGCCAAAGAAAGTAGATGATGCACTTAAAGATGCCAATTGGATCACTGCCATGCAAGAAGAGCTCAATTAGTTTGAGAGAAACAAAGTATGGAAGCTGGTCCCTGTTCCTAAAGGTAAAACAATAATTGGCAACAAGTGGGTTTTCAGAGATATAATGGATGAGCAAGGTCATGTTATTAGTAATAAGGCAAGACTAGTTGTTCAAGGCTATAGACAAGAAGAAGGCATAGACTATGATGGAACATTTGCTCCTGTGGCCAGGTTGGAAGCAATTCATTTGTTTCTGGCCTACGCTGCCCATAAGAGCATGAAGGTATTTCAGAAGGATGTAAAGAG
Organism: Centrapalus pauciflorus; assembly: GCA_020465985.1. Lineage (NCBI taxonomy): Eukaryota > Viridiplantae > Streptophyta > Magnoliopsida > Asterales > Asteraceae > Centrapalus > Centrapalus pauciflorus. The sequence continues at coordinate 109,112 of JAANYP010004240.1, forward strand.
TGCATTTTTGGATAGTAAGCTGCAAGAAGAGGTATATGTCAAGTAGCATCCAGGTTTTGAAAGTGAACAACATCCAAGTTTTGTCTATAAGTTGGACAAAGCTCTCTATGGTCTGAAACAAGCCCCTAGAGCTTGGTATGACACTCTTACTGATTTCCTTATGAGCAATGGTTATTCCAGAGGTAAAGTGGATACCACATTGTTCATAAAGAAGGTGAAAACTGATATTATGCTTGTTCAAATTTATGTGGATGACATAATTTTTGGTTCTACTAATGAACAGTTATTCAAGAACTTTTCACTGCTCAAGAAATCTAAATATGAAATGAGCATGATGGGTGTACTTACTTTCTTTTTAGGATTACAGGTTAAACAAACCTCAAATGGAATTTTCATAAATCAAAGAAAGTATACATTGGATCTTTTGAAAAAGTTTAAATTTGATCAATATTCTCCTATCAAAACCCCAATGGCAACCAATGTAAAGTTAGATGCTGATGCCTGTGGCAAAGTTGTTTCAGTAACAGCTTACAGAGGCATGATTGGGAGCTTGTTATTCTTAACAGCTAGTAGACCAGAAATTATGTTTGCTACCTGTATGTGTGCTATGTTTCAAGCTGATCCAAAAGAATCACATCTAGCTGCTGTCAAAAGAATCTTCAGATACCTAAAGAGTGCACCAGGTTTGGGTCTTTGGTATCCCAAAGACTCCACCCTTGAAGTGATAGGTTATTCAGATTCTGATTTTGCAGGTTGTAGGCTAGATAGAAAGAGCACAACAGGTGGGTGTCAACTACTTAGTGGAAAGTTGATCAGTTGGTGTAGCAAGAAGCAGAAATCTGATCTACTTCTACTCCTGAAGCTGAGTACATTGCTACTGGAGCTGCTGTTAGCAGATTCTATGGATGCAACATCAACTTGAGGATTATGGCCTTGTATATAGGAAAACTCCTATTCTATGTGACAATACAAGTGCCATAGCTATCTCTAGTAATCCAGTCTTCCACTCTAGAACAAAGAATATTGAGGTCAGACACCACTTCATAAGGGATCACATCCAAAAAGGTAATGTGGAGGTAAGTTTTGTTTCCACAGAAGAACAGCTTGCATACATTTTCACCAAACCTCTTGATGAAAACAGGTTTAATTACCTTGTAAGCAAGCTGGGTATGTTAAATAAAGGTGACTAAGTGGTATTGATGTTCAAAAGTCACTTGTTCAAATCTGTCAAAATTTTACAGAACAACTTGGACAGAACAAGTTTCACTTGTTTTTTACTTAGCTAGTTTTTGAAAATTTAGACAGCTTGGACATATAACAGGCTTGACAAAATAAGTTTTAAAGTCAAGACTGTTCTGTTGTACAAACTTCCATCCTGATCACTCTGTTAATCTGTCATACAAGGCAATGCCTTGTAACCTGTTCAGCTATTGAACAGGTTTCACAATGAAACCTGTTCTCATATAGCCGCACAGGTTTCATAAACAGCTTACAGAATGATCAGTGCTTGATGAAACCTGTTCGTCACAGGTTTGGACAACAGCTTAGAACATCAGTGTTTGTTTAACATTTCTTCACACTGAAGTTATTTAAATTAAGTATTTATTTATCTTAATTACCTACGGATAATGTGTGTTACATGTGTTAGTGGTTAAAAAGGTCAAGTTGGCCTGACAAACGTGTTGACGTGGCAAACCGTTCCGCTTTCCATTAGTAACATTTCAAATTAACCGCCTAAACCTTTCTCTCTCCTACTCACTTACATTCAAATCCTATAAATACCTAACTTATTGTTTCATCTTCTTTTTCTTCGTTACTGCTTCCATAAATCTCTGAAAAACCCTAAAAAGAACTCTACTATCTTACATGGTTTCCCAAAATAACCCCTTTCTCCCTGTGTTCGTTGGTGATGATGTTGACAAGCACCCCTCTATCAACACCATGCTCACAATTAAACCCACCAACTACATTGCAAACTTAACCATTCCCAAAAACTATACTTTGAAGGTATGAATCTATGGTGGAGTTTCTGCAAGCCCATCCTCTGCATTATGCTAAGACAACCTCTCTTGGTGTCATGTACCAGGAGATGGTTTATGAGTTTTGGTATACTTGCTCGTATGATCTCTTTACCAAAACCATCAGGGGAACCGTTCTCAACGGCACTCAAACTGTTGAGACCACTACTGCTCTTCTCACGGAAGTACTTCATCTTCCAGTCGCTGGCACATATGACAAACCCCAGCCAGAAGATGACCAAATGGGGAATCTGCTACGCTTCTATGGTGTAGCAGAACGAAAGGTGGGTGCAACCTTATTCAGAAGGGATCTCTTCCCAACTTACAGTTTCCTCTTTGCCTCAGTGGTGATGAGTCTCAGTTGCAAAGTTGGTTCATTTGACCAACTCAGCAGGGATGAGATACCAATAGTCCTACAGCTTGTGGATGAGACTACTCTGAAAATGCCAAGGTGGATATTCCTGAATATGAGGAACCTGGTACAACAAGAACAGCGTCCAACTGCTGTAAGGTATCCAAGGTTTTTGAGCCTCATCTTCAAGAACATTTGTGGTAATCATCTTTACAACTCCCAACCTCTCTTGACTACTACTGTATTTCCTGTAATTGGAAATAGGGTATCTATACCCCAGTACTTGAAAATGAACCTCCTCTGTCAACACCATTGAGGAGATTGCTTGGTTTGGTGGAAGGAACTTCTACTCAGAAGGTGAATCCAGTCACTGCTCCCAAAGGAAAATCCAAATCAAGGCCTAAAATGGTAAAACGTGCCTTGAAAACCAGTGAAGCTGAGCCTGTCCGCAAGAAGGTTAAAATAGCTAAGTCTGCCCCATCAGCCTCTGTGGCTGAGGGGGAGTAGGCTAGTCACCCTGGTTCATCCGTTGAACCTGAAGCCTTTGTGGCTGGTACATCTATGGCACCTGAGACTATGGAACAGGAACAACCTCCTATTTCTAGCCCAATCTTCCCACCAGTCCAAACAGAACCCCACATCACCTCTCCACAACATCCATCCTCCACAAAAAGAAACCATCTACTCAAACTAGCCCCTCTGACCCCTCCCAACAGGAGTCAGTTGAAAAAGAAGCATCCCCTGCTGCCTTTGCTTCTCCTATTTTGGGAGTAAGTGCAGCCACTCCAAACTGAGTCAACCCCAAGTCAGCCTGAGCCCTCTGGTTCCTCACAATAGGATCCAGTTTTACAAATGGAGACTACCACATCCACTATCACAGCCTCACAACAGGCTGAAGATATTGAAAGAGGGGAGTTCATTCCACTCCATACTGAGTCCACACAATCTCCACCTCATATTTCTTCTACACAACCTGAGTCTGCACGAGGTGCCAAAGCCGCTGGAACAGACCATCCAGCAGCCAGCCTCCATCATCTGTTCCTCATGACACAGCTGTTGAACACCAAACAGTTGTTGAAGGACCAACAACCCAAGCTGATGAACCTCAGGGAATGGAACATCCCTCTGGTGAAGCTGCTCCCCAAATGCAAATTCCATCATTAGCCTTCACCACTGATGATGTTGAAATGCACATCCCCTCTCCCCATGAAGAGGTGCCTGCAAACCAAGGCACTACTGACGGAACCACCTAAGGTCTTGATGAAGGTGTTACAATGCAAGTAACATCTGAAAGGCCACTATCTCCAATTCGTTCACCTCATGATACAGCTATAGCCACTGCTGAAGGTCCCCTTGATCCTTCCAAGCTGGGCCATTTAACTTATGCCCAAGCTATGGAATTGCTTTCTAAAGTATCACTGCCATCACCCACTGACCCCTAAACTCCACAATCCTCACTATCACACTCATCCCCATCCACTCAATCCAAACAGTCAACCCATACACCTCCATCCTCCAAAGAACTCTCTTTAAAGGACCAGCTTTCTGTGATGTCCAACAAAGTTGGTTCCTTGGAATCTTCTATGACTTCCCTTCCATCTCTCATAACAGACTCCGTGTCTGCTCAACTTCAAGGTTTTCTTGATTCGTTCAAGACTTCCTTTCCAACCCTTGCCCCCCAACCTGATCATTCCTCTCAGCCGCTTGCACTGACTGCACAACTGCAACAACTCTCCAACTCCCTATCATCCATTCTTGCCCATCAACAGGACTTTGTGTCCAGCCTGTCAGCTATTTCCCAACAGCTTTTAGGTCTTGCTGAAACCGGTTCTACCACACTGCCATCCACACTGGCTTCTCTAAATACCTTGGTGGTATCCTTGTCAAATTCTGTGGTAGCAAACTTTGATGATATGCATGAGTTCCTTGAACTCTCTCTTGCACAGCTTCAGAGTTTGGTGTTCACAGAAACTGATAGGGTTGCTATTTCCCAGCTTTCATCTTTTGCCACTTCTCATTCTTCCTCTCTTCAAACTTGTGTTACCCAGCTGGCAGAAGTGAAGGACAACGTGACTTTCTTAGTGCATAGCCTGGTTGGTTCAAGACCTGTCACCAAACCTGCTGTTGTCGAGCCTGTTGAATCCGTTCCTTCTGGCAGACTTGGTGTTGAAGGCTCTGTGCCATCCCCTTCAAAGGGGGAGAAGTCTAAATCTGCCTCGAAGACAAAGTCTAAGGGGGAGAAATATTCATCTCTCTCTAAGGAGAAATCAACATCAGTAACCCAAGCAGCAGGACAATTACAAACTGGTGTTGCTGCAGGTACTTCAACTGTCTACCGCTGCTCCGTCTACTCAGGTTGGATCTCCAAGCCATGCACCATCTAAGGGGGATGAATCCATTCCCGAGGACAGGCCAAGCAGAAGGAGACATTTGATTTTGGAACAAACTGAAGAAGAAGAAGAGGATGAAACTGAAGCTGTTCTAACTAGAGCAGCAAAGGGGAAAGGGAAAGCCTCTGTGGACATTGACTCTCTCAAATCTGCTCAGCTAAAATTTGACAAATCTCAGGCCAAACATATGGGCATTCCACTAGAGACTTATTATAAGTGGAAACAAGAGCAGCTTGAGATCCTTGAAAGTGAGAAAAGGGAAGAAGCTTTTGCTAAAGCTGCGAAAATCTTTGCAGCCAAGGAGGCAAGAAAAATCAAAATGCCATCCTTGGATGTTCAAAGGAAACTGATAGAAGCTGCAAAAGAGTTAGTGACTGAGAAAGAGCAGAGTTCACAAGGTATTAGTGACCAGGTCAAAGCCTGTATCCCCATCAGATAAAGCCTAATTCCATTTCGATAATGTGGCAAGGAAGAAGTTCTTCGATGTTGCTGACAGAAGACTTGCCAAAGAAACTATTATCAAAGCTGTCCCAACTTCAAGAAAAGATAAACAGTGGAAACTTCAGATCACCAGGCTTGGTGCTAAGGGTCCTGAATTGGAAGCTTATGAATCTGCTGATGTTGCCTGCATGGGGTATAGGGAATGGGTTGAATTGGTTGTTTCCCTGAGCAAATCAAAATTAGATGCTGCTCAAACCATCAGGGCATACGTCAAGAAGCTGACGGAGAAAGTCAAAGACCTGGGCTTGATCCCTGAAGAACAAATCAAGGGTACCTCATTGGTGAAACCCAAGATTAAGCCCAGGAAACAAAGAAGGATACAGAGCTTGAGGAGCTAATATTGATGATTGGACAAGGGATGTACGCTGTTGAGATCAAAGGAGTTGATCATAGCCTGATCAAAGGTGTTGAACCTGAGGAAGGCAAGTTTATTGAAAACCTGAAGTAGGGATATTCTTTGTGGATCCTCTGTCTAAGAAAATATGTTTTCAAAGAGCTTCAGATCTTCACAAAGCTGGTCTTAAACAACTTATAGCCTTCAGACTCTCTAATGCCTTTAACAAGCATGCCAGATGGAGGGTCGTCATATGGGATCAACTTACAGCCAATTATAGAAGAGGAGAACTTGAGATCCCAGAATTTATGTTCCTCAGAATTGAGATAGAGGACATTGAAGCCAGAAAAGAAAGGGTTCAAAAGAAAGTGGAAGAACAGCAAGAACAAGATCCATCTACTGCTGAGTAGATGAAGAATGGAAGTTGTCCATCAGTTGGACAGGCTTGCCATTATTTTCTCCCAACATCAATAGTCCAAAAATGTTGAAACTTTTCTTTGTACATTAGTTTTTTTTTACATTTGTTGTGATCTCTTTTTAGTACATCAGTTGTATTTCGGTAAAAACATGTGTTGTTTAAATCAATTTCAGTGTATGTATAAATTGATCTTTTACTTTACTTCAATGTTGTACTCTTACTTCAACAAATGTAATGTAAAAATATATATAGTGATCATTGATAGAATCAGCTTAGACTGATTATTGCAAATAGGGGGAGATTGTTAGGCACAAAAAGGCCTCAATCAAAGCTGTTCTATATCATAGGGGGAGATTATTAATCAAACATGTTTGATACACTTAAAGGGTATAATTTAAGGCCTGTTAATGCCTTATTGAAACCTGATAAGTGATTTGCAATATTAGTCAAAGCTACTCACCTTGTTGCATTAGTTGTAACTTAGGCAGATTGCCCAAGCTGTCCTAATCTGTTGGACAGGCTGGACATAAACTGTCTACGCTGCTCATGCCTGTTGAGCAGCTTGGACCAAATCTAAGTGTTCTGTTCTTTGTGAACATAACCTGTCCTTTGTGAACAGGTTATACACTTTATGGAATGTGTTTCCATGTCATCATGTATTGTCTTGGAGAAAAAGATCAGTTTGCAAGTCGAAGACAAAGTGGAAAATTAGAAGCTGCTAACTCTGCCCAAGCAGTTCTGATACATGAAGATAAAGTGGATATTGGAAATGGGTGACAGACCGTTTCCTATATCAAAATGACTATACAAGAAGATGAAAGGATTAAAGTTGACATTCCTCTTTAAGGTAAAGGAATCTGCAACAGAGACAAAAAGGAAAAGACAAAGATTCTGCTACATAGGGACAAATGCTGTTTTGTCAGAATGTGCAGAAAAGCAGTTTTGTCTTTTTGGAAATGCACTCCACTATCTCTGCATCCAATGAGGGAGCTTCACCAGTATTCTCTAAGAGAGCAAAAAAGGAAGCTTCTAAGGAATGTGAGACAACCAAGAGAGAAATCACCAGAACGTGCTAAAAGAATTGTGTTTTCATGCATGCAAGTCTTGCTTAGAAAAGAATAGTTAAATGTGTCCAAGCTGTTCTTGTTCAAGCTGTTATGTCTGTCTTGTAAAATCAGTGAGTCTATCTTAGTGAGTGAATTCATTGTATCTAGTCTGAGTGTGTCTTAGATTAGTAGTCTATTTGTTGTTTCTGTCATCTCAGTTTGAACTATTCTACAGTTCAAACGTGTTTGTAATTAACACTTGTTGATATATATACATACAAACATTGAGAAAAGTGTGTTGAAATTTTAAATTGCTGTATTCACCCCCTTCTACAGCTTATAGCAACATACTTGGGAAACCTTTTGGGACCCACACCCTCTTTTATCTCCTTTATAACCGTCCTTCACTCCATGTTCTTACTATTCTCCCTTAACCGTTCTGTTTGTCAAAAGCTCCCTCCACCAGCCTGAACGCTGCAAGCGCTTGCCTTTACGCTAAACTTCTGACCTTCTTTCTTTTAATTTCCTCTCAGCGCTTGGGACAGTCGCTGGGATGCCTAAAGGCTTTTTCTGAACATAAAGCTCTTGAATTATCCTTTTTCTGCTTCATTGGCCTGCAAAACACTCAATGCTAGCAGGACCCTCTTTCATGGTTCAAACCCTTGAAGAATAACTCAAATGCACTTGAATAATACACAATCAACTACGTTGATCAAACCTCCCCAACTTAATTCTTTCGTTCCGATCAATACATTAAATCCTCACTTTCTATGGATTCATTGTTTTCATAGAACTAACTCTTTCACATGAATATTGAATTTACACATATAGGTTAATTCCCCTTTTATACATGTAATAATTCAATGATCATAACTTGAGCTTTCCTAGGGTCTAACTTTTTGCTCAAGGTTACAAGTCATAGAAGTGTGGGATCATAATATCCTCTTCTATTTTCATTCTTTGTTTTCTTTAATCTTTCTTTTTTTTTTCAATAAAGTTATGACTTTCTAATAATTCCTTGTAACGGGATTTGGGTCAACCCATCCCAAACCAGTTGGTCTTAGGTGACTAGGCATGTTGGTACCCCTTAGGACTTACTTTCCCGAGCTTATTAGGCCATTTGTTGTTTAAGGACATTCCACTCAAGTGGACTTCCCCCCCCCCCCCCCCCCCGCCCCCTTATTGCTGCCAGACCCTGAGGTGCCCATGAAGCACATGATCAAACTGCCTCCTAATTTCTAAATAGGGGAAACACCCTATGCATTATTCTCTACCCAAGCTACTCAATTAAATCCTCTTATAACTTTTGAACCAATAGTATTGACAACCTCTAATGTACTTGTTCAAGAGAATCAACATTATGTTAGGGAGCTGAGCTCAACGCATGCGTTACATTTAACTACAGAGGACACACATGATTAAAAGAAATGATAAGGACAAAAATAAAGAATTGCTTACTTATTAAATAGAAAAGGATCAAGGATATTTCATGGTGATCGCATTGAAAAAAAGTACCAAAGGATAACTGATCCCTTGAAGCATGTGCAGGTGGTGGCTGTTGGAGTGGAGGCATGGTCGGATATCCCAATGGAAATTCCATCCTTTTAATTATTACATAGTCAGTTGCTTAGTATTGATCAAAAGGCGAATATAGCACCCTTGCACTATAGTTCATGTAATGCCTTACTTGTTCCTGATGCTGCCAATGCTGACTATACATGAAAGCATTATGAAATGTGCTAGCCTGCACTACATTATAAATTTCATCTAACTGCCTTCTCTGTAATCCCATTTCTGCCTACAACCAATTCAACTGTCTTTGCTGCTCATCTAACCGCCCTTGCAGTGCCTCATCTCTCTGTCGCTGCTCCTCTCTCATGCTGACCAACATCTGCATAACGGTCTCTAAATTCCTTATTTCTTCTCGTCGGAATTCTGTCCTTAGATATCTCTCTTCTATCTCATTATCCTCAATCATAGTTGTCACCCCTTTTTCATCTCTGTATCATAAACCTCATATCCCCTTCACTTTCTCTTAACACTATTCCTTTCATGGACGCCAATTTGATCCATAGACTGCTCTCTTTAATAACTCTTAGGTGTTTGCTGTGCAACAACCTTTTACTTGCAAAAATCTTGAGAGTAGCCACATATGAGGAATAATCCTCCTTACTCTAGTGTTGTACATGTGCCAGAGATTGTTCATAATTACACATGCAAATGAGAGTGGTTCATCCCCCGTGAGCAAAGCATGCAAAATACTAACATCTCTCAGTCTCACTTGCTCAAATCGCTCACTCGAGGCAAAATGTTAGTTGTCATTACCCTGTTCAGAACCTTAGCCATTGGTTGCAGATCATTTCTTTTGAATTCCTTGTAGCATGTCATCTGCATCAAAGGAATGTCAAATACTGTTGCTACCTTCTTCTGCCATGCCTCAGAGTACATCACCCTTGTTCCAGCAAGTTGAGCTTCAGAACGATACAAGTATTTTCTTCTGATCCGACATTTGTAGTTGCCTGTGTTAACTCTAAATATATCCCTAATATACCTAGTTGTCATCTCGACCTCCCTTGTGCCAACCTTTCTAATCAACACAAAATTACTAGGGTCTGCTTCTCATTGTAGCTTTAGAGTTGACAACCATTCAGCCACTAGGAAAGGATATAGCTCCTCTCCTCCCAAGTCTAGAACCTTATCCCATCCTATTGCCTTAAATAACTTTATCACCCCAAAATTTTGGAACTCTCATCTGTCAAACTTTTTCTCGTGTATGTACTTGGTATCTTCACCCCATTTCTCCATAAACAAAAGCAGGTCTAATACGCTCATCATGTTCTGACGACAAATTTGTATCATCCCACTAAACTGGAGGAATTGGGTCTGTGACTCCAGTTTGCTTCTGACGTTACACCACTCTTTTAACACGTTGTGATGTGAATCTCAACATCTGTACTTAATTGCTGACAGAAAAATAGTTGAATGCATCACAATTAAAACTAAAGAATGACATTACATTATTCTGTCCACATATCACATATATGCAAGAAACACAACCAAGTTAGAGGAAGGAGTCTACCTACTTAACAAAACAAGGTCACTGGCAACATGTTTACAGACGACAAAATCAACAAAAATTTTAAAATTTGCAACAATTGTACTAGACTTGCAATGCAAAACAATTTCAAAGGAATTCCCCTCCCCAACTTTAAACCTTGTGGTGTCCTCAGCACAAACAATGGAACACAGGTAATAATGCAAATAAGAAGCAAAGAAGTTAGTCAGAAGAGCCCTTGTTCACACAAGCATCACACCAAAAATAGCAAATGTTTGGACAGGAACTAGTAGTAGAACTATTACAGACCCAAATTGTTTATTCCACATGCAGCGTTACCAAAAGAAATTATTTATTGTCCCAAAGGTTCTACCCCTAAACATCTATTCTTCAAACCCACACGTCTTCATCTCCCATGAGAATTTTTTCCACCTTATTTATCCCTACTTCTTCAGCTTGGTCCTCAGCTCGAGCAGCTGCGTCCTCCCTCCTTACAGCTTCATCTTGCACTTCCTGCGCCATTTCATACAGCCTGGCCACTTTCTCCGAAGTGGACTCCAGGTTAGGAAGGACTACCTGCTACATATGATTGTACAACTTGCAGACAATACCAGGAAAGTCCGTCAAAGCATTTGTGTAGTCCATCAAAGCAGGTGCAATTGCCGTTGAGGTTTCAACATAAGTACCATGATCAGGAGAAGGAGTGGGGGTGTGGTCTATCCAAGCAAGTTTCAAAGTCGCTCATTAAATCTTTGATCACAGATATGTTACCTGCTCGAGTAAATCACATTCTACTAAAAAGGGATTTGGTAAAATGCTTTTCACGGTCTTGAATGGCTTAAAAATGGGGGTCAGGAGGGAGTACACCCATGAGTTCCAGAATGTTAGAAACCAGTCTTGCATGTACTAACTCAGTTCGGTTGGAAGATAATATGGAGTTCCAAATATTTGCTAAAGCAAGATGAGCCAATGAGATACCGGGTTTGCCAGTCAACAAAGCATTCACCGCCACAATTTCTTTCACACGTACACTGGTGGAATTTTAATTTTTTGGTAGAATGTTGAACAAGACAAGCTTCCAAAGAATCTTTGCCAACGAGCTTAAAACTTTGCGACAATAAGTGGTGTATGACTTGGCTTGGTAAGCAGTTATTTAAAAAACAGTGGTGAGGTAGCCGTCCCAATTTTCAGGTGAGACAAGAGGAATCTCCTTTAAACTCTCTTCGTCCCAAACCTCATGCTTTAAGACAACGCCAGCTACTACAGAATTATCAAACCCAAGAATCATCTGAATTCTCTCAACAGTGAGCTCTACTTCATGTCCTCCTACAGAAGCCTGAAGGACCATGGGTGCAGTAGGATCTCCTCGCTTTCTCTTAACTGAGTCACAAAACACTTTTAACGCATCTGGGTAGACGACGTCCTTACTCCGGTCAATAGCTGCAAGCCATCCCAATCTTTCAAAACAATCAAAAATATTGTAGTCCTTAAACTCTTGCTTAGTTACATTCTTCTCCAGATAAAAGTGTAAATCCTCATCCACAATAATGAGGTCAACACTTAGAGGTGGTTCGGGAACAATTGATGGTGATGGAGACATAATCTGTCTTTTTTTGTTTTCTTATGCTCGGTGCACTTTGTTTCCTTGCGCTGACCCTCGTCATTGTGCTAAGTGCGAAAAAAGCAAAAGTCAGAGATGGTTACCACTCTTACTGTGCAAGATGATGCTACATGGATGTTCTAACTAAAGGTCTAAATATACACATGACCTGACAATAAGAGTACGCTATCTACGAGCACCAAAAGATCTCCCCAACTTAGATATAAGCAGACATCAAAGAATATGTTGTAAACATGTTTAATGAATATAGATCTATGCTCTACTGGATTAAACACACACTTAAACAACATTTATTGCAAAACACATACCCTGATCTTAAGAACTTGACAACTCAGGTTAACATCCAAACCTTAGATATAACTAGCCTTCACCACAACATAAGGCAAAATAATCATACACGCTATCATGCACAACTACCCCAAGGGAACTTCCAAGATTATTAATGCTTATCTACACAAGAAACCCTAATGTGATGCGCATATGTAAAGGATGAGAAAGGACATTGTGAGAATAACACGACTAAACTTGTTTAGAAACAAGAATGGAGTTACGCTGAAGAAAGCTTGAATACTGCTATGACGAAGTTCTTACACGGAGACGAGAGGAAAACGTCGCAAACGGTGAATAAGAAGTGAAGATGAAAGTGTGATTCTAGGCTTTTATACGCGAAATATACGAGATATTTGTGAAGGAGCATCTCGGACACTGGTGACTACGCTCTAACACTGAAATCTAAGTAAGGTGTGTCTAATCTAACTTTTCCTACGCTCATCACTCTTTTTCTTATAACTCCTACCCGACATATTCCCTTACGTACTTTATTTAAGCGTTGCAACATAAATAACTCCATAACAAACCACTTTCGTAGGAAATATGACTACACTTAGCATGTATAGCAAGCCTTAAAACCATTTAAGTACTTACATTTAAGTCTCGTGAGGGTTTTTAGTGAATTTACCCACAAAATTCTTGGGTTGCCTCCCAATAGCGTTTAGTTTTAAGTCCTTAACTAGACTATACCTGGCTTGTATTATGTACTGTAAGTTGGCACATTGAGTGTCATTACCTCCACTAGTGAAGTGCATTCACCTTCAATATAAGGATTCAACCGATGTCCATTAACTGTGAGAGGTGCTCCATCCTTCGAATTTTTGATCTTAGCAGCTCCATTATCAAACATGTCTACTATTTCACAGGGACCAGTCCACTTACTATTTAGCTTGCCTGGAAACATCTTTAATTTGGAATTGAACAACCAAACCTTGTCTCCTGCTATGAAGTTCTTCTTCCTAATGTGTTTATCATGGAAATGCTTGGTCCGTTCCTTATAGATCCTTGAGCTTTCATATGCGTCCATCCTAATTTCTTCTAATTCCAATAGTTGGAACTTCCTCATTCTCCCTGCATTAGCAACATCAAAACTAGCGTTTCGAATAGCCCAGTGGGTTTATGCTCCAATTCAACATGTAGATGGCATGGCTTCCTATATACTAATCTATAAGGAGACATACCAATTGGAGTTTTATAAGCAGTGCGGTAGGCCCACAATGCATCATCTAGCCTGAGAGACCAATCTTTTCGATTTGGTTTAACAGTTTTTTTCTAAAGTTCTCTAATCTCTTGTTTAAATACCTCTACCTGACCACTTGTCTAAGGGTGATAAGGTGAAGCAACACGATGAGTTACGCCATAGTGTTTTAAAAGTGTTTGGAATTGATGGTTTTTAATATGGGTTCCTCCATCACTGATAATAGCCCGAGGAATCCCATGACGTGAAAAGATGTTTTTAACAAATTTGCGAACCACTTTGTTGTCATTATACTATGTTGCCTCGACCTCTATCCATTTGGAAGCATAATCCACTACTACTAAAATGTATTCAAAACCATAAGAATTTTGGAAGGGTCCCATGAAGTCAATGCCCAAAACATCAAATATTTCCACCACCAAAATAGGAATCATTGGCATCTGATCTCTTTTATGAATGCCTTCCACTTGTTGACATCTCAAACAAGACCATACAAATGTATAAGCATCCTCAAATAAAGATGTCCAAAAGAATCCATAATCCAATACTTTGTGAGCTGTCTTCTTAGCACTAAAGTGACCACCACAAGCTAAACTATGGCAATGCACTAATATGTCAAGTTGATTATTCTCTGGTACACATCATCTCACAATTTGACCAACTCCCACTTTGAACAAATAGTGCTTAGCTTGTGCTAGAAAAGACTTTATTTGTTGTGAGGACCAATGCATAGGTGTTTGACCTGTGACAATAAAATTAACCAAATTAGCAAACCATGGCACCATAGAATCAAAGAGCAATTGTTCATCTGGAAAAGATTATCTAATAACATCCAACACATTTGGAATCAGAGCTGGAAGACCAGATAAGTGACCTGCCACCACATTCTCTCTTCCCTTTTTATCTGTTGGTACACCCTGTGTGACGATAGCAGTCTAGATATGCTAAAGATAGTCATATGTAATAGATAGGGCTTTATTAATACAAGTCATGTTTGTTTGTTCATGATTGTGTATGGTGTTTACATTTGCATGTTAAGTTCATGATTGTGAAGATAAGTTCTTGAGGTAATGAACTTGTGAGAATAAGTTCTTAAGGCATAGGCCACGAACTTAAGTCACAGAAGTTCGTACGAACTTAGTTTACCTAAGTTCGTATCTGCATGGGCTTGAAGTTGTAAGTTCGTGGACTTGGGCCTTGCACGAACTAAAGAGTTATATTATGAACTTATTTGGTTAATTTCAGTGACTTTTGGCGAAATTCATTTTTTTAGAGTTTGTGAGAGCTAGCAGACGAACGAGAGAGCGATTTTAGAGAGTCTTGGAGCGATACATCGTGTGGGGTCGGTGTCATATCGACTGGCATTGTGTTAGGCTCCGTGTTTCGCGCCTGATCGATCCATTAAGCGTCTAACAAGGATTCCGCACTCGTTGGACGACGTCGCGCCTTCATTCGATTTGTAGATGTGGTGACCTTACAAGTGGTATCAGAGCCAATCTTGAAAGTTCTCGTGTTCGTCACGTTTTATTGAATATTCATAGGGTTTATTGATGTTTATAGATAATTCTCGTGTTTTTCAAAGTTTTCAGTGTTTTGTTGGCAAATATTCATCTTAGTTCAATTACTCAATAGAAATCATTTGTTTTAACCTTAAAAACATTGATTTAATCTGAAATTTTGAAAAAGTCAAATTTTTGGCCGTTTCACGAACTTAGGAGTGTTTTTGTAACATCCCTACTTTTAATTACATGTAATCTGCAATTTAAGATTCAATTATTGTATTAACGGATAATCATTTCAGTTTAAGCATATTTCGATCACAATTTTAAAAATGAGAAATGATGAGGAGAAATCCTCGTCGTAGTTTTCAGATCAAGCATAACCATGAGAAACCGACCCAGACACTTAAAACGGTTTAAATAAGAAAAAATGCGAAGTTGAGCGGTGTAAATTGCAAATAAGCCAAAACAACAAATAAAAAGGGGGATATTACTCATTTTGATAATTCACAGACACTCTCTCTAAACCTACCGTACTCTCTCTCTCTCCATCTCTCTCTACCTCACGACTTTATCATCAAGAACCCAAAGTCATTGGAATCAATTGCTAGAAATTTGGATTCAAGCTACAAATACGAAACTATAGCCATTACAACAAACGATTTGAGGTAAGATTTACTTAAAAAGTGCAAAATTTGAGGATTTGGGTTCGGTTTTTACAAGAACCGAATCAAAGAGTTATGTTTAGGATGTCATTGCATGTTAGAAGTTCTTATGGATTTGTTTAAATCGAGTGTTAGTGATGTTATATACCAAATTTCAAATTCAGATTCCATTTCAAAGTATAATTTCAGAAATTTAGTGCGTGTTCTTCGTCAAATGAAGAAAATAGACTGATTTTGGTAAATTCAGGTTACGTTTTAAGTTATAAAGTGTTAAAAATGTACATTTAAGTTCATATCTGCAATTTTAGACACAAAACATGCATAAAACAAACAAAAGTAAAATCTGGAAAAATATTAGAGAAATACAAGTATGAAATTCGGATCAGATGAACACAATTCGGGCCATCCGAATTTCGGACACTATTTACAATTCGGACCCATCCAAGTTCGGGACATAACCGAGTTCGGACCACATGCAATCCCAAATGGAAATTTTAGAAAAATCACTAAGTCATGATGCCAATTTCGGATCAACTGTTCATCCGAATTTCGGATCAAGTCTCAATCGAATTTCGGATGAATTCACAAACATAAATTACTAAGGATGGACCTCGGACCATCCGGATTTTGGCTCATCCGAAATTCGGATGTGGTCCGAATTTCAGTCTAATCTTACTTAAATGTTCAGAATCAAGTTTTAAGCAAATACTGACACTAATTCACTATTACACTGACATAACAGGATTTTTGTGGTGTTGTCTAACACACATTGATTCAGAGACAAGTTACACTGTACAAACCACTGTGAGTAATAGATTATTATTCGAACATTTATTGTCTTTGCATTCACATTTTGCTTTTCAATGGCATGTTCACATTGTTCAATATACATCAATTGGCACTCACATATGATTCATTGTTATGATGCACACTTGTACTTGACAAGTGACAAACATGTAACCAGCTTTCAATTGAAAGTGCATCTCATATATCATGCTTGCACTGCATGATACTTACTTCACGAACTGATGCGACCTGGACTGGGGCTGACAGCAGGCCACTATTGGGGACTGATCATCCCATTCATTTACCTGGTCAGGTTCGGCACATCCCCGATCAGCATTTTGAACTGCCAACCCCATGCTTGCACTGCATGGTTTTCTCATACTACGAGGCTTACATTGCCTGTTTTCACTACAACTTGTAAAGAAATATTTGTTGAATATATAATCTGTTATCTCACTAAGCTTTAGCTTACCCGTTGACTCTCAATGTTTTTAGGCAAGGGCGAAGGTATAGCTGGACCTTCTTCCTAGGCAATCCATTTCATATCTCGGTGTCCTTAGAAGCTAATTGGCACATGGACGATATAGCTTTGGGGCTGGGATTTTATGTTTCAAAAACAATTCATGATGATGTAATTGTTAGATTTTATCACTGTAGACATATACATATCTTGCTTTAGTGTGGAACTGCTTAAATCTGTATTAAGTCATCAATTTTAGATATCATGTTAATCATTGGGTTGTGTGTTGATCCTGGTGATTTATAATATATCATTAATGAAAGGTGGATGTCTCAGGTTGGTGTCACAGCATTAGTTTGAGATTTCAAGTGTCCGCGAGGACTTGGACTCAAACTTAGGTTATGATATTAGAATGGAATCCTAGGAAATGATTCAAACCAAGATTGGATTGACATGCACACGGGGACAAATAAAGGGTAACTGTAAACACTAGGACTCAGAAATAAATGTTCTAAATATTATCTGTTATATTTCAGAACATGTCAAGAGACGATATGACTCCTCAACAGATGTTCCAGAAGATGCAAGCTCTCATGGAACAGAATAATGAATTACAAGCCAAAAGAATGGCTGAGCAGGCTCAGTCATTTGCTGATCAATTAAGGGCCAGAGATGAGGCTGAAGAAAAACATAAAGCTGACAAAAGAAAGAACAAGGAACAACAACAATAGGGAGATCAAGAAGAAAGGCAAGAAGAAACTGGTTCTTCTAGTAAAGCAATGGGATGTAAGTTTAAGGATTATAAATGTAATGGGGCAGTAACTTTTGATGGGACTAGAGATGCCGTGATGGCACTGGAGTGGATTACCACCACCGAACGAACTTTTAGAATCAGCAACTGCGCTGAAAAGGACATGGTCAGATTTGCAACTTCAATGTTTGCAAGAGACGCAGTTATGTGGTGGGATGCCATGACTAATGTGTTGACGATGGAGGTAGTGTCACACATTCCTGGAGTGAGTTCAAGTAAGTATTCTCTCAGCAATACTGTCCGGCCAACGAGAAGCAACGTCCCGAGGTGAAATTTCTAAATCTGACTCAAGGAACAAAGACAGTTACACAATAAGCTGTCGAGTTCACCCGATTGAGTTTGTTTGCACCCCATCAAGTCGATACAGAGGAAAGGAAGATATCCCGGTTTGAGGCCGGATTAGATTATGAAATTCGCCGAACCATGAGTGGGGTTCGGTATACAACTTTTGCTGGTTTGTTGGAGGCTGCTCGAAATGTGGAGCAGATTGTTTTATTATCTGGGTATGTCATGGGGTCAACCGCTGCAGTACCAGCTCAACCGTCGCCGCCAAAAAGGCAACGGGAGTCTGGATCATCCCGATCCTCTCCTCAATCCAATCAAGCATCTTATTCGCCAAAGAAGGGAAAGGTCGTTTTGGCCAATACTGAAATGAGTGACTCCAGGCGATGCAGGAAGACGCACTCTAGGGAGTGCAAAACTCAAGATATATACTGCTTCTGCTGTGGGCAGAAGGGCCATCACTAGGAGCATTATCCTTGAAAAGGTGATGCGTGTGTCACACCCCGTTACTCCGATTGGCAACGAAGCGTGACGTCGCGGAAGCGTAACCATAATCATAATGAACGACCACTATATGGACGTTTTCAAAAATACATCGATATAACTTTAAAATATAGATCTGTTTTACATAGCCTGAAATGATAAAGAGAAGTACGCACGGTACAGAGATTTAAATACATAATTAAATTAATCAAAATAATGCTAATAAATATCCGATGGCATGAAAATGCATGCGACTCCAAAAGTACGGAAGCTTGAAAATACTTCCGATGCGGCGCACTTGCCTTAATTTCCTGAAAATACATGCTAAAATACGTCAACAAAATTGTTGGTGAGCTCATAGGTTTACACGTAAATCTGACTTGTATGGACAACAACAATTGAGTTTGAATTTATAAAATCATAAATTCCATGTTATGTATTACACATAAACCATCATGTAACCGAAGCTTAATTAAATGAGTTTGCCCTGTGCAGTATTCCCATACGTAATACCGTGTGTTGAATATATATGCATCTCGCCGTTAGCCAATTTAGACTAACCCGAATGGGGGACATGACTCCCGATAGATCTATCCACAATATATTCGCGCTTACAAATAAATGCAATTAACTCTTCATGATTTGAGGGCTGATGGAACCACATGTGTAATACATAATAGATATGAAGTTGTTTCCGTGTCCATATCAAAACGTAGCATGTATTTCAACCACAAAACATAACAGTGTGAAAATAGGGGCTATGAGGACTCACCGTGAGTGCGATGACAAGTACGAGTGTAAAATGCAAATTTGCGTTGTTTGATGGGTGATGAAACCGGATGTGTTTAACCGAGTCCTAAATGATATAAGGGACTTAATAACTCCCATATATGATAATATGTATGTATAATGGTTTCTATGTTTTAAATCACCCAACTTTACAAGTTTATAAATAAAACCCACTTAAAACGTCAAGTTCATATATATATAATTTTCCAGCTTTTCGAACGTTTTTCGGCCTACTTTGAAACTGTTTTTGACCAACCTCCAAAACGATTTAGGCTTTGGTTTTCTTGGACATTAAACTACTATATACAAAGAATTTTTAAAGTCAAGATCAGCCATTTTTCAAGGTGTTTAGGTTGGGGAAAAAGCTCGTTAAAAACCCTATGTTGGCCATTTTTGAACTGTCAAACTTTCGGTTTCCCAAATAATTTCTAGGGTTCTTAAACTCCATAATAAATTATGAAAACTTCCAAATCTTTAGTTGTGACCTAGATCTATCTTTTGAGACAAGAATCAACTCATTTCGATAAGTTATGAATTACTTACGATTTTTCAAAGTCGATGCAAATTTTCTTTCGAAAATCCGTAGTTCATAAACTTGAAATAACTAGTGATTCTTGTTGTTTATTCAAAGACTACTTGTATAAAAGTTATAAAACATATATATATATATATATATATATATATATATATATATATATGTATATGTATATGTATATATATGTATATGTATATATATATATCACTTGTTATTCATAATATTTACTCTTTCATGATGTGTTTATATATTTATAAACACATTTGAAGAAAACAACTTAAAAACAAAAACTAGTGACTTATAAACTTGAGTTTTTATGTAACTTGTTGTTGTTGGTGATTATATATGTAACATCCTCGAATTCAATTACTTTAATTTGGAATTAATTAGGCGGATAATTTACAATTAAGTTGAATTATGAACAATTATTATGTATTTGGGATATTTAGAAAGTTTGTTGTTATTTTAAGAAAAATTTGAACTCGGAATTATTATTAAGGAATATTATGAATTATAAAAGTTAGTTATGATAAATCTAAGAATAAATCAGTACTTTATGGAACCGGTTAAGTTGAGGGGTGAAATGAGCAAAATGATGAAAATGGGAATAAAAGGCTAAAGCCTTTCATTTTCTATGGACACTCTCTCTCTCTACACTTTCTCTCTCTCTAGAATTCTCTCTACTTCTCTCTACGATATCTCACAAACCGACCGGCCGATTATCGAGATTTATACGTCATCGGAAAGATCTCGAGGAGTACAACAACAATCTACGGTTGGATTCTTGATTTCATACGGATTGAGGTAAGAATCGACCCTTTTAAGTTTGTTTATTTCGGTTTTGAAGAACTTAGACTCGAATCTGCCATTTTTATGTGATTTGGAGCTAGTTTTGCTTGAAATCTTGAAAGAATATGATAGTATATGTGTAATAGAATCAAACCTAGGTGTAATACTTGATATATTCATGATTTTAGGGTTTGAAATGAAGGATTTAAGTTGTAAAGATTAACAAACTCGAAAATACCATGAACACAGTCGAAATGCAAGAACAAACTCGATTTTTATACTAAATTCGAGCATGAATTCGAGTTTGACACCATGGATTCGAATCTAAGACCCTAAATTCGAATATCGTTCGAATTTAGCCACATGAGTTCGAGTTTAGTCATCAAATTCGAAGGAAATTCGAGTTTAACCTCTTAAATTCGAGTTTAATGCCTAAAAATTGAAAACCCACTCTCTAAACTCGAATATTTTGAATGAAACACATAAAATGACAAGAGTTATTCAAAGGACGAGGTATAAACTTGAGATGGGTTCAACTTAGTTATGGGTCGAATTTAGACATGGACCCGAAATGGGGGAAAATATTGCAAAACTTATAAAACTTGGTTTTATGGATTTAAACGGTTTTTGACTCAAGGTATTGTTGCAACTAATTTAACAGGTCCCTTGTGGTGTTGTTTAACCCACAGTGGGGTACTTGGTGGATCCGGTTGAAAGCCCGAGGAGAAATAATATCGGTTAAAAGTTTAATTACGCTCCCACAGTGAGTACAGTAGATTTCGCATGTTTATATCTGTTTTATGTTAGCTTTGCCTGCTGAGACTTGTTGCTTCATTTACTTGTTTGGAATTCTACTAACTTGCGTAGATTTAGATGCACATTCATACTTGTTGCATGTCCTTTCGATTGTTGTGCATCTAGTGATGGACCGGTGGGTCGCATTAATTACTCTAATGTTACTGCACTATATGACCTGGAGCTGATCCCTCCGAGGCCCGGTAGGCAGTGTGTCATCCCCGATCGTACGTTTGTCTCGGATGGTATGTTTAATGCCGAGCTTTGGGCTCGAAGGGGCTGCGGCTCTGGTCCGTACTTAGTGTACGAAGAGGGTATCCGATGTTTGTCATCTGTGTTATCCTTGGGCTTCATAAAGATTTATAAAATGCGTAATCTTTGTATTCACTAAGCCTTTGCTTATTCCCCAGTTGTTTATTTTTATTTTACAGGAAAAGGGAAGTCTACCGCCAGACCTTCTAGTTAGGTCATTTGGGAAGATTCGGAAGATTTGGTACTATTTAATCGGTAATCATGCTTTGGGACAATGTTATATTATATTATGGATGTTGTAATAATTTAATTGGGCGTGTAGACTTAGACTTGGTACCTTGTAGCACCGTAAGGGTGTTTGACAATGTTGCACTACTTTATTTATGTATTTTAATGCTTCCGCACTTAATTTAGGTTATCAGATCATTATGTTATTGCATGTTGATGATTAATCCTGGGAGTATTGTAAATGGTGGTTGTTGTGGCAAGGGTGTCACACGAGATGGTATCAGAGCAGTAGTTTGAGATTCAAGTGTCCGTGAGGTCTTGATCTCAAACATTAGGTAATGATATGTAGTGGTTTAAGTAATGATCTGAACTAAGATAGGTTACGATCTAGTAATCATAGGGATTGACTATCATACGGG
Source organism: Centrapalus pauciflorus (assembly GCA_020465985.1). Taxonomy (NCBI): domain Eukaryota; kingdom Viridiplantae; phylum Streptophyta; class Magnoliopsida; order Asterales; family Asteraceae; genus Centrapalus; species Centrapalus pauciflorus. The sequence goes on from JAANYP010004240.1 coordinate 131,168, forward strand.
ACAAATGGGTGGTGTCTTTAAATTAATGATATGTTGCTAAACAAATTATATGTTTATATTACAGAACATGTCTGGAGGAGGAATGACACTTGAAGAAGCCAGAGAGATGATGCTAGCCATGATGGCTGAGCAGAATCGAATGATTCAAGATCAGTTTCGGGCTCGAGATGAGGCCGAAGCTAAACGAAGAGAAGATAAGAGGAAGAATAAGGAAAGAGAGAAAAGCAATGACGAACAAGATGACAATACTGGGTCATCTAATAAGCCCAGAAGTTGTCAATTTAAGGATTTTAAGGGAAATGGAGCAGTCAAGTTTAATGGAGTGGGTGATGCTATTGCTGCTCTGGAATGGATAACAGCCACAGAACGGACATTCCGAATCAGTGATTGTGCTGAGAAGGACATGGTCCGGTTCGCTACTGCTATGTTCACCAAAGACGCAGTAATGTGGTGGAATTCAATGGTGAATGCCTTAACAATGGAGAAGGTTTTTAGAATGACATGGGCTGAGTTTACTGAAATTTTCACTCAGCAATACTGCGCGGCCGATGAACGCCGAAGACTAGAAGCTAAGTTCATGACACTAATTCAGGGGACTAAGTCTGTGTCCCAATATGCGGTAGAGTTCACGAGGCTAAGTTTATTTGCGCCTCATCAGGTTGATACAGAAGAAAGAAAAGTTACCCGATTTGAGGTTGGTCTTGATTTGGAAATCCAAAGGGTGATGAGCAACGTACGTTACCCCACGTTTGCTAGTCTGCTGGAAGCTGCCAGAAATGTAGAACAGATCCTGATTATGTCAGGATATGTGATGGGGTCTGCTGTTGCTGCTTCAACTAACCCAACTCAACCTTCACTGCCGAAACGTCAACGTGAAGGAGGCTACTCTGGTTCTGCACGATCATCACAGTACTCGCCACAACAGTCTTATCGTCGGCAGTCTAGTTCTCCTGGTCATGCTCGTGCATGTTTTTGCTATGGAAAATTGGGCCACTACCAAAGTGAATGCCCACGAAGATCGGATGCCTGCCATAAATGTGGTGTGTGGGGGCACTATAGCAGGGGTTGTCGAAAGAATGCTCCAACAGCTGCTGCTCCATCGTCGACTCGATCATTTGGAGGATCAAGTGGTGGTTCAGTCAACCGCCGGAACCAGCCAAAAAGGGGACAGACTAGTGCATTTCAGATTACCGCGGAGGAAGCTAGGGAAAACCCGGAGGTGGATGCGGGTACGTTTATAAGTTAAATCTTTGCTTGCAATAATGATGTTTAATTCTGATATCAATAGGCCTTTTGTGTCTACTGTTTTGAACAAACAACTAGTCATGACGCTGTTTAAGTTACTTGCTATATTTGACATAGAAGTTACTAGTAACACTTTAGCCGAATTAGATTACATATATCGTAGCTGCACCTTAGAAAATTGAAGATGTAGTCTTCAAATTTGGATCTTACTCCGATAGCATTTAGTGAATGCAACGTGATAAATATAGAAGATGTCGACGTTATAAATAAGAATGACAAATGTCAAGAAGGAATGATGTTTGCTATAATTGTGGAAAAATGAGTCATTTTAGAAGAGTACTTTAAGATTCTATATGTAACTTCATCGAAGTTTTATGATTCCGAAGATAGCATGAATGTAAGTATTAGGAAAAGTTGTTACTAATATAGGTAAGATGATGATTGTGAAAAAGAATACCCTAGTATCTGAATAGGCATTAGATGAAAAGCCAAAATGGATTCTGAAGCTTTGAATTGGAAAAGATGTTTAAAATATCGTGAGAATTTTTATGTAATTGGAATCAAGGAAATTGTTTCAATATCAATATATATATACGAACATTATATGAGGAAACCAAGTCTACAAATTTTGAGAGAAACCGTACGAGGGTATGATAATGGTGTTCATACTGTATGAGATTTAGAATATACAATGTGAGATATAAGTAAGATATGTACGTGAGTTGTAATCAATTAAAAAGGAAATATAATGCTACTTGAGGATAGTATACTTATTGATATGGTAATTGATCAATAAGAAAGTTAAAGAGACTTTGGACAGTAATGAAATTTGCTTATACCGTAAAGAAAAGTCTAATACTACGATTCGGAATCTAAGGGAGATTCGGAGGTGGTCATGAGTTTTGTTTAAATTCTGGTGCCGATTAATTAAATCGTAACTACTGCATTTGTGCAATCAATGTTAGTCTTTTGGTCTAAGTTGACAGTTGTGATTGATGTTGAAATTTCTTAATAACACACTAGTTAGAATAGATCATGTGTATCATGATTGTACTTTAGAGATCGAAGAAGTAGGTTTATATGTTGATTTGATCCCTGGAGTTTTTCCCAATAACTTGCGGTTCGTATCGGTATGCATATAACGAAATATAAGTAAGATGCAGCCCAAACATGAATACGAGTAAAATTTACCAGTAACCGATAGAAGATCAGAATGAATGGACTATTTCACATTGAAATATGTGACAAGATAATGTGTTTTGGATTCAAGTATAAATTGAAAAGATCAATTAATTAGATAGAGATTCGTATAACTTTAGTCATCATGATAAAGTAAAGAAAACCATGTTTAAAGTTTTGCACGAGAGAAAATGTAGAAGCCCTACATGTTGGAAAGAAAATTGAAGGAACTCTGATTGTTATGACCGTGTTATCACAAATGTGCTACTATGATAGTAGCCATTAACCGATCAGTTATAATACAAACGATTAAGTATAGTTGAAAACATTACCGATAAGGGTTGAAACTGGTTTTTGTAAAAAGGAGACGAGTTGACACTAAAATATGTTGGCACATTTAGAGTAATGGAAAAGTTGGTATTAGTTGTGATAATTGGAATTACCTAAGGAAATATCAAAATAACACTTAGTATTTCATGTAGAAATTTTTATGAAATCTTCACAACTGGTAACGAAGATTAGGCTGATTATACTGAATTAGAAATCATGAAGGGTTAGTATATGTTGAAAAGTCAGAATATATTATGAATATTGTAGTAATGAAGAATAAGAAACAAAGAGATTGAAATGGTGCTTATACGTTGGAAGCATCATAAGGGAGCAAATCATACATGGGAAGCTAAGTCGGAAATGTTCAGAAAATATCCGCAATTGTTTGAATCCACATAACTTCGAGGACGAAGTTGAGCGTGGTGGAGCCCATGTTGTAACATTCTCGAATTCAATTACTTTAATTTGGAATTAATTAGGCGGATAATTTACAATTAAGTTGAATTATGAACAATTATTATGTATTTGGGATATTTAGAAAGTTTGTTGTTATTTTAAGAAAAATTTGAACTCGGAATTATTATTAAGGAATATTATGAATTATAAAAGTTAGTTATGATAAATCTAAGAATAAATCAGTACTTTATGGAACCGGTTAAGTTGAGGGGTGAAATGAGCAAAATGATGAAAATGGGAATAAAAGGCTAAAGCCTTTCATTTTCTATGGACACTCTCTCTCTACACTTTCTCTCTCTCTAGAATTCTCTCTACTTCTCTCTACGATATCTCACAAACCGACCGGCCGATTATCGAGATTTATACGTCATCGGAAAGATCTCGAGGAGTACAACAACAATCTACAGTTGGATTCTTGATTTCGTACAGATTGAGGTAAGAATCGACCCTTTTAAGTTTGTTTATTTCGGTTTTGAAGAACTTAGACTCGAATCTGCCATTTTTATGTGATTTGGAGCTAGTTTTGCTTGAAATCTTGCAAGAATATGATAGTATATGTGTAATAGAATCAAACCCAGGTGTAATACTTGATATATTCATGATTTTAGGCTTTGAAATGAAGGATTTAAGTTGTAAAGATGAACAAACTCGAAAATACCAAGAACACAGTCGAAATGCAAGAACAAACTCGATTTTTGTACTAAATTCGAGCATGAATTCTAGTTTGACACCGTGGATTCGAATCTAAGACCCTAAATTCGAATATCGTTCGAATTTAGCCTCATGAGTTCGAGTTTAGTCATCAAATTCGAATATCATTCGAGTTTAACCCCTTAAATTCGGGTTTAATGCCTAAAAATTTAAAATCCACTCTCTAAACTCGAATATTTTGAATGAAACACATAAACAACACATAAAATGACAAGAGTTATTCAAAGGACAAGGTATAAACTTGAGATGGGTTCAACTTAGTTATGGGTCGAATATAGACATGGACCCGAAATGGGGGAAAATATTGCAAAACTTATAAAACTTGGTTTTATGGATTTAAACGGTTTTTGACTTGAGGTATTGTTGCAACTAATTTAACAGGTCCCTTGTGGTGTTGTTTAACCCACAGTGGGGTACTTGGTGGATCCGGTTGAAAGCCCGAGGAGAAATAATATCGGTTAAAAGTTTAATTACGCACCCACAGTGAGTACAGTAGATTTCGCATGTTTACATCTGTTTTATGTTAGCTTTGCCTACTGAGACTTGTTGCTTCATTTACTTGTTTGGAATTCTACTAACTTGCGTAGATTTAGATGCACATTCATACTTGTTGCATGTCCTTTCGATTGTTGTGCATCTAGTGATGGACCGGTGGGTCACATCAATTACTCTGATGTTACTGCACTATATGACCTAGATCTGATCCCTCCGAGGCCCGGTAGGAAGTATGTCATCCCCGATCGTACGTTTGTCTCAGATGGTATGTTTAATGCCGAGCTTTGGGCTCGAAGGGGCTGCGGCTCTGGTCCGTACTTAGTGTACGAAGAGGGTATCCGATGTTTGTCATCTGTGTTATCCTTGGGCTTCATAAAGATTTATAAAATGCGTAATCTTTGTATTCACTAAGCCTTTGCTTATTCCCCAGTTTTTTATTTTTATTTTACAGGAAAAGGTAAGTCTACCGCCGGACCTTCTAGTTAGGTCATTTGGGAAGATTCGGAAGATTTGGTACTATTTAATCGGTAATCATGCTTTGGGACAATGTTATATTATATTATGGATGTTGTAATAATTTAATTGGGCGTGTAGACTTAGACTTGGTACCTTGTAGCACCGTAAGGGTGTTTCACACTGTTGCACTACTTTATTTATGTATTTTAATGCTTCCGCACTTAATTTAGGTTATCAGATCATTATGTTATTGCATGTTGATGATTAATCCTGGGAGTATTGTAAATGGTGGTTGTTGTGGCAAGGGTGTCACAATATATATTATGCAAGACTTATATAAACATAAATATAAGATGTAATAAGCTAGTATTTACTTACTTTGAAGTGTTAGGAGAATAAAAATGAGTAGAAGACTTGGATCTTCAAAAGTTTCACCAAGAACACTTTGAATATTTCAAGAACACTTGAAAGAAAATTTTGTGGGTTGTATGTGTGTGTGTGGACGGATATGAAGGGAGAAAGAAGGAGATTTTGTTGTGAATAAAATGAATGGGTTTGATCTCTATTTATAGGTGAAGAAAAGTTCTTGCAATTATGAAAGGCATGGAAGATGGAGGTTGTGTGCACTTTTAAACAAAATGATGGTGTTTAAAGTAGAATGGTTTATGTAATAAAGTATTTGAAGTCAACCCCTAAGTTGTACAACCTAGGGGCCGACCATATACATGTATTTTTGTGTATTTTTATTTTTTTTGGTATAAAAGTATTTAGAAATGTATTCTTGTATTTCCCTTTTCTTGTAAATTCATAAATACTCTTGGATGCATTGTTTTAATGAATTGTTTTAGTCTTGCATAATTAATGTTAAGTAATTATATTAGTGTATGATTAGTGTCACTAATCATATTTTAATTATGTACTTAGTTGAATAATCCTTCATATCGTAAATCGATCGGATTAATTAATTTCCCGATTCATCGCACCGATGAATTTGATTCTAATTGAGTTGAATTTCCTAATGAACATTGTTAATTACTTTGATTAATTGCTAATGACCATTGATTAGGTTATAATTGGCTATTAAATATAGATTAGGTCATAGTTGCTAACCTGGTTTAATGCCGGATGTTACAGTCTCCCTCTGTTAAGGGAATTTCTTCCCGAAATTAACTCGTGTTCTCCACTGCTTGAGTATTTAAGAACAGATGAGGGTATTTTTCCCGGAACTGACCTTCGTGTTCCCATGTAAACTCAGGATCTCGTTTAGAGTTCCATCTGATTTTTATTATCGAGATCCGGATGTGCTTTAGTTTCTTGACTTCTCGGTCCATTATTTCAACGGGTTGTTCAATGAAGTTCAACTTATCATCTAGCTCCAGCTCGTCCATGGGTATAACGAGTGTTTCATCAGCCAGGCACTTCTTAAACATTACTAAGCTCTGGGGGCAGATCGAGTCGTTAGGCTACTGGGCCAATTCTTTTGGTGATCTTGAATGGTCCGATATAACGAGGATTGTGTTTTCCTGGTTTCCCAAAACGGATTACGCCTTTCCAAGGCGAGACTTTCAACATTAGTTGATCTCCCTCTTGAAGACCGTGCTACCAAGAGTGGTATGGTCTGTTCGGCGGGTTCTTGGGTGAGTGATGGGGTAGGTGCGGAGGATGGTCCTCCGGTCTCAAAGTGGGAAGGGATTCCTTCCTCTTGTCTCCACTCACGGAGAGTCTCGGGCATCCAACCCCAACATCGTGCATCCGCCCGTCGCTGTTGCGGCGGGCTTGGCTATGGTGCCGGTACCGGGATAGACTCCCGTCTCGGCATGAATACCCGTTTACGGGCCCGTAAACTTCATCAGTGGCCCATTGGGGTGAGGGCGGTAGGTGCGGTGTGATGGTGCAGATGGGCGGTAGGGGATCTAAGGGGGGACCACCGGTGATGGTGGTCGTCTTCGGATGGCTCTCCCCACCCGCTGGAGGATTCGTCAACCTCCATCGGCTCTGCTTCTTCCTCTGGTCCCTTAGCTTCGGAGGAGTTTTCTTCCTCCGATCCTTCATCTTCAGAGGGGTCCTCTTCTTCTGATGGGTCTTCCTCGACAAACACCCCCGGATTATACCGGCTGGCGGGGGTATTCTCTTCCTTTGAATCTGATAGTACGATCACAACACGGCTCGACATGACGCTGTCATCAAGTCCCATATTAAGTTAATTATAAAAATATCTTTAAAAATCAGTAAAAATATAAAATGTAGTTATAGTCTAGGATACTAATGCAACCTAGTTCCCTATAACTATGGCTCTGATACCAATCTGTCACACCCCGTTACTCCGATTGGCAACAAAGCGTGACGTCGTGGAAGCGTAACCATAATTATAATGAACGACCACTATATGGACGTTTTCAAAAATACATCGATATAACTTTAAAATATAGAAATGTTTTACATAGCCTGAAATGATAAAGAGTAGTTTGCACGGTACAGAGATTTAAATACATAATTAAATTAATCAAAATAATGCAAATAAATCTCCGATGGTATGAAAATGCATGCGACTCCAAAAGTACGGAAGCTTGAAAATACTTCCGATGCGGCGCACTTGCCTTAATTTCCTGAAAATACATGCTAAAATACGTCAACAAAACTGTTGGTGAGCTCATAGGTTTACACGTAAATCTGACTTGTATGGACAACAACAATTGAGTTTGAATTTATAAAATCATAAATTCCATGTTATGTATTACATATAAACCATCATGCAACCGAAGCTTAATTAAATGAGTTTTTCCTGTGCAGTATTCCCATACGTAATACCGTGTGTTGAATATATATGCATCCCACCGTTAGCCAATTAAGACTAACCCGAATGGGGGACATGACTCCCGATAGATGTATCCACAATATATCCGCGCTTACAAATAAATGCAATTAACGGTTCATGATTTGAGGGCTGATGGAACCACATGTGAAATACATAATAGATATGCAGTTGTTTCCGTGTCCATATCAAAACGTAGCATGTATTTCAACCACAAAACATAACAGTGTGAAAATAGGGGCTATGAGGACTCACTGTGAGTGCGATGGCAAGTACGAGCGTAAAATGCAAATTTGCGTTGTTTGATGAGTGATGAAACCGGATGTGTTTAACCGAGTCCTAAATGATATAAGGGACTTAATAACTCCCATATATGATAATATGTATGTATAATGGTTTCTATGTTTTAAATCACCCAACTTTACAAGTTTATAAATAAAACCCACTTAAAACGTCAAGTTCATATATATATAATTTTCCAGCTTTTCGAAGGTTTTTCGGTCTACTTTGAGGCTGTTTTTGACCAACCTCCAAAACGATTTAGGCTTTGGTTTTCTTGGACATTAAACTACTATATACAAAGAATTTTTAAAGTCAAGATCGGCCATTTTTCGAGGTGTTTAGGTTGGGGAAGAAGCTCGTTAAAAACCCTATGTTGGCCATTTTTGAGCTGTCAAACTTTCGGTTTCCCAAATAATTTCTGGGGTTCTTAAACTCCATAAAAAATTATGAAAACTTCCAGACTTTTAGTTGTGACCTAGATCTATCTTTTGAGACAAGAATCAACTTATTTCGATAAGTTATGAATTACTTACGATTTTTCAAAGTCGATGCAAATTTATAGTCGAAAATCCGTAGTTCATAAACTTGAAATAACTAGTGATTCTTGTCGTTTATTCAAAGACTACTTGTATAAAAGTTATAAAACATATATATATATATATATATATATATATATATATATATATATATATATATATATATATCACTTGTTTTTCATAATATTTACTCTTTCATGATGTGTTTATATACTTATAAACACATTTGAAGAAAACCACTTAAAAACAAAAACTAGTGACTGATAAACTTGAGTTTTTAGGTAACTTGTTGTTGTTGGTGATTATATATATTATGCAAGACTTATATAAACATAAATATAAGATGTAATAAGCTAGTTATTACTTACTTTGAACTGTTAGGAGAATGAAAATGAGTAAAAGACTTGGATCTTCAAAAGTTTCACCAAAAACACTTTGAATATTTCAAGAACACTTGAAAGAAAATTTTGTGGGTTGTATGTGTGTGTGTGGTCGGATATGAAGAGAAAAAGAAGGAGATTTTGGTGTAAATAAAATGAATGGGTTTGATCTCTATTTATAGATGAAGAAAAGTTCTTGCAATTATGAAAGGCATGAAAGATGGAGGTTGTGTGCACTTTTAAACAAAATGATGGTGTTTAAAGTAGAATGATTTTTGTAATAAAATATTTGAAGTCAACCCCTAAGTTGTACAACCTAGGGGCCGGCCATATACATGTATTTTTGTGTATTTTTATTTTTTTTTGTATAAAAGTATTTAGAAATGTATTCTTGTATTTCTCTTTTCTTGTAAATTCATAAATACTTTTGGATGCATTGTTTTAATGAATTGTTTTAGTCTTGCATAATTAATGTTAAGTAATTATATTAGTGTATGATTAGTGTCACTAATCATATTTTAATTATGTACTTAGTTGAATTAATCCTTCATATCGAAAATCGATCGGATTAATTGATTTCCCGATTCATCGCACCGATGAATTTGATTCTAATTGAGTTGAATTTCCTAATGAACATTGTTAATCACTTTGATTAATTGCTAATGACCATTGATTAGGTTATAATTGGCTATTAAATACAGATTAGGTCATAGTTGTTAACCTGGTTTAATGTCGGATGTTACAGCGTGCTACTACTGCCACTGACTTTGCCACTTTGCCAAGCATTGCCCAAGACCCCCGAGGGATCAGAGTGCTCAGCAATCAACAACGAGATCTTTTGGAGCTTCCACCGCTCGCAGAGATCAAACTCAAAGGGCTCCAACAAGGGCTTTATAGATCACAGCTGAGGAAGCAAAGGATGACCTGGAGGTGGTCACTGGTACGTTCTTAGTTAATTCAATTCCTGCACGTATTCTCTTTGATTCCGGAGCCAATCGTTCGTTTTTCTCCACTTCGTTTGCTCGTCAACCTAACATGCCTACTTCAAATTTGCAATTCGTACTTGATATTGAAACTGCTAGCAGTATGTTAGTCAAAGCTGCTAAAGTATATAGGAATTGCACTTTACTTATAGAAGACGTAGTGTTCAACTTAGATTTAATCCCTATGGAGTTTGGGGAATTCGATGTTATAGTGGGTATATATGGACTGGCTTGTCCGTAACGAGGCTTAGATTGTGTCCAAAAAGAGACTGATCAAGATTACCAATCCTGAAGGTCGAGACATATGTATCTACAAAGACAGATACAAATGCGACTTATGCCTTATCTCTATAGCAAAAGCCCGAAAGCACATTGCCAAGGGTTGTTCAGCTTATTTAGCCTATGCTGTTGATGCAAAGGCTGAAGTTCAATCTCTCTCTGCCGTTCACGTTGTTTCTAAATTTCCAGATGTCTTTCCAGAAGATATCTCGGGATTCCCACCTGATCGTCAAGTGGAATTCCGCGTTGATCTTGTTCCCGGAGCTGCTCCAATAGCAAAGGCTCCCTATCATTTAGCCCCTGCAGAGATACAGGAAATGATGAAACAGTTACAGGAGCTACTTGACAAAGACTTTGTTCGCCCAAGTTCTTCTCCTTGGGGTGCTCCTGTTCTGTTTGTTAAAAAGAAGGACTGCACATTATGTATGTGCATCGATTACCGAGAGCTCAACAACGTGACAATAAAAAACAAATACCGATTGCCCCGGATTAATGATATCTTCGACTACAAGGCGCAAGTTACTTCTCGAATATTGATCTTCGATCCGGTTATCATCAGCTTAAGGTTCACAATGACGATATTCCTAAAACGGCTTTCAGAACTCATAACGGACACTACGAGTTTCTGGTGATGCCGTTCGGTCTTACAAATGCACCGGCTGCTTTCATGGATCTCATGAACAGAGTTTGCCGGCCAATGCTTGACAAATCTGTCATCGTGTTTATCGATGACATTCTTATTTATTCGAAGACCAAAGAAGACCATGCTACACATTTAAGAGAATTACTAGAGTTGCTGTGTAAAGAGCGACTTTATGCCAAATTCTCAAAATGTGAATTCTGGTTGAGGCAGGTACGTCTCAAGCATTCCAAACAATTTCATGATCCTTATACTCACTTAATAACTCTTTGTTGACTTGTTCCTTCTCAACGTTCCATTCAGATCCAATTCTTGGGGCACGTGATATCTGGTGCTAGGATTGCTGTTGATCCTACAAAGATTGAGGCTATCGAGAACTGGAAATCACCTTGCAACGCCTCTGAGATCTGCAGTTTTAAGGGATTGGCTGGTTATTACCACCGATTCATCAAAGACTTCTCCAAAATCGCCGTTACACTTACCAAGCTTACTCGCAAGAACACAATTTTCGTCTGGGAAGTTGAACAACAAACAACCTTTGACAAATTGAAGAATATTCTAGGTGAAGCACCTGTTTTGGCCCTGCCTGAAGGGAACGAGGACTTTGTTGTATACACAGATGCATCAGGCATGGGTTTGGGAGCTGTACTGATGCAAAGAGGAAATGTCAAAGCATACGCTTCTAGATACCTCAAACGCACAAGAAAGACTACTCTACTCATGATTTAGAGCTAACTGTTGTGACTTTCGCTCTCAAACTTTGGAGGCACTACTTATATGGAACCAAATGTCAGCTCTATACTGATCACAAGAGTTTTAAGTACATATTCAGTCAGAAGGACTTGAATATGAGGCAAAGAAGGTCTATGGAGCTGATCAAAGATTACGACTACGAAATCTTATACCATCCGGGGAAGGCTAACGTGGTGGCTGATGCCCTAAGTAGAAAAGCGTATTGCAAGGCGTACTGTTATGCCTTGACTTCCATGATACTGACATCAACAATCATAGATGATGTAAGGACTGCTCAATTGCAGGCCTTAAAGGAAAAAAAAAATATCAAGAACGAAGATGTCAGGATTCAACTACCATTAATGCAAGATGACGAAACCGGACTCAAAGGTGTATACGGCAGAATATGGGTTCCTAAGTTCGGGAATATACAAGATGTAGTTCTTGAAAAAGCTCACCAATCCAAGTTCTCAATTCATCCTGGTAGCACAAAAATGTACAACGACTTGAAAGTAGATTTCTGGTGGCCAGGGTTGAAGAGAGATGTCGGTCAATATGTTGAGAAATGCCAAACTTGTCGTCTAGTTAAAGCTGAACACCAACAGCCCTATGGTAGTATGCAACCTCTTCCAATCCCAGAATGGAAGTGGGACCATATTACTAGGACTTCATAAGTAAACTGACCAAGACACGTCGTCAACATGATTCCATTTGGGTCATTGTTGACCGATTAACAAAGTCTGCTCATTTCATTCCTATTTGAGAAACCTATTCTCTGGATCGTCTTGCTAAAATATACATGAACGAAATCGTCATAAGGCACGATGTTCCTAAGTCTACTGTGTCTGACCAAGATAGTAGATTCACTTCAAACTTCTGGGCTGCTCTGCAAAACAGTCTTGGTACTCGTATCGCAATGAGTACTGCTTATAGACCCCAGTCCGATGGGCAGAGTGAAAGGACGATTCTGACTTTGGAATAGATGCTCAGAGCCTATGTCATGGATTTGGGTGGTAACTGGGACAATCACCTCCCATTGGCTGAATTCTCCTACAATAATAGTTGTCATTCAACCATGAAAAATTAATGGCACCATTTGAGTTTCTATACGGAAGAAAATGTAGGACTCCAACTTGTTGGAGGGAAACAGAAGAAACTCCTATCGCTGGGCTAACTCTATTGCAAGAAACCAATGAAAAGATCCAGCTCATCCGTCAATACATGAACACTGCCCAAGATCGACAAAAGAACTACCATGATCGCCGTCACAAAGCGATAGAGTTTCGAAAGGACGATTGGGTGTACTTGAAGGTATCCCTAATGAAAGGTGTCACAAGATTTGTGAAGCGAGGAAAGCTATCTCCTCGGTTTGTAGGACCCTTTCGGATACTTGAAAGAGTTGGGAATCAGTCCTATCACTTGGACTTAGCAGAGGAACTGTCAGGAGTTCATCCTGTCTTTCACGTGGGCTATCTAAGAAAGAGTCTAGTTCCCGAGAGGGAACCATGGACTGACCATTCAGAGATAAAGGTTGATGAACGACTAAGATTCATTGATGAGCCGGAGTGCATACTTGAGACCAAAGTAAAGAAACTTCAAAACAAAGAGATCAAGATGGTGCTGGTCAAATGGAAACATCACAGGGGAGCTAACCACACTTGGGAGTCTAAAGAGGACATGACGACTAAGTACCCAAGTCTGTTTAGCGCAACATGACTTCGCGGACGAAGTATAGACATGGTGGAGCCCATGCTATAACATCCCTACTTTTAATTACATGTAATCTGCAATTTAAGATTCAATTATTGTATTAATGGATAACCATTTCAGTTTAAGCAAATTTCGATCACAATTTTAAAAATGAGAAATGATGAGGATAAATCCTCATCGTAGTTTTCTGAGCAAGCATAACCATGAGAAACCGATCCGGACACTTAAAACGGTTTAAATAAGAAAAAATGCGAAGTTGAGGGGTGTAAATTGCAAATAAGCCAAAACAACAAATAAAGAGGGGGATATTACTCATTTTGATAATTCACACACACACACACACACACACACACACACACAAACTCTCTCTCTCTCTCTCTCTCTCTCTCTCTCTCTCTCTCTCTAAACCTACCGTACTCTCTCTCCTTCTCTTTCTACCTCACGACTTTATCATCAAGAACCCAAAATCATTGGAATCAATTGCTAGAAATTTGGATTCAAGCTGCAAATACGAAACTATAGCCATTACAATAAACAATTTGAGGTAAGATTTACTTAAAAAGTGCAAATTTTGAGGATTTCAGTTCGATTTTTACAAGAACCGAATCAAAGATTTCTGTTTAGGATGTCATTGCATGTTAGAAGTTCTTATGAATTTATTTAAATCGAGTGTTAGTGATGTTATATACCAAATTTCAAATTTAGATTCCACTTCTAAGTATGATTTCAGAAATTTATTGTGTGTTCTTCGACAAATGAAGAAAATGGACTGATTTTGGTAAATTCAAGTTACGTTTTAAGTTATAAAGTGTTAAAAATGTACATTTAAGTTCATATCGGCAATTTTAGACACAAAACATGCATACAATAGATGAAAGTGAAATCTGGAAAAATATTAGAAAAATACTAGTATGCAATTCGGATCTGATGAACACAATTCAGGCCATCCGAATTTCGGACACTATTTACAATTCGGACCCATCCGAGTTCGGACCATATGCAATCTCGGATGGAAATTTTAGAAAATCACTGAGTCACGATGCCAATTTCGGATCAACTGTTCATCCGAATTTCGGATCAATTCTCATTCGAATTTCGGATGAAGTCACAAACATAAATTGCTAAGGATGAACCTCGGACCATCCGGATTTCGGTTCATCTGAAATTTGGATGTGGTCCGAATTTCTGTCCAATCTTACTTAAATGTTCAGAATCAAGTTTTAAGCAAATACTGACACTAATTCACTATTACACTGACATAACAGGATCTCTGTGGTGTTGTCTAACACACATTGATTCAGAGACAAGTTACACTATACAAACCACTGTGAGTAATAGATTATTATTCAAACATTTATTGTCTTTGCATCGACATTTTACTTTTCAATGGCATGTTCACATTGTTCAATATACATCAATTGGCACTCACATATGATTCATTGTTATGATGCGCACTCGTACTTAACATGTGACAAACATGTAGCCAACGTTCAATTGAAAGTGCATCTCATATATCATGCTTGCACTGCATGATACTTTCTTCACAATCTGATGCGACCTGGATCGGGGCTGACAGCAGGCCACTGTCGGGGACTGATCATCCCATTCATTTACCTGGTCAGGCTCGGCACATTCCCGAGCAACATTGTGAACTGCCAACTCCATGCTTGCACTGCATGGTTTTCTCATACTACAAGGCTTACACTGCTTGTTTTCACTACAACTTGTAAAGAAATATTTGTTGAATATATAATATGTTATCTCACTAAGCTTTAGCTTACCTGTTGACTCTCAATGTTTTCAGGAAAAGGCAAAGGTATAGCTGGACCTTCTTCCTAGGCAATCCATTTCATATCTCGATGTCCTTAGAAGCAAATTGGTACATGGACGATATAGCTTTGGGGCTGGGATTTTATGTTTCAAAAACAATTCATGATGATGTTATAGTTAGATTTTATCACTGTAGACATATACATTTCTTGCCTTAGTGTGGAATTGCTTAAATCTGTGTTAAGTCATCAATTTTAGATATCATGTTAATCATTGGGTTGTGTGTTGATCTTGGTGAATTATAATATATCATTAATCAAAAGAGGATGTCTCAGTTTTTAAGGTTCCTCGAACTTGACTGACGCTCCTGCACGAACTTGTCAGATCCATGAACTTGTCAGTTTTTCAAACTTGTCAGGGATTTGAAGTTATCTGATTAGGGTTTCAAGAATTTGTCTGGGTACGAACTTGTCAGAATCTCGAACTTCACCATCCACGAACTTAACAGTTTTGATTTAGGGTTTCTCGAATTTGAAGTCTCTCGAACTTAGTTGCTCTCGAACTAAACATTAAAACGAATTTAATTTAGAAAACAAATTTTAAACTAAAAATTAATACGAACTTAATTAAGTCCGTAAGATTTGTTTTAAATTTATTCTAAAATTAAGTATTAAGTTCGTGAACAAAAAAAAGTTTTGCAAGAATGTCAAGTTTGCATAAGTTCTTGGAAATGGATCACGAAGTGGCCAAATCAAATTCACCACCCAAGCTCATGAAGACTGAGGATTATTACTGGTGGAAAGATAGGTTTGCGGACTTCGCTAGATTCAATGATATGCGTATGTGGATATGCATTGATGAAGGTTACGTTCCCCCATCACAAGAGCTCGAGGGCAGATTGAAAGTTTTGTCCTATCAAAATGTGAAAGAGGATGAGAAGAAAATTTATGAAGCTGAGAATCGGGCCTTATCATCGATTAAAATGGCATTACCTTTGGAAATTCTGCACACGTTAAGAATCACAGAACTTCTAAAGAGCTCTGGGAAGCTCTAGAGAAGAGGTGTGAGGGAAATCCTAGGGTTAGAAAGGTGAGAACCAAATTATTGAAACACCAATTTGCAATCTTCAAGGGACTGAAGAATGAATCCTTGGATGAGATAATCACAAGGTTCTATCATCTGTTAACCAAACTTGATAACCATAGTGTTGTGTATCAAGAAACTGATAAGATAGAAAAACTTCTAGATGCTTTACCAACTAAGTGGGAGATGTACACTGGCAACTCTTACCCTTGAAGAAGTGATCGGAACTCTGCGAGCCTACAACTTTAAAATACAAAATAAAGAGATGGAATATGATCAAGTACAGGATCTTGAAATGTACTTCGGAAAGTCAAAACCATCCATGTCTAGTGTACCGAAGTCGGGGGCTACAACGTTTTACTCGGGAGAAGAAGAAAGCATACCTGCAGAAGCAGAAGATGTGAGTGGTAGGGCTTTTTTAGGGTTTTCTAAACCAGAAGATCAACCACAAAGTTCGACATCATCTTCTCAGGGTTACCCCAAAATGCCAATGAGTGCTATGTCAGCTGAGGAGCATCTAAAGCTTCTAGCTTCGTTTGTAGCAGCATACGACAACTGCGTTCAAGGTAAAATCAACGATTCAGCTATTTAGGAGGAGGATTATGATCAGGTAGATCCAGACGATTTAGAGCAGATGGACCTGCAATGGCAACTGGCCATGGTCACACAAAGGGTTCAACAGTTTATGAAACGAACTGGGAGGAACCTGAGTGCGAGTAATAATGTTGGGTTTGATAAGTCAAAGGTGAAATGTTACAACTGTCAGGGGTTGAGACATTTTGCTAGAGAATGTCAAAGGCCGAAGGTTGAGAACTATCAGAATTAGGGACGAAAAATTTCGGTAGTTCTGGGAATCAAGCTTCAGTAGTTGGGTTACTTACGAATGTATCTTCTAACAAGCAGTTAGATGGTACGTATGACTGGAATCGCATCCGGAATCAAATTCCAGAGCTTTTATGGCTGAGGTAACTGAGACTGATAGCAGAGCTGAAGCAGAAAGGAGGACACCCAGCAGTCCGATACAAATCCTTTGATATTAGATAAATCTGAGGAGCAGACGACTTGAGTTTGCAGCTCAAATGGCCAACGTGGAATCTGATCGGAAAAAGGTATCTCTTAACTTTTCTACATTTCATGATTAATGTGTTTTATGTACTATGTTAAATGATAAGTTGAACCTAGTGCTAGAATCACATGCATCCATGACAGCTCAAATCCAATCCTTAAAATCTGATAATGCTAGTCTGCTAGATATTAAGGAAGATCTTAGGGTTAGAATGAAAGCTGATGCTCAAGATGTAGTAGCTCTGAAAGACAAATTGAGCGAACAATGTGTCAGGAACGAGCTTTCATGAGCATATAGAATCATTGACCAAAGAGATCTCCCTGAAAGATAAAGAATTAGCTGAGGCTAGGGTTAAGGTTGCAGAGGCTAATAGTAAAATTGAAAAGTTTAGGAACTCGTCCTTGAACTTAGGCAAAATCTCAGACTCACAGAGACAGTTTAAGAAACCATTTGGCCTAGGACATCAAGATGTGCCTCCACCATTCAATAGTAACTATCTGCCTTTCCGTCAGGATAAGACCAAAGAAGAGGTTGAATCAGAGGAAGTAAAAGTAACCTAGACTAATAAGGTATCAACAGCAACCCCTAAGGTTAAGAAAACTGTTAAGTTTGTGCAGTCTACTAGTGGGTCAAAACTAGAAGAGGCAAAAACTGTGAGTGATAATAACCAAGAGGTGTTGAACACAGTAGTAGAAACAAAAGAACAGGACATTAAGGAGACTCCTAAGTTAAAGAGTGCGTATAAGAAGCCTATTGAAAAAATGTCTTGCTTTAGAAGTAATGAAGAAGGTCACGTTGCTTCTAGTTGTCCCTATAAGAAACCTGAGTCTACACCTACTGTAGGGAAGCAAGAACAACAAGCCTTAAAATCAGTGCCTATTATTGCAAGCTCGAGTAGTTCTCAAAATTCTGAGAAGAACTCAAATGCAACCTCACGAGTAGGTACGAAACAAACACCGGTGTCCACTAGACAACATGAAGGACTTAGGACCAATTCACCAAATAGAGTCCCTAGTCAATCAAGGTCTGGACCACAACCAGTCATGAGGAATAAAACACCTAAGATGAGTTATACTCCAGTTAGGTCTCATACTCCTAACAGAACATCAGACACCAGGTAGAGCCCAAGGTTATAACAATGAAATGCATTATAACTGAAATTACTCTAGGGCTCCACAACAAATGACAACCCAAAGGCCAAGAGTGAACATTAATCACTCAGCTCCACAACAGGTTCTTGCTCAAAAATCCAAGTCACCGGAAAGGAGAGATGGGTATTTGAAAGAGTTCAAGTATGTGGACGAGAATGGTATTACCAAGTCAGTCATGACTTGGGTTCCCCGTGATAACTAATCTGTTTTCTTTCATGTGCAGGAGTTAACTACAAGTCTTAATGACAAATGGTTCGTAGATAGTGGTTGCGCTCGTCACATGACTGGGGAAAGAAGCCTATTGACGGACTTCAAGAGTGGGAACAAGGGGTTTGTCTCATTTGCTGGGAATAAAGGAGGCAATATCATTGGAACAAGAGTAGTCACTAATGGGATGATCACTCTTGATCAAGTCTACTATGTAGATAAGCTTGATCACAATATCATTAGTGTCACTCAGATCTGTGACAAACAAAACTCAGTCCTCTTTACTGATAAGGAAGTGTTAGTGCTAAAGCCAGGATTCAAGATACCTGAAGAGTGGATTATGATGAGAGCTCCAAGGGTGAATGATCTGTACATGATGGACATGTCCATAGCAAATTCATCGAAGGGTTCTATTTGTCTACTATCAAAAGCTTCAGAGTCTAAATCTTTGCTGTGGCACAGACGTATGGCACACTTGCACTTAAGGAAGATGAATTTCATCACGAAAAATGGCCTTGTGCATGGTGTTCCACTGAAGAGTTTTCAATTTGAAAATAAGTGTGTGCCGTGCAAGAAAGGGAAGCAACATAAGAAGTCACACAAATCAAAAACTCAGGACTCAATCGCTTCCACCGTCGATTTGTTGCATATGGATCTCTTCGGCCCAATCAACAAAAGGAGTATAGATGGTAGTTGGTACTGTTTAGTTACTACTAATGATTACTCATGATTTTCTTGTGTTTTCTTTTTAGGTACAAAGGACGAGACAGCAGGCATGCTGATTGGGTTCTTAGACCAAATTGAGAACTCATACGGGAAAAGGGTAAAACATATCAGAAGTGATAACGGAAAAGAATTTAAAAATGCAGTAATTGGTGTATATTGTCTAACCAAAGGCATAGTGCATCAATTTAGTGCACCTTATGAGCCACAACAAAATGGGGTGGCAGATTATAAAAACAGGACATTGATTGAGGCTGCAAGGACTATGCTCTCGGATTCAAAGCTTCCACCATATTTTTGGGGGAGGCAGTGAATACCGTTTGTCATGTTTTAAGCAGAGTCTTTACTGTCAAATCATTGAACAAAACCTATTATGAAATTTTGAATGAAAGACCACCGAATTTAATTGGCTTTGAACCGTTTGTGGTGCCATGTACTTTATTAAAAACAAAACTTCAACCTAAGTTTGGTGAAAAGGCTGACGAATGATACTTCCTAGGTTATGTCCCAAACTCAACAAACAAGAGGGTTTTTAATAAAACTACTGGTACAGTTGAAATTGTGTTTAACATTGATGTAACAAGTTACTCACATAAACCCCAAATTGGTCTAGAATGGTTATTTGATTATGACTCAGTTTTGAATCATTTAACATTCCTTTTAGTGGTGATGCAGGAACTGTGGAAAACGAATTCTCTTCCTTAAATCTTAACGATGATGGTAGAGTCTTTCCAAATTCTAGCATTCCCACGACATCTGAAGCTGTATCGATAGAAGATGGGTCCCCAACAAATGATGAACCTTTGTTGCCTACGGATGAGAATCAGATAAACAATTCAGCTTCAGAAGACAGTGATCACGAGGAGAATGTTCCGTCTGAAGTCACACCCCCATTAGGCAAAATAGCATCAAATTTGGGAGATAATCTTTAGGTCGATGCAATTGAAACATCGAGGGTAATTAAGGATCATTCGATTGAAGATATCATTAGGAATCCGAATGCTAATGTGAGAACTAGGAATAGTGTGAATAGTAACACAGTGTTGTTATTGATGATCAATGACTCCAAGGCCTTTCACACTTGTCTATACTCGTGTTTCATTTCACAAGTCGAGCCAAAGAATGTACAAATGGCTCTGAAGGATAATTCTTGGGTTGAAGCTATGCGAGAGGAACTTTCCTAGTTCAGAAAGATAGAAGTCTACGAGTTAGTGCCTTTGCCTCGTGGAGAAGTTGCTATAGGCACCAAATGGGTCTTTAAGTGCAAAAGGGATGATCGGGGCATAGTTACTCGTAACAAGGCAAGACTCTTGGTCAAATGATTCAACCAAGGAGAAGAGATAGATTATAATGAAGTGTTTGCACCAGTGGCAAGGCTTGAAGCTATCAGATTGTTTGTTGCCTTTGCATCCTTCAAAGGCTTCAAAGTATATCAGCTAGATGTCAAGAGTGCCTTCTTGTACGAAAAAGTTAAGGAGTTGGTGTATGTCGAGCAACCGCCAGGGTTTACTGATCCCAAGTATCCAGACAGAGTATACAGATTGGATAAGGCTCTGTATGGATTGCATCAGGCACCTAGGGCATGGTACGAGACACTGTCTACTCACCTCTTAGACAATGGGTTTGAGAGAGGGAGAATAGATAGTACACTATTCGTTAAAAGGAAAGGTGACGATTTTATACCGGTACAAGTGTATGTGGACGACATCATCTTTGGATCGTCAAATGAACAAACGTGCAAAGATTTCGAGAAGGTTATGAAGTCAAAGTTTGAGATGAGTGTGATGGGAGAGCTGAACTTCTTTCTGGGTTTACAAGTTGAACAATGAAAGGAGGTGATGTTCATTCGTCAGACGAAGTATGTCTATGATATTTTAGAACGCTTCGGGATGGAGGGAACAAAGCTTACAACACACTTCACTACTCCTATACAAGTAAATCACAATCTCGGACCGGGTACCGATAGTGATACTGATGTGGATCCGCCTTTATATCGGGCCATGATTGGGTCACTCATGTATTTAACGGCTTCTTGACCTGACATAATGTTTGCTGTTTGTTTTTGTGCCAGGTTTCAAGCTTAACCCAAGGGGATCACTACAACAAAATGAACCTAAAGCAACATGGGAAAAGTGTTGTGTTAGGCCTTAAAAGTGTTGCTATAGGCCTAATGCGACACTTTATGTAGTGCCACCTTAGCCAACGTCGCCTTAGGTCTAAAGCGACACTTTCACTAGATAATGCAACACTTTTCAAAAGTGTTGCCATTATTTTATAAATGCAACACTTTTTAAATGCAACACTTTTTATATTCTAAAGCAACAGTTTTTAATGTGTTGTCATTATTTTATAAATGCAACACTTTTTAAATGCAACACTTTTTATACTATAAAGCAACACTTTTAATTTATTGTTACCAACTCATAGCAACACTTTACTCATCAATTGCAACACTTATCAAATGTTGTCATTATGTAAATGCAACACCATTATCAATCTATTGCAACACTTTATTTTTGTTTTAAGTTACATAAATGCAATATATTCTAGACAAAAGAAACACATTCATTATTTTTTAAATTTAAGGCAAATACAAATATTTATTTAATTGCTTCGCGATAGTTTTTCAACTTACAATTCAATTTAACAAAAATAATATCATTTCATAACATATCGATCAAAATGGATTTCAAGTACATAAACTTCTACAACTAAAATAAGGTTCATCAAATGTATAAGCGATACAACAAAAAAATAAATTACAATATTGGGAATGCATATTCAATTCCTCTTCTTGTAATTTCTTCCATACGAAATCAACGCTTATCATGCACAACTCTCCTTCTGTCGATCACTTTCACAAAAAATCTGCCCAAAATAGCAATCAACTTTCCTGAAACTGCATAATATGACAACAAACTTTCAAATTAAGTCAGTTTTCGATGAAACTTTCACAACACCTTAAAAATATTCTAAAAACAGCAAATCTATAAAAATATTACACTTCCCACATTAAATTGGTATTTTTACTCGTTAAACTTCATTTCTTTGCATAAAATAACAAAAAACTTTCGTTTGACGTCCAATTTTAACGGTACTTTTTGTAACAAGTCTAAAATCCTTAGGAAAGACCAAATATGTAAACATATTTCATTATTCATTGATATTTCATATTTTTGGGCATTAAAGTACCAAAAGTTTGTTTAAAACAGCAATGAACTTTCATGTGATGTCGGATTTCGATGATTCTTTTTGCAACACATCCTAAATTCTTTAAAGACATCAAACTTATATAAATATTTCATCATTTATTGCTATTTCGTGATTTGGTATATTAAAGTCTCATTTATTCATTATTTGACTTTTAAAAGCCAAATATGATACTTTTGTTAACTTCATCAATTTTGAAAACTCTATTTAAGTATTTTAACCATATTTAAAGTTTAGAATTACCTGAGAATAGAGAGTGTTACATCAGTGCCCGAATCCTTCCTTAAACCAAGAATAGAAATTTGTTGAATCTCCTGCAGAACCAATGTCAATCGGGTGTATTCATTAGAACAAAATTTCAGCGAGTCAATCACTAATGCTAATAAAAAAAAAGGAAAGGATTAATAATACATATCGAACAACAAAGGGCTTTGATTATACGATCCCGTGCAATTACTTTATATAAGCTTACATCTGAAGGACTTTGAACATGGACCAAGGCTAAGTATTTTGTAGACCTTAAGACCAATTAAGTTTGGCCAATGGCCACTTAATTGTGATCAATTAACCAAAAGCACGTTGCTGTCCACCAGTTCACAGCTCACATTTTGCCGTTTCGTGCCTGGTATAATCCAAGTTTTATGATGGTTTTAAGGACTATGTGCATATAGAATCAATGGGTGATGTTTAAGGATTAATGCAAAACGGTAGCGGTAAACATGCTAAGGTTTTCTGCAGTAAAAACGACGACAGCGGCAAAAAACAGTGGTGGCAAGGGGCTGGACAGCAATGGCAGTAAGGGGACTGCAAATAACTGAAACACCAAGGACAAAAAGAGAGTTTATGAAAAATCCACTAGGGGCAGCAGTGGCTGTGAAGGCTAGTGGCAGCAGCAGGAGACGACGAAGACAAGCATGAAACAGACAGACAGCGGCACAAGACAGCAGTTGCATAGAGCAGTCAGTGGCAACGGCGCATTGATAGTAGCGACGGTGACAGGTGGCTGCGCTGAGCAGTGGCAACGACGACAGCAACAGAATGTTGGCGCAGTATTATAGTGCAGTAAAGTAAACATTGCAGTAAAAAATAGTTTAAAAACAGCAAAAAACAATTGAAACACGTTTTGGTGTCCTTAACCTCTTAACACATTTTGGTGTCCTTAAACACGTTTCACTTCATAGCAATATCAGTTAGTTAGAATATATAATCATATATTTCAATTAAGTCCCAGGTTTATAGCAAGCTTTAATGTCGATTTTTAATGGCTAAATGTGTGTTGAATCATTAGGAAATGTTTTAGGAATTTATATGCAAGTTTATGAGTCCATAATATGTGTGAGTCAAGGCTTAAACGATGGAAATGCAGCATCGAAAGCTGCATTTTGGTCCTGCTAAAACAACACCAATTGTGCTTAAGTGTATGAATTTTTTGACCCCATGACAGCCCCCTTAGACCTGAATCTCAGAACCTATGTGCAGCAAACCCCCCTAAATGTGTTGTAGTCATGTCTGTCCTTCTTAGCAGAAGCAATTTACATGCATATTCAGCACACAAAATAGAGGAAACAGGGGGTAAATAGCAAAGTAATGTTTCAAATTAAGCACACACATCTAACATGAACACACCTTTATGCATACCAAATTAATTGCTCAATTTTCCAGCAACACTAAGCCCTAAACTCTTTAATTATGCTGCAGAAATTTATCCAGTTTTTGCTTAAATTTGTCCAGGACTTGGATAAATATGTGTGTGTTAAATCATCAAATAGAGCATCAATTATTATGAAAGAAAGTTGTTTTGCTGCTGGAAAATTAAGAAAAAAAACAGAAAGATATAGTGTAGTGTGTGTGTTTGATCTATTAACGCAGAATTAAATTGTGCAGTGTGTGCGTGCAGTGTATGTATATGTGTATGTGTATGTCTTTGATCTATTAAAGCAGAATTTTATTGCCCTTTTATCCTCCTAAATTGCAGCTGATCGAAAATGAACAGAAAGAAAAGATTAATAAAAGCAGCAGCCAGACTCCTAAACTCACACAATAATTAGACATATTATATGGTTTGTGCAGTCCAAAAAAACGCAGCAGACTTTTGTTGTTTTCGTGCTGAAACTCTATACTTTCAGCCTTTGATTTAGCATCAAATGGACCCCTAAAATAGCAAGCAACTCCCTAAACATCTAGCATGAGTTCTACACATACTTAGCCCTTAAAATCAACACCACTCAGGCAACAACAATGTAAAATTGATAAGTCAATAATTTGTTTACTCATCTACATCATGAATATTTTACTAGTTTCCAATGTTTCATGATAATAGAGTTAATCAATTATTTCAATTTGTATGCACCTCCAATAGGTACACCTGCACAAATGGCTTATGCATGTGACATAAATTTCATGAACTTCTATAGTATGACTTAAATAAAATCTGTTCTAGGATAACTAAAGGATCTTCTTTCGTATTTCTATACTTTCTGATCTCGATTCATTACATGGAACGTATTAACAGAAGGTTTAGCAAAGATATCACTAGAATATATAACAATAAAATCTAGAACACCATGTACCAAAAACTTGATGTTAATACTTGATGCAAGTGAACAATCAGCATACATATTAAATGACATGTACAACTCAACTAGAATATGATGAAAATTGGATGATTTGGAAAACAAGTCAGGTGTTATTGGAGGATAAAGATGAGAATAGAATAGGATAAATTGGTACTAGAAGGGGACAACAAAGATATTTCAGCCAAAACAGTTTAGGACAGGTGTATTGTAGCAGTAAAAGGATCGGTGGCATATGCTTGCTACTTGCTATGTGCAAAACAGTTTAGGACAAGTGTATTTCAGCCAAAACAGTTTAGGACACGTGTATTTCAGCCAAAACAGTTTATGTGCATTGATTATTTTTACGTTTTAGCAATTCTGTTTAAGAACAGAAAGAAATAATTAAAACGTAAAAAGGTATAAATACTGAAATAACTGATTCATTCTAATATCTGTTTCAACATTTCAACATTTCAGAATTTCTATTTCTATTTCAACATACTTCTATATTAGCAAACTACTGCAAATTTTTTTAACAGAAAACTTTATATCTATACATACCTGATTTGATTCATGAAAAATTGATTTCAGAAACAAGATCACAGAAGAAAAGAGGAACAAGAGTAACCAAATAAAATACTAAACTAGTAGCGCAAAGAAATAATTGGTAAAGAGGAAAAAATAAAGCGACTAGTTAAAATGGGGCTAAGCTAGGAATAAAGTTGCCGAATTAACTTGAATTCTTGAAGCCTTAAATGTAGCCAGAATAG
This sequence comes from Centrapalus pauciflorus, assembly GCA_020465985.1. NCBI lineage: Eukaryota > Viridiplantae > Streptophyta > Magnoliopsida > Asterales > Asteraceae > Centrapalus > Centrapalus pauciflorus. The sequence continues at coordinate 156,929 of JAANYP010004240.1, forward strand.
CAACGAGACCCACGAAGTCTAGTAATTGGGTATGCAGTCTGCTTCGTCAAGTATAAGCATTTTTATTCCCATCAAACTGGCAGAGAATTCAGATTTATTCTCAATGTGATCAATAATCTACCAGGAGTTGTGATAATAATCTGCATTTCGTAAAGTTGAAATCACCAAGTAAAAGGAGTATAATCTATAGAAGCATCGATATGATATGAATCATAAAGTACTTGCCCACTTACGGCGTTAAATTTTCTAAATTAAACCACCACCAGAAAGGGTAAAATTCAACAAAGGATATGATCGCAAGTATCATGTATTTATAAAAAAATTGCCCGTGCGAGCTGACTCAAACAAATGCTTAAAAGGCCCACCAAGCTCTTCCAAAATAAAGGTTGTACAATTAAGAAATAAATAGGAGCCAAGACTAACCTCATATATATCCTATTATTTAAATGTGAAATTCACATGTACAAATATCTATATATAGTCAACAAAAATGGGCATAACGGTGGATTTATGGTCGGATAATAAATCCTAGAATACCTTTTAGTGTAGAGGATTCTTGATTTACCCATTCAATCAACTACCATTAAATCATAGGAGGACCAAGTTCCTTAATAGATATGTGCCCAAGTGAAATGACAATTATGCACTAAAAGAAAATGATGGCAACATATCATTATTACCAAATAGAAAGGATTTCAAAAACATGAAATGTAGTACTTATAAGGCTTACAGAATACCATTTCAAATAATTGGTAAATAGACCAGACTTTCATCCTACCAAAAATAGTATAATGATAAAATGACCTACGAGTAGTCTGCTTTTTGACATTTAATATCCTGACCACCCATATGAATGGCATGCCTCAAATCTCCATAGCAATAATACATTTGCAATTCTTCTAAAAAAAAGGTTGGAGTCATACCAGTTTCACGATATGTCACCAAAACTCCAACTACCCACCACCCATGGAATGGTCCTAACAGCAATATCAATAATAAGATGTACATAATTATCACAGTTGACTAACATTAGATTCCTTCAACGTTGAGCATTCTTTCAGAAATTATTGTAATACTTATGTGATCCATATTATAAACCACCTTAATAATACATGACTCACTCCACACCACATATTCAAATAACCAGTAAAGATAGCACACCCTACAAAGGTAATCGTCATCACAATTTCATAACCACGTAAAATATTTCACTGTCACACCCTAAATATAACAAAATCATCAGTTGGTGGGATCAATTTAAAGAATCACAACTGAAAACCACAAGTGTGCTTGACAAAATCCCAACAGCCCTGCAGAGGCAATCCAATATACAAAGAGGCTCTACTAATTATTATGGATACATGAAAATATGTATTTGCACACATTTACCGATCAATCCAGTGTATTATTGCAATTAGAAGAAAACAGGTCAAGGTTAAAATCAAAATTCAGATAGCTGTCTACCATGAGCTAACTCCGCGATAAGAATACTTTGGATTTTAGCAGGAAGAATCAGCTCAACCAAGCTGTTTATTCCAAAGAGCAGCAGCACCAAAATCTGCAACCTCAGATTTTACAAGTGGAATCTAAGGAGAGGAGCAGGTACGTGGTGGCGATCGATGAATAACCAGGTAAATTGTAGAGTTATGGATTGTGCTATATGATGACCTCAATCATAAGATGTTTCACAACACCTGTCTCTTGTTAGGTTAATATAGGGATCTTGCCGCTCAAAGTTAGAAAATCAGCAGACAAAATATGAAGAAAAGAACATAAAATAAAATGAATGGCAGAAGTCAAACTAACTTTATAGAAGACATGATTAAATTTCTTCTTTAAATAAACAAAACATTTCAAATACAGAAATCAAACTAAAGTTAAAATACTTTTTAATAGTGATTGAAGGGCAGCTCACACCCATATAAACATATATATGTATATCTCTGGTTTTGATTTATATAATTGATAAACAAGCTTTATACAAGTTCATAAACAAATCTAAGATTTTACAAGTTTATAAACAAATGTACCTAAAAACCTAATATGAAAATAAGTTCGTAAACAAGCATAATCAAGTGTACCAAAAAACAAATCTAGGGCTTGAACCCAAATACCTAATTTGAGTTTTATGTGACAGATCTAAAATAGAAAAGAAAATATATACCTGTGAGATGTCTACGCCGCTGCTGGTGAAGAAGATGGTAGAGTCGCAGGTGAAGAAGATAGTAGCGTCGCCGCCGCCGCAGGTTAACGAGATGATGGTCGTCAACATAGCAGGTGAGGAGATAGAGAGCGAGAGCTCAACTTCGTAGGTGAGAAGGTAGAAAGAGAGAGAGAGATATCCACGTTGCCGGCGACGGTGGGGGCGGCGAGTGTGAGGGCGCCGGAGAAGTGAGAGAGAACGGGCAGATTTGATTTTTTGCAAATGAGAGTGCTTGGTATGGTTTGGGGGAGCTGAGCAACCAAAGTCTCTGTGTTTTTTCTAGTGAGAAATGGAACTTTAATCGAATGGAAATAAAACTAGACAATAGGAATTGTTTTATTTCTCAATTTTCGTTTCTCAAGCCTAAACAAACAAAGATTTGTTTTCAATTCCATTTCTCAGCTCTCATTTTTCTGTACCAAACGTACTCTTAATTTAAAAACAAGTGTAAATTTATGATAGTAAAATTTACCGAATTATCTAATAATTTGGTTAATTTTGTTTGTAGTCATATGTTTTTGTTATATTTGACTAACATTTAAATTTAAATATTTTTTAAAGTTACTTAAAGACAAAGATGTTAACATCTATTTCTTTTTTATGTCATTCAAAATATATCATGCTATTAAATGAATAAGTAATTGAAAAAAAATTTTGTCCTCTAAACATAGAACTTTTTTTCATTATAAATGCAACACTCTAAAAATGTGTTGCTTTTTTTCATTATAAATGCAACACTCTACAAATGTGTTGCATCTTCTAATTGAAATATGCAACACTTTAAACAAATGTTGCAATTTTTAGTAAAAATTGCAAGACTTTAGAAAAATATTAGTAAAAATAGCAACACTTTAATAAAAATGTTGCATTAAATCATTATATGCAACGCTTATCGTCAAAGTGTTGCTTTAGAGTGAACTTAAATAAAAAGAAAACAATTTTTAAATGTGTTGCATCAAAAGTGTTGCATTAGCTTTGATTTGTAGTAGTGGATGCACATGAAAGCTATGAAACGGATTCTACGATAGCTGAAGTCGAAACCGAAGCTGGGACTTTGGTATCATGCTGATGGAGATATGGAATTGGAAGCTTACACGGATTCAGACTATGGAGGGTGTAGCTTGAACAAAAAATCAACAACGGGTGGTTGTCAGTTCCTTGGAGGGAGACTCGTGTCCTGGCAATGCAAGAAACAGACTTCGGTAGCTGTATCAACGTGCAAGGCTGAATATGTAGCTGTTGGTAGTTGCTGTTCACAGGTTCTCTGGATTCAACAGCAATTGCGGGATTACGGTTTGACTTATACTCATACTCCCATTAGGATAAACAATCAATCCACAATTGCCATAACCAATAATCCCATAAACCACAGTAAGACTAAGCACATAGATATAAGACATCATTTTATTCGTGACTGTGCCGTGAAAAACCTGATAAAGTATGTTAAAGTTCCAACGGAAGACAATAATGCAGATCTGTTCACTAAAGCATTTGATAGATCACGCTTTGAGTTGTTAGTCCAACTAAACGAAATGCATAATCCAGAGTAATCTGACCTCAGTAGATTTTTCTTTTAAATATTTTTAAGTTATTAGTTTAGGTTGTTAGTTATTTTACTTAAAAAAAAGGAAGAAAAAGAAAAAAAAAAAAAAGAGAAAACCATAAAAAAATTCAAAAAAGAGAATATTAAAAAATTGAGAGAAGTCTTAGAGTCTAAGGTTCAAAGTGACGAAATTTAGCACAGTCTAACAAACTCTAAGTGTTAAACTTTCACACATAATGCACAACAAATTCTAAGTGATATACATATTCAGAGTCTGATATGTTGGTAGGCATAAAACATGAAGAGTTTTCCTGAAAGATAATAAAACAATCAAGAAAATGTCATATGTGTAACTAACTTAGATGTATGACCAAAAGGTCTTAATTTCCGTGTTAAAGGCTAATATATAATAATTATGAATGAGGTATGTAAATCAGTCTGGGGAATGTATGGCTTCATCAATATACATCTTAAAAAAACAGCAAGTATGAAAAGCAATGAAAGTCAAAACATGTCACTTTGTTGTACGTAAGTACAGACCTGTCACCGCTGTCTTGCTAAAATAAAAAAGTATGCTCTACCCTAAGATAAACTAAGACACTCTGTTGTATGTAAATACAAAACTGTGTCCGACGTTTGCCTTTTAAAGATGATTTGCAAATACCGAAAAGTCATAATTATTGTATGTCTGTCTTGATCATAGATGTATGTCTAAGTATGGGAAAAGTAAAAGATTTTCTTGAAAAATAAAAAGGCCAAAGGAAAAATCTAGGTGTTGAATGTTTAAGTGGACAAACATACCGACAATCGACTTGGTGTGTATGTTACGACAAACAATTAAAGGAATCAAAATTCCAAAAAGTGTGAAAGTGCAACATCAAAGTGTGTTGACAAAGCTATATGATTGAGCATTCTTTGACACTCTTGCAAAAATATTTAATTAGTGTGTTTTTATCTTTAAATTTCAGCAATTTTATATTACTTTATTTTATTTTAATTTAAATTAATTAATGTTTTAGTTCATTTTATATTTAATAAATAGGATCGAGGTCAGTTACTAGGTTGCATTTTAGTTGGAGAAACAAAATTGCGTGATGATCTGTTTGCTTGGTGTAAAATGTTTAGGAAAGTTATAAAAGTTGTGAAAATTGAACAAGTCACAAGAGTTGAAAAAGTTGAATATTTTTTCAAAGTTTTTCAAAATTTGGACATAAGTTCGTGACCCTAAGTTCGAACGAACTTAAAATACCTAAGTTCGAGACACAATGGGTGTATAAATAGGGCGTCAACATTCAATTCAATCACCTAATCTCGAACTTACCTACTCACGAACTTATTCAGGCGATCTCGAACTAATTTTAGCGATCACGAACTTGTCGCGTTCTCAATTTTAGCTCCTGTTTCACGAAGAAAATACTATTCCATCTCAAACTTACTAGTGTTTATTGTTGCTTTATGACACAAGAAACTAAGTAAGTGTTGTTTTGGACTTTTTAATGGTTCAAAATCGAGCATATTAAGTTTAACATAACCGAATACTAGGTGTTTTGAAATACAAAGTATAGGGTTATAAAAGTTGCAATAAAACATCAATAAACTCGATTAGACTCTTTTAGGACTAGAATCATTGGACATTTAAGTCTAAAAGGGATGAAATTGGAGGTTTTGATGTTCAAATAACCAAATTCGAACGTGTTCAAACAAGAACAAGTTCGTAGTCCATCAGGAATACGAACTTAGAGAAAATATCTGCAAGTTCGAATGACTTTGAACATAACTAAGTTTGAGGTGATTCAAACGAACTTAAGTCTATGTTCGAATGTGATTATGTTCGTAGGGCTTCTTAGAGTCAAACGAACTTATCTTAAGTTCGAAGTTAATTAATTTCATAGGGATTCTGAGTATCACGAACTTACACATAAGTTCGAACGAACTTAATCAAGTTCGAAAGAATTCAAATGTTTTCCAAATTTTAATTTTTCAGAATTTAACTATTTGTTGTGTGTGCAGGAATGGCAGATCGTGCTTTCTTCAATAAGCACAATATGGTCATTAGCATAGACCTCCAAGCTGCTGAGGCGCGACAATATAGAGATATTTTGGAGTTATTGACACGACCAAGGATTGCTTCTGCGTTGACTCACAACCCAACGCTTATAATTCAGTATAGCGGACAGTTTTGGGGAACCTTGCATGTAGATAGTTCTGTAGTGCCTCCGGTTCTGAGGGCTACTATCAACGGGCAAGGAATTGCATTTTCGGCGAATAATCTGAGAAGATTCTTCAATTGGGGACAGTAGATCAAGAAGATTGCCCAGTAGATTTCCCGGCAACGATAAGGCAAGTGACCTTCCAACGAATGGGCTATGCACAAGACTTGGCAAATTCCTCGTATGTGAAAAGTGGATTAATTGGACAGTGGCGATACCTAATGCATGTAATGCTCATTTTCTTTACGCCGAAAAAGGCAGGTTTTGACACAATGACTACCAAGTTACAGTCAGGGATGATATCGTTAGTGTATAAAAAGCCCTTTAGTTTCTCGGGCTTCTTTTTTGGGGAATTTGTGCAACAAATTACGGCGCCGAACCGGGAAAGATTTTTGTCATACCCGAGGTTTGTGATGATGATTATCAGGAACTTTTTGCCGAACTTGCCGCCTCTGCCAGAAGTGGTCGTGATAGCTGCGATTGACAAGCGAATTTTTTCAGACTGTGTCAAGATCAAAATCTCCCAAGATTAACTGGTTAAATAAATCAGAGTTAAACCAATAACCTTGTTTTGAATCAAAGTCCAATTAAGAAGTTTGCAGAATAACACTTAATTGTTTTAAGAAAAACTTTCAGAACAATAAAGAACAGACAATCAAATAAACACAATTAATATCGAAACCTTTATATTACCAACACTCAGATTACAATCACCTCTAATCTGTTTAATTAGACGAAAAACACAAACTGTTCTTAGGGTTTTTCAACCTTAGAGGCTTAGAAACTTTAATCAGAATGCAATTACAATATGAAAACTTAAGCACCACGATTACAATGAGAAAGACCTAGTCTAAATCTATTTATAGCCTTCTGATTTGTTTCATTGACGATCTGTGATTTCTCTAGTAGTAGATATCCTTGGAAGATCTTCAAATCCTGAAATCTTTATCACTTCCTGAATTTTAGCACTTTCTGTTATCTGTCTGTTGAGCAGCTTGAACTTTAACTCTGGCAGCTTGAACTTTTCAACTAGCAGCTCGAGTTTATTGAACTAGCAGCTCGAACTTTGTAATTACACAGAAATACTACTAACAGTTTGAGAAATCCTAACTAACAGATTGACATACTTAGATTATTTCCCAACAATCTCCCCCTAACTTAAATTCTTAACAAAAGACTTTAAGTTTCTATACAAATAAGGAAATAAGTACAAAGTAAAACTGTTATACACAAACTAAGGCATCCAAAAACTTACATATTACAACTGTGCAAGCTTCTGCCTTATAGCTTTTATGAAGTCTCTTTTCAACTCCTCTCTATCACATTCAATCTTCATTGAGCTCATTTGGTGTAGCCACTCTTTTGGCAAATCAAGAAATTCAAAACTGTAGAATCTGTTGTATCTGTCTGCAAGTTTGTGTCTATATGTCTTGGATTTTGCATATAGATCAATCTGTACAATCTTCACTTCCTTGGCAGCTTCTATATCCAGTCTGGTGGACTCTGGATCAATCATACTTTGAAGATCCTTTATGTTGTTCAGGACCCATACTATTGGTGACCTAGAGTGACTAGCTGTCCAAATATTGTGCATTTGGATTAGCTCATCTCTAGTCATCTTCTGAACTATTTGGATTAGGCTTTGGTACTCCTCTTCTGGACCAACTTCTCTTTTACATACAAAATGATACACCAGATCAATGTTGTCCATGGATTTGGCATACCAGTAAGTAAGTGGTGGTTTGGAGAAGTCATGTTGATCAAGAGCCTTTTCTATTTCCATTGCCTTTTGTAACTGTTGGTCAAATAGAACTCTTTTGACTTGATCAAACTTTGCTTGATGAATAACTTCAGGTTGAGGAATAGCAACAGTTTGAGGAGGATCTTGGATCTGTTTGGAGGCCTTTTCCTTTTCTTTTTCCATTTCTCTGTCATACAAGGCCTGAAGTTTCTCTGTTGGCCATGATTGTGCAACGACTTTTGAAACACCAGCACTTGCAGAGAAGTTTATCAAAAATTTTATGTGTTCCCCCTTTGAAGGCCCTATTGGCCCTTTTCTCTTCTTCTGGCTTTCCTTAACCACAAACCCACGTATATAGTCTCCTAGGGTTTCATCATCCCCCATAGAAGCTTGGGCTTGCTGATCCAGGATTTGATCTTGTTCTTCTGCCAATTTTCTGGCCAATTCAGCATCATGAGCAACTTGGGCTTCTTTTGAAACAAATTTGATCTTTGGAGACTTAATCAAAATGCCCTTTCCTTTATCTGTGGTTGCTGCTGAGACTACTGCTATGGCTTGGACTGCTAGGGATGGTTCTTGAATGCTTTCTCTTATAGACACTCCTCCTGGCCTTTTAATAGAAACAGCTTGAGCTTCTAGACTAACAGTTTGAGAAATTGTTGGGACTGTTAGCCTAGAAGCTGAAGCCGCCAATGGTGAACTTGAAGCTGTTTGGACTGATAGGGGGATCTCCTGATTCTCCCCCTTTTTGGATGCATTGGTTTGATCAGAGGGACCAAAAACCTTTGCTAATAGGGTTTGAATCTGCATTTCAAGCTGAACAATCTTATTTCCATATAGCTTCAACCCAAGCTGAACTCGGCAAGCTTTTGCTGTTGGACTGATGAGAGCTGTTGTAGAGCAATGATTTGGGAACCCTGTGCAACAATTATGGACTTGTAATGTTCCAAAAGAGCTACAACAGGTTTCAGTTGTTGATCCGGCAAAGCCATGAGTTGCAGACTAGCCTCAAGATCTTTAAATGATAGAGGGATTTGAGATCTATCACCAGCACCAGTACCAGAAGTAGAAGAAACATCTGGGCCCCTTCGTTCTTGGTTCTGGGGACTTCCAGAAGGTGCTTGCACACCCTCTGTTGCCATAAGAGTGGTCTTAGGTATGTTGGTACTGTCATGTGCCCCTTGTGCAGTGATATCAGCAGCACCAGCCACAAAACCTATATGAACATCCTCAGAAGGGATGTTCACCTCCATATTGAGGGTGGGAGTGTCCTCAGTGGGTTCCCTTTCGATATACTGTGCAAGAGTATCCTCTTGCACAGAGTTATTTGGCTCTGGGGGTTGTACTGAGGAGGAAGGAGCACCTACAGTCCTTTGTCTCTTTTTAATGTATATTTTTAGTGGTGGGGCGGGGGGTGGGGAGGTACGTATAGTAGAGGGATCAGAGGGGATATTTGTATCATGAGGAGTGGGTTGGGATCCTGGGGGTGAAGCAGTAATGTGGGGCTGAGCCTGCTCAGGATCATCTCCTCTGTTTCTTGGAAAGATAGTCTGCATTGCTTGAGGCAATGAGACATCTACATTATGAAAATTTGCACTCGGTTTCAAAAGTCTTTTTATAGAAGGTAAAGAGTGCCTATGGGAAACATATATCCTTTTGTGTAATTTTAAAGAATTGCAAGATTTTGCAATTATTTCAGCCAAAATCGAGGATACATCAAAAATTCCCATTCTTTAAGGCATGGTGCCTTAACATTCCTTGAAAAATCTTATTTGAAAAGTTGAACTGTTGGCCTGTGGATAAACAAACTAGGACAGTTGCAATATTTGATGAAAATTCAGACCAACCAGTCCTTTTAGGGCTTAAGCACTATTGAAGAATGTGTACTGTACAACTTCCATTTGGGACCAAAATGTGCTTTATAAAAAGTAAATGAATCTGTTGGGCCCCTATACCCTATTTCAAACAAACCTTCATGTAATAGAGTAAGGGATAGATCAGATATACCTGAAGTATCTTACAAATGCAAATGCTGTCGAATGGACTCCTCTGTGATGGTAATGGTATTACCATCAATGGTAGATACAGAAGAATTGATTCCCTCTTGGGTACTTATAGTGGCAGTTTTCCAGATCTGCTCTATGTGAGAGACGTATATAGTAGGGTTGACAGTAAGGGCATAGTGGATAGGAGAATGGCGAAGAAAATCCATCATTTCATGGAAGGGTTGCAGTTCAGCATGTTTGAGGGAGTATGGGAGGCAGTTGTGTTCTTTAACAAACTCCATTGGTGATCACAAACGGGAGGATTTAGGGTTTGGCTCGACAATTTGAAAATCGCACAGAGAGAGAATGAAAACGGACTCTGGAAGATATTTTGCAACTGATAGTTGCAACCAAACAAAACTGGGAATTTTAAGGGTTTGGATTTAGAAAAATATCTAGTCCCGTGTACAACCTCCTTAGTAATGACTGAAATGCCCTGCACACTTAACAGACCAAGTGAACAACTAATAGTCCGAGAAAATGAACTAGCAGCTTGAGAATAGTCTCAAGCTGTTAGTTATTTATTGAGCAGCATCTAATGTAACAGTGTCTCCCCCTTAACTAAGCACATATAGTAAATGTTTTTCATATAGTATAAAGGATGGTAATGCAAGATAGATTAATCCATATTTACCATACCAATATTTGATACCAGAAAGGTGAATCTTCCTAAATCAAAAGGTTCATTAAAAAGATCTGCTAACTGATCATCTGAATGAATTTTGGTAACTTGGATTAATTTCTTTTCATTACAATCCCTTATAAAATGGAATCTAATATCTATGTGCTTGGTTTTGGGAAATTTTACTGGATTTTGTACAATACTGATTGCACTTGAATTGACAATGTAAATAGGAGTAGATAGAAAGTTCATACCATAGTCTCTTAGTTGGTTCTGAATCCACATAACCTGAGAGTAACAGCTGGCAGCTACAACATATTCTGCCTCAGTGGATGAAGTGGAGACTGTGGTTTGCTTTTTGCACTGCCAAGAGACTAGTCTAGCTCCTAGATATTGACATCCTTCAGTTGTTGATTTCCTGTCTATGTTGCAACCTCCATAGTCACTGTCAGAGTGGGCTGTTAGTTCAAGAGGAGAGTCCTTAGGATACCATAAGCCTAATTTTTGTTGACCTTTTAGATATCTAAAGATTCTCTTAACAGCAAACAGATGTGAATCCTTTGGGGGCACATTGGAACATGGGACAAACACAAATTACAAACATTATATATGGTCTAGAATATGTGAGATACATTAGTGAACCTATCAAGGACCGGTACAAATGAATATCCACATCCACTACTTCTTTATCTGCATCAAGCTGTTTATGAGTGTCCATTGGTGTGCTAGCAACCTTGGTGTCATTGTATCCAAACGTTTCCAGAATATCATTCACATACTTTGACTGGCTGATGAAGAGTCTAGTGGGCTTCTGCTTGACCTGCAATCCTAGAAAGAAAGTTAGTTCTCCCATTGAACTCATTTGAAACTTTTTGTGCATCAGAGTCTCAAATTCCTTGCAAAGGATGTCCTTTGTTGATCCAAAGATGATGTCATCAACATAGATCTGAACAAGAAGGATCTCTGATTTAATAGACTTTGTGAACAATGTCTTGTCCAAAGTACCTCTCTTGAAACCATTCTGGAGTAGGTAGGAAGACAAAGTGTCATACCATGCTCTAGGAGCTTGGTGAAGCCCATAGAGTACCTTGCCTAACTTGTAGACTCTGTCAGGATACTTATAGTCTTCAAACCCAGGAGGTTGACACACATATACCTCTTCTTCAATTGTACCATATAGGAATGCAGATTTCACATCCATTTGATACACCTTGAACCTTTTGTAGCTTGCATAGGCTAGGAACAATCTCATGGCTTCAATCCTTGCTACTGGGGCAAAGACATCATCATAGTCTATTCCTTCTTCTTGAGTATAACCTTGAGCTACTAGCCTTGCTTTGTTTTTTATCACTACACCTCTTTCATCCTTTTTATTCCTGTAAACCCATCTTGTACCAATGACCATCTTTCCTTTAGGCAAATCAACCAGTGTCCACACATTCTGAATCTTGAATTGCAAAAGCTCTTCTTGCATGGATTCAATCCAAGATGGATCCTTCAGAGCCTCAGATGCCTTCTTTGGTTCTAATTGTGACATAAAGCATGCATGTTCAAAGACAGCTAGACAGAATTCATGAACTGCCTCTTCAGAAGTAGTTGATTCCTTGTGGATCATTGTCCTTGTCTGCACAGGAGTCCGTGGATCTCCCATGATCTGGTTAAGAGGATGATATTTGTGAACCCTGAGTGTAGGTTCACTTTCTATCTGAAATGAGTTTCCCAGATTGGTGTCATCACCTTCTGCACCACTTGATGATTCTGCTTCAGTAACAGTTTGATCTGGAAATGGGACTATTTCCCTATTGGTTACAGCTGTGACTTCAGGACTTGGGATTGACACTTCAAACTCTGTATGTGTGTCTTGTTGGTCAATCAGGACCCCAGGTGGGTCACAAGTAAGAAGTGGTAGAATGGTATACTCATCCCATTTATCAGAATCTTCAATAGTTTGAAACTTTGTGCCAACAACTTGAATGTTTGTGTTAACAACATAAGGATTTGTATTGGCAGTTTGAATATTGTTTCCAACTGCTCCTGCAGAATACTCATCAAAGCTCAAAGAACTTTTTAGTGAATCTAAATCAAATAACCACTCAGGACCAGTGCCTTTGACATTTGCAGTATTTTCATTAAACTCAACATATGCACTTTCTTCAATGGTTTTAGACACACTGTTATAGACCCTATTGGCTTTGCTTTGTGTGGAGTATCCAACAAAGAATCCTTCTTCAGCCTTACTCTCAAACTTACCTAAGTGAGTTTTAGTATGCAGGATAGTGCATGAACAGCCAAAGGATTTTAGGAAGGCCACTAAGGAAATCCTGATGGAATAACTCATATGGAGTTTTCCCTTGTGATTGGACAACTTGAACTCTATTTAGAACATAGCAGGCTGTATTTACTGCCTCTGCCCAGAAGGTCATTGGCAATTTGGAATCAGCTAGCATGGTTCTAGCATCCTCTATTAATGTTCTATTCTTCCTTTCAGCTAGTCCATTTTGTTGTGGTGTTCTAGGAGCACTATATTGCTTTGCAATTCCTTTTGACTCACAGAAATTGTTTAGGATTTGATTCTTAAACTCAGTTCCATTGTCTGACCTGATCACCTTAACTTTTAAGTTAGATTGGTTTTCAATTTTTAGAATTAAGGACTTGACCAACTCAGCAGTTTCATCCTTAGTCCTAAGAAAATAAACCCATGTAAACCTGGTGAAATCATCAACAATGACTAAACAGTAGGCTCTTTTATTCAAACTCGAAACAGATGTTGGAGCAAAAAGATCCATATGAAGAAGATGAAGAGCAGATAAGATTGAATTTACTTCCTTGGCCTTTTTAGAAGTTTTGTGTTGCTTGCCTTTGAGGTAGGCTACACAATGATCATCACATATGAACTCCTTCTGTGGTAAAACTCTTACCAAGTTATTTTTGACTAAAGCATTCATGGATTTGAAGTTCATGTGACACATCCTACTGTGCCTAAGAGCAGACTCATTAGATGATGCTTTGGATATTAAACAACTTAAAGTACTTGTTTTGGATAAGTAATCTGTGTCCAAACAGTAGACATTGTCCTTTCTTGGTGTTCTAAGTAAAACATGATATTCAGGTATTTCAAAATCTTTTGATAGGGCAATGCATTCAGAGTCTGTAAATAGAACAATATTCTGTTTGTCACATACTTGAGACACACTTAGTAAGTTATACTTCAGTCGTTCAACATACAGTACATCATTAAATATCATATTACCTGCTTTGACAGTACCTTTACCTATTACCTTACCTCCTTTGGAATTTCCACCAAATGGAACATATCCTCCTTCAAAGCCTTTGAAATTTGACAAGCATTCAGAATTGCCTGTCATGTGCCTAGAGCATCCACTGTCCACATGCCATCTTGTCCTATGTTGGTTCCTGTGGTTGCCCTGCACAAGAAAAAGCTCAGTTAGTAGTGGAGTAAACCCAAACCAAGTTGGTTTTGGGTTGTCCTTGTGCATTGACATAACTAAATACTGTTTGTGTCTTTTTAAACATAGTGAGATCCATTGGTGGATTTTGTGAGGAGTATTTAGTTATGACATGAGGTGTCTAGGTGTTCTTTCCAACCTTTTCTTTAACAGTCTCAGATGATCCACTACCAGTTCCAGTTTTTGACTTAGCAATTGGAACTGGATGTTGAGTGCCAGCAGCTTCAGACTTTGCACTGCCAGTTCCAACTTTTGACTTAACAGTTTCAACTTTTGTATTAGCAGTTTGAACTGTGTTTTTGCCTTTGACACACCATACCTTTTTCATGCTTAATTTAGATTTCATTAAAGCTTGTTTTTGGTGTGCAGGCTGCCTTTTGTTAACTTTTATGAACCTGTGATCAACTGTATTCTTTGGAACTGGGGTGACAGGTTTTGAGGCCTTTGAAACTTTTGATTTTTGTGAAATGACATGCTTTTGAAACACAGTCTGTTTTGCAACAGCTGGTTTATATAAACAGTGCTTGGCCAGATGGTTTTTCCTGCCACAGTGAAAACATCTATTGATTGTTTTGATAGCGGAACCAGTTTTGTGTGACCATAATTTATTCTTGTTCCTTTGGTTTCCCCTTATCTGTTGCTGTGTGGGAAACTTTTGTACACCATGCTTTAGGCATGTGCATACTGGAACATTTTTACCCTTTTTATCTGTTTTGGAAGAAGATGCAACATTATAGTTAGAAGGTACAGAAACATATGGAGCATGATTGTACTAACTCAACTTCTCTTTTCGTTTCAAACTATTGGTTTCTTCCCTCAGGTTGCTGGTTCTAATAGAGTTAGAAACAGGAGGTACTATAGGTTCACTCATGGTTTTGGAATTACTCTCTGCGTCCTCACTCATACTGCCTTCATTAGAAGTCATTTCTTTGTCCAGCTCAGGCTTATCCTCAAGGATAGGATCTTTAGTTTTCATCTTCTCATCTAATGGTTCATTCACAAGCCTATCAGCAACTTCATTCATAGGATGAATGTATTTACTGTTATAGGGAGGTGGAGTAGCATTATATCCTATTCCTTCCTTAGGATTGAGTTGAGATGTTACCCTATCTTTAAATTGGACTTCCATTAGGTGTTCTAGCTTTTGACTGGCCAGCTTGAAGCTGCCCAAGTCTATATTTATAGATTCTACTTTCTTGTGAGCTTCTAACACGTTCTGTTCAGCTTCTTCTAATTTCTAATTAAGGGTCTCTATTTTCTCTTTTAGTTCCTTTTTCTCCCACTCATGATATGTTCTATCATGTCCCATCTGAATCTCATTGTCCTTATAGTCATTGATCTGTTTTTCAAGATCCTCTATTGCCTGCATATACTCATACCTCCTCTCTTCCATCTTAGCTAGAGTTTTACACATGCTTTCATTATGATCTCGGTACTTTTTAACCATATTTTTTCATGCTTGGGAGTAGAGTTTAGTATTTACCTCAGATGGTAGTTCAGTGGAACTAACAGTTGTAGTTTCTGCCATAAGAGCTTGATTCTGAAACTCCTCTTCTGTCTGGTCACTCCAGTCAAAAACAGTGTCTTCTTGAGAAACAAGAGCTTGTGAAGATTGTGTTTGACTGGTTTGTTGGGGTCTTGGTGGCTACTGACCTTGTGATCTACACTCTCTAGAAAAGTGTCCAAGTTTGTGACACTTGAAGCACTCAACATTTGATTTATCAAATGCTGGTTTGCCTTCTGTTCTAGCTTGAAAGTTTGTTCTGCCAGTTCTTTTAAGAAAACGTTTAGCCCTCAAAGTCTACATGGCATGTTGCCACTTTAAGTCCATCGCTTCTAGATCATCTGGATGGATTTGTTCTAAATCTTCAACATTAAGATCAAAAAGTCCATCACTTGCAACAAATGCCTCATAATGAACTTCAGAAGTGTTGCCATCAGTCCCTGAAAAAGAGTCACAACAGTTTGGTTTATCATTTGATGCTGATGATAGCAGAGCAGTGTTTTGATTATAAGAAAAGAGTTTCTTTTTATTTTCAATTTCAGACTCAAACACTCTCAAGCTGTTGTAGAGATCATCCAACTCTATTTCATCTAGAGTGTCCTTCGTTCTCCATTGTGCAGCATATACTGTCCATTCTTCACCAAGAGATCTGAGAAATTTTTTGTTTACCTCATCTTGATCCAGGCTAACCTTAGCACTCTTCAACTCACTTATCAACTTATTGAATCTATCAAAGATTTGAGTAAGATTTTCATTCTTTCGACCAGAAAAATTTTCATACTGCTGTTTTAAAAGATCCTTTTGGTTTCTTTTTGGGCTACCATTGCCAGCAAATCTTTTCTCTAAAGCAAAACATAAAGAATGAGCAGTATAAAATTTTTTTAACTGATGTTTATAAGCATTAGGAATGGCTATTTGTAAAATAGTGAAAGCTTTAACTTCATTCATTCTAGCCTTTCTCTCAATCTTAGTTTTTGGAGTTGTCCCTTTTGGTTTGCCTTCAGCATCTAGTTCAGGATCAACTGCAGGAGG
Source organism: Centrapalus pauciflorus (assembly GCA_020465985.1). Classification (NCBI taxonomy): domain Eukaryota; kingdom Viridiplantae; phylum Streptophyta; class Magnoliopsida; order Asterales; family Asteraceae; genus Centrapalus; species Centrapalus pauciflorus. The sequence goes on from JAANYP010004240.1 coordinate 173,296, forward strand.
ATTTTCAACAGCTTCCCATAGGGCGTACTCAATAAATTGAATGTGCTGTTGAATCCTGAGTTTCCACATCTTGAACTCAGTGGGTTTAAGCATAGGCACTTTAAGTCATTGCCCAGATCCACTACTGCTACTATCAAACTCCATTACAGAAAAAGAATACTTAAATAATTAAAGATGAAAGTTTCTGACTTTGAAAACAAAGAATAAAAATAAAACAGAACCTGTTGGCCCTGATACCACTTGTCAAGATCAAAATCTCCTAAGATTAACTGGTTAAATAAATCAGAGTTAAACCAATAACCTTGTTTTGAATCAAAGTCCAATTAAGAAGTTTGCGGAATAACACTTAATTGTTTTAAGAAAAACTTTCAGAACAGTAAACAGACAATCAAATAAACACAATTAATATTGAAACCTTTATATTACCAACACTCAGATTACAATCACCTCTAATCTGTTTGGTTAGACGAAGAACACAAACTGTTCTTAGGGTTTTTCAACCTTAGAGGCTTTAGAAACTTTAATCAGAATGCAATTACAATATGAAAACTTAAGCACCACGATTACAATGAGAAAGACCTAGTCTATCTCTATTTATATCCTTCTGATTTGTTTCCTTGACGATCTGTGATTTCTCTGGTAGTAGATATCCTTTGAAGATCTTCAAATCTTGAAATCTTGAAATCTTTACCACTTCCTGAATTTTAGCACTTTCTGTTATCTGTCTGTTGAGCAGCTTGAACTTTAACTCTGGCAGCTTGAACTTTTGAACTAGCAGCTCGAACTTTGTAATTACACAGAAATACTACTAAAAGTTTGAGAAATCCTAACTAACAGCTTGACATACTTAGATTATTTCCCAACAGACTGCCAGAGCCATAATTCAAGAAGGGCTGAGAATGTTAGGCCCCCAATGACTCCATTGTTTGGAGCTCTTCCCGACAAAAAATTTGTTGCCCCAGGAGGCGAAGATTGGATTGTTAATGAGCCCCAGTAGCAAGAACCAGCACAAGCACCGGTTGCTCTAGTTCATCCTACATCTCAAATGGCAGCGGCAGTTGTCGCTACCACATCGGTAGCTCAGGCTGACCCGATTTAGGATATATTAGAAGAAATTTTTGGTTAAGGGGGAGTAGCTCAAGAATCAATCATGGAGGAGTTGATTCAGGATATTCTTCAACCGCTTGAGGCCATGGACAATATTTTTGAAGATATTGAAAACTATCAGCCAGAGAATGTTACTGAGGCTGTTGACACAGACACAGAAACAGATTCTAAGACTTCGAGTGATGTCAGGGAGGCTGCAAATCCCTCCACTTCATTCGATACTCATGGAACTCGGCTCGTAGTGCAAAGGAAAATAGTTCATCAACCATCATTCAGTCTACAAGATGAAGAAGAAGATGAAGATTTTTATGTTGGCAGAAGAGGTGTTGGTTGCTAGGCAACAACGGGCTAAACGCCAACACCTACATCCAGCAGAACCGTCAACATTAACTGTCGTTCCGTCATCAACCACCGCCATCACACCATCAACATCAACATCGACATCGACAGACACCCAGACCATTAATCAACAAACAGCTAATGTTGATTTCAAAACACTCCAAAGTTTTCAGCTATCCAAGGCGGTTAGTGAGCTACAACAACATAATGCCCAGTTAGATCAACACAATGCAGAGTTAGATAAGACTATGGCGGCTCAACAACAACAGATCGCTACACTACATGCCCTACTGGAGCAGATTTTGAAGGATCGTGCTGCTCAGGGGGAGAGTAGTTGTAAAGATGATGAGCTGAGGGGCAAGAGAAGAGAAGACGAAGGAGATGACCCAAGTGTCGATAAAGCAAATGAGCTAGCAGATCTTTCAAAACAGACTGCTCAGCAAGCTATAGTTCAGGGGGAGTCTGGTTCGTCGTCTGGGGTTGAGAAGGATAAAGGCAAGGCTCCCGAGGCTACGGATGTAAATGAAGAAGAGTTAATTGGAGCCTTGCTGAACCTGGATGAAGATGAGATTCGATTTGAGTTTGAAGATTACATAGATCAGGAGGAACTTGAAGAAGGAGAATTCATTCTTGAAGATGTAGCTAACTGGAAATCCGATGATGAGATAGTTATGGATGAAGAAGATGAGGTTGATGAATTGGTGATAAGTAAGCAGCCAGTCACAGAAGAGTATGTGAATGAGGACCAGAGTCCGATAGACATGGAAATGCTTAAATCTGCTTTAAATGAAGAATCGGATACTGAAAGATTGGATAGGGAGCTTACAAAGGAAGAGAAAAGAAAATTATGGTTTAGGACAGAAGAGAAGAAAAAGGACTTGGCTATGAAGGAGAAGATGAAGATGCCAAGTCAAAGAAAATTGTCTGGGAGTATACTTAGCTGGTTCTTCGATAGAGAACTGCAGCTCTTCATTCTAAAGAGAAAGGATGGGCATCAATATCTCAGAAGAAGGCTAAGGGACTTCAACTCTCTGCTGAAGTGTGATGTCAAAGCCTTGGGATGGAAAGAGCTAGTAAACATCGGAGACGACCCTTACGCAGAAGGTATAGCAAAAATCATTAGAATGTAGGGTAGGTCTAGGAAGTTTGTAAGGCTGTAGCCAAGGACAGGAATGCAGGTCATGGACGATACAGGAATAGATCCATTAACTGGCAGGCGTTGGATGAAGATACACTACAAGCCGGTCAGATGTCAGAAGAAGGTTCCATTGAAGCCGATGCCGCAAGATGTTCTGAGTGACCTTATGTGTTGGTATGTAGACAGCGAGGCCAGAGAGGCATTAATGGAAAAAAAAAAGAAGAAAATGTGATTTAGAGAGTCTACGATCCCTTACACTTAGTAAACCTATCTAAGGATGACCTGCATAAACATCATGATCAGGGAATCTCTTTTGATGAGAATTGGAGATCTGAAGGCAGGAAATATCAAAAAGTTGTCAAGGTTTGTGTTGAACAGGGTCTACATGCAGGTAGCACTTTAAATAAGCGTTGTTCTATAGAGTAATGAATATCTACTAAAAGCTATCGTCAAGGGGGAGTCTGTTGGTACACCCTGTGTGACGATAGCAGTCTAGATATGCTAAAGATAGTCATATGTAATAGATAGGGCTTTATTAATACAAGTCATGTTTTGTTTATTCATGATTGTGTATGGTGTTTAAATTTGCATGTTAATTTCATGATTGTGAAGATAAGCTCTTGAGGTAATGAACTTGTGAGAATAAGTTCTTACGGCATAGGCCACTAACTTAAGTCACACAAGTTCGTACGAACTTAGTTTACCTAAGTTCGTATCTGCATGGGCTTGAACTTATAAGTTCGTGAGCTTGGGCCTTGCACAAACTTAAGAGTTATAGTATGAACTTATTTGGTTAATTTTAGTTACTTTTGGTGAAATTTCTTTTTTCAGAGTTTGTGAGAGCTAGCAGACGAACGAGAGAGCGATTTCAGAGAGTAGTGGAGCGATACATCGTGTGGGGTCGGTGTCATATCGGCTGGCATTGTGTTAGGCTCCGTGTTTCGTGTGTGATCTATCCGTTAAGAGTCTAACGAGGATTCCATACTCGTTGGACGACGTCGTGCCTTGATTCGATCCGTAGACGTGGTGACCTTACATTATCCCGGATCTCTATGTCAAATTCTTGTAGCAAGAGAATCCACCAAATCAGTTGTGGCTTAACATATTTCTTACTCAATAGATACTTAAGTGCGATGTGATCTGAATACAAAATCACCTTTGCTCCCCATACATATGCACGAAACTTATCAAGAGCATATACAATTGCTAGTAATTCTTTCTTTGTAGTTGTATAATTCTGCTAAGCTTCTAAGAACGTCTTACTCGCATAATAGATCACCACTGGTTTCTTATCCAGCCTCTGACCAAGGACAGCCCCCCACCGCATAGTCACTTGCATCACACAGTATTTCAAAGGGTCGGGACCAGTCTGGTGATTGAATTATTGGTGCCTCTGTTAGCTTTCTCTTCAGCAATTTAAAAGCCTGCAAACAAGAATCATCAAACACAAAGTTAGCATCCTTAACTAATAAGTTACATAAGGTTTTGAGATAACACTGAAGTTCTTATGAACCGTCTATAGAAACCTGCATGTGCCCGAAAGGATCTTACACCTTTGACATTAGTGGGAGGTGGTAAAGAGGTGATAAATTGTATCTTTGCTCTATCCCCCTCCATTCTTCGTTTAGATACTACATGACCAAACATAACTCCTTCGTTGACCATGAAATGACTCTTCTCCCAACTAAGTACTAGATTAGTCTCTACACATCTTTGCAAAACCTTCTCCAAATGTGCTAAACATCCCTCAAATGTTTTGTCAAAGACAGAAAAGTCATCCATAAAAATCTCTAATGCTCCCCCAACCATGTCCGAAAAGATAGAGATCATACATCTCTGAAAAGTGGTTGGTGCATTACATAAACCAAATGGCATGCGACGGTAGGCAAATGTCTCATATGGGCAGGTAAAGGTGGTCTTCTCTTGATCATCAAGGTGAATAGGAATCTGATTATAGCCAAAATATCCATCTAAAAAGCAATAATATTGCTGACTAGCATCTCTCCATTATCTGATCAATAAAAGGCAAAGGGAAATGGTCCTTTGAAGTGGATGCATACATTTTCCTATAGTCTATGCACACTATCCACCCTGTTACAGGTCGTGTGTCGATCTGTCCATCCTTAGAGTCATTTATAGTTATGCTTGACTTCTTAGGTACTGTTTGTATAGGACTGACCCGTTGTCTATCCAAAATGAGGTAAATAATGTCGGCATCCAACCACTTAAGCACCTTCTTCATTACCACTTCCCTTAAATTAGGATTTAATCTCCTCTTAGCATCCTATGAAGGTTTGACATCAGGCTAAGTGACGATCCTATGCATACATATAGATGGACTGATTCCCTTAAGATCAGCTATTGTCCAACCCATGGCCACCTTATACTTTACCAATACATGTATTAATGCCTCCTCTTCTGAATCTTTTAAATCTGCAGCAATAATAACGGGCAGGCTCATTTGGTCCCAAGAACACATACTTGAGATGTGCAGGTAAGGTCTCCAGTTCAAGCACTGGAGCTTGTTCTAATGATGGGCGAGTGGATTCAGGTAACACTTCTAGTAGCTTCTCAACTTTATAGGACCAGGGCAATTGGTGGGCTTGAAGAGTGTCCTCAAAAATCTTATCCAACTGCAGCACCCATTTAGGTCCATGATAATCATCCTTACTGCAAGTAAGCGTATACTCCACTTGGCCATTGCTAGTTACCAAAGGCATATGTGAATCTGCCAACTCCTCACAACAATTAATTAAATAACATTCTGAATCAATAGATACAGTGGGTACACCATTGAACACATTCAGTTTAAGTTTTCTATTAACAAAATCCAAATCCAACACCCCTATTCTACGATTAATCTGAGCATTTATTATGGATAGGAATGGACGTCCCAATATAATAGCAGGCTGATTGTCTCTGCTCCTATGATTACAGTCAAGAACCAATAAATCTACAGGATAATAAAAATTCTCAACCTTAACTATTACATCGATTAACATACCCCTAGGAATTTTTGTTGATCTGTCAACCAATTGCAAAACAACATCTATGTGTTTTAAACTGCCCAAATGATGTTGATCAAACAAACTACTAGGTTGAATGTTGACACTAGCTCCTAAATTTGGGAGTGCTTTTTAATTCATACATCACTAATAGTAACAGAGATAAAAGGAGAACTTGGATCTTTAAACTTTGGTGGTAATGAACTAGAGACTACAACACTTACCTGCTTAGTAAGATTGATTTGCTTAGCTAGTGACATCCTATACTTACGCTTCTGTGTGCAAAGATCTTTTAGAAACTTAGCATATGATGGAACTTACTGAAATGCATTCACCAGTAGAATATTAATTTTCACTTGGTTAAAAATATCCCACAACTCTTTTAGTTGTGGTCCTCTTTTCCCAAATGGTGGCTTAACATGGTGCTCCAAAGCTGTTGGGAACGGTGCCACAGGTATTGCCTTTGATTGTGCTTCAACTCTCACATGATTTGGTTCTTTGAATGTAACATGCCTCTATAGTTGTTCTTCTGATTTTGATTCCGACCTAGGTACTGGTCTCTCTTCAACAAAAACATCTTCTACTTCTTCATCTAAAACTACTTCTTCAGGCATTTCTACCTTATTATCTACCTTTCGCTCACTACGCAAGGTTGTGACCTTAGACACCTCATTCAATTCATTCGCATCATGATGTTTATCATTACCTTTATGATGAGAGGGATTGAAAGTGGTGTTACCAGGAAGTTGTCCTTCATCCCTTCTTGATAACTGATCTGTAATCTATCCCATTTGTTTCTCAAGACTTGCCATAGATTTTGTTTGAACATAAGACTACTGTTTCAAATATTCCAAAAGTTGATCTATCTTTGAGTCTTTAGGAGCTTCACTGATTACATGCTCCTTCTCATCTTTTACTCCTGAGGAAGACCCCTGGAAATACCCCTTGCTTTGATGCTGCCTAAAGTTATGCTCAGGTTTCAGCCTTAGGTAATCATCACCACCTTGGTCATCCCTCCAACGGAAGTTGGGATGACGCCTCCACCCAGGGTGTCAGCATAAGGATCAAAATGCTCACGCCTTGGTCTAAACCCAACAAGCTCATTGTCTTGTTCCCCATATACGTATGGGCAATAGTCTGATGGGTGAGTTCCATCACCACAAGTAACACACATAACAAATGTTTTCTTATCTTTGACTTCCCGTTTCATCAATGCATCCATTTTCTTACTCAGAGTTTCCATATTAAAAGTCATATATCTTTTTAAAGCATTATCAACTCCTAATACCAGAACTCCAAGAGGGGTATCAGACCCTGATTGTATCTTATATCCCTTCGCCATTTGGGCCAACAAATCACAAACTTCATCGTCCTCCTTAGCTAAGAATTTTCCTCTTGACACAGTCGTGATCATATGAATAAAGTTCTTAACTAACATCCATTTGGGCATTTCATGATTGGACAAGCTCTCAACATCTCATTGAACCACTCAAATGCCTCATGAAATTGCTCCCAAGGCTTCTGAAAAAAGCTAGTGATATTGTTCCTCTTCTCAGTGGTCTTACTGATTGAGTAAAACTCACTCAAGAATGCTCTTTTCATCTCTTCCCATGTGTGTATACTGTTGGTAGGCAGTGAGGTAAACCAATGCTTAGTTTTATCTTTCAATGAAAAAGGAAAAAAGCCTCAGTTTTAGTGCATCCACGGTCATCCTCTGCACTCTGTTAGCTTTACAAATTACAGAAAAGTCCTCCAGGTGATCATATGGCTCCTCACTCTTTGCTCCATGAAAATGAGGTATGATGTTGAATATGTGGGTGCGAATCTGTGGCTCATCCTCAATCTCTGGATATTGAATAGGAGATGGATCTGGTAAATCACCAGGTCTGAAGTGGGACTGCACTGTGTGCCTTTCTTCTCCTATCTCCTGCTCCGAATCAAAATTATAATCCCTCTCTGGTTCACCTGCAGATGAACTATGTACACTTCCACTAGGAGCATTTATTTGCTTCCTCTTTATCCCTCTAGCAGATCTTGCAGTTTGTTTAAAATTTGATATCAAATCTCAAAGGTGAATCTCGACCAGAATAATGTGCATGCATGTATCTGAAACAAGCAAATGTGGTGAAAATTCTGTACTTTTGAAAATACAGAATATTAAATAACCTTAATTAAAAACAACTGCAACTAAACTAAAACTAACAAGCGCAGTCACTCCCCAAAAAACGACACCATTTGATGTCTTTGTCGTCTAAGCATCAAAATACCTCACCCACACTATATAGATAGAGTAACTAGGATCGAATCCACATGGAGTAATTGGTTGTTAATCCGTCAGGTTTATTAGCAATGATTGGCTAAATACTCACTATACCTTTTTAAGTAAACGACATAATTTCTCCAAAAAGGACAAAACAAAGTTTTTAGAAGAATGTGATGAGAAAAGATAATTTCCTTTCAGTGTTACATCAAGCGCTGCTCTATGCCTATGAGGTATTGATTTCATATATCCTTAAGTTTCCATGGATACATTGCACTATGTTATACAATCTATGTTAGTCGACTAATTATTTTGCCCTGCGAATAGGATGAGAACAATTAGTGAAGTGGCAATAAATTGTAAACAAAGTTGACTGCATACATATCCAAAGATTCACATGATAGTAATCCATAGCCCATAAAACTAATGTAATCAAATATCAACATGAACAATCAGTAGCACTTGAGTAACATATGCAAAAGGCAATTACACTAAAAAGTCTAGCCAGACATGCTCATGATTACTCTAATTATATGCATTAAGAGTAGATTAGCCTCAACCATTCAATGTGAACTTCGCCATTGCTTCCTTTCCCTCAGGCTCACACTAACTTCTTTCTCACTTGAATTCTACTCTCCTCCTCTGTAACTGTAATTTCTCTGTGATTCTTTTGATTTTAGTCCCCATCAAACGTCAGTCTTCACCTCTTTTATCTCCTCTATAACCGTCCTTCACTCCACATTCTTACTTTCCTCCCTTAACCGTTCTGCGTGTCAAAAGCTCTCTCCACCAGCCTCAACGCTGTAAGTGCTTAGCTCTATGCTCAACTTCTGACCTTCCTTATTTTAGTTTCCTCTCAGCACTTGGAACAATTGCTTGGACGCCTAAAGGCTTTAACTGAACATAAAGCTCTTGAATTGTTCTTTTTCTGCTTCGTTGACCTGCAAAATACTCAATGCTTGCAGTACCATTTTTCATGGTTCTAACCCTTTAAGAACAACTCAAATTCACATGAATAATACATAATCAACTACGTTGATCAACTAGTTCACATCATTTACATGTTTATTATGATAAAATGATCTACTTTATGCAAAATAGCAATATGCACATCTATGTAGGAACATGTGCATATTGCACTTTTCCATTAAATTAAACGTTTAAACATTTTCACGTAATAAATACATAAATGATGTGAACTAGTTAATCATAATGCAATTTTAAACATATGTAACATTTTATTGTAATGAACATGTTCATTTAATGTGGTACTCCGGTTCCCCAGTCTAATATGGTACTCCATGGATCTCAACCCTATACATACATACATACATACATATATATATATATATATATATATATATATATATATATATATATATATATATATATATATATATATATATATATATATATATACACACACACACACACACATATACATACATATATATTTAGAACCCTGTTTTATAATGATTTGTTTAATAATTAGTGACGAGAAAATATTTTAATATTAAAATTACCGAATGAATTTTTTTATATATGCTTAGTAAATTAATTTTCTTATCATAATTATAGGGTTATTTTCTTTAGTAAAGAAGTCAGAGTTTTTTAGACAAACCAAAGTTTTTGCGATAATTATACTGTTAATATTAATTTGTTTTAAGAGCAAGATTTATATGATAAAGATTTTACAAAATAAATTATATATAATTACTATGCGGGTTATAATGATATTATGAACTTAAGTTAAAAGGATAAATAAATAAAGGGCTTGATGGTCATTAATTAATAAGTAATACTAATCATGAGTTTTAAAATAATTATTTTAATGAATTTGAGTATACATGATATTAATGAAATTTGAAAGCGATATATGTGATATTAATGACATAAGTTGGATATGTGTGAAATTATGAATTTTAGAAGGGAATATATATGATATTAAAATTTAATTGAATATATATGATATTATTAAGTTTAGAAAAGGTATATATGAATTAATCGCTAATATTTAAATATTTATAAGATATTTATATTTATACTATATACCAGCTTATTACCTATATATTATATAAGTTAATTTTAAAAATAAATATGTATAATATAATTAATTTTAAGAATATTAAAGTTTGTTTATTTTTAGTTAATTAGTTATTAAATTAATAATATTAGATTTGGATAGATTTGATTAGTTTTAAGATTTAAAGTAAAATTTAGTAAATTAAGTGGCAAAAGAAAAGAGTGACATGTAAAAAATTAAAGGAGAGCACGACATGTGGCATGCAGGATATAATATTAAGAATTAATTTAATTGGGTAAATATGATATTATAAATTTTAAATAAACTACAAATAAATAAGGGTATAATGGTCATTAATTAATAAATAATATTAATTATGAGTTTTAAAATAATTAAATTAATGAGTTTGTGTATAAATGATATTAATGATGTTTAAAAAGGATACATGTAATATTAATGACATAAGTTGGGTATATGTGAAATTATGAATTTTAAGAGGGATATGTATGATATTAAAGTTTTAAGTTGGATGTATATAATATTATGAAGATTAGGAAGGATATATATGAAATTATCGTAAAATTTAAATATTTATATCGTCACTATATACTAGGTTAATACCTATGTATTACATGCATTAATTTTAAAAATAAATGTGTATAATATAATAATTATAAGAATAATAAAATTTGCTTATTTTTAGTAAAGTAGTTATTAAATTAATTATATTAGATTTGGATAGATTTGATTTGATTTAAATTTAAAGTAAAATTTTAGTAAACAACTTGGTAAAAAGAGAGAGTGACATGTGGAAAATTAAAAAAGAGCATGACAGGCGGCATAAAAAGAGAGAGTGACATGTGGAAAATTAAAAAAGAGCGTGACAGGCGACATGCTAGTTACTCAGTATAGATAGATTTTATATATTATATTATAAGGAAAATTATGCAAATAGACCCTAAAAAGTATAAAAAACTTTGATTAAGTCCCCCTTTCATTTTTTTTCCTGATAAGTCTCTAAACCAATTAAAACTGATAGACACTATCCAAAGGTAACTTGCAACCTGATAAACAGGTTAATATAGTGTATAATTAAATATAATAAAAGTCTAGGTTCAATTTGTAAATAGGAATAGTTTACTTTGTGGAGAATCTTAATTTCATAGACTTTGAGGGGAGTGTTTGGACGAACCCCATTTTAAACTTAGGTATATATAGTATTTTTCTCCTAGGGTTTTGAAAGAAGCCACCACCCTAAGTGTGTGTTTTAGAGTGTGAAAGTTTCTAGAGATTGAATGCCCAAATTCTCTCTTTGAAATCTTCATATTCTTAATACAAATCATTTGGTTTATTGTATTTAAGTGCAAAATATATTAGGACTCAAGGTTAACAATTGTTATCAGAGCCAAAATATTGGATTTCAACTTAAATCTCATATTCGTTCAGGTTCTTCACAAAAAAACGTCACTTATTCATACGGTGTTCATTCTCGATCTCAACTTATTGTTCTTTCCGCTTTGTTTTGATAGATCTGTGATCGTTTGATGATTATTAGTGAGTTTATTTCATTATTTGCTAGTTTTCAGCGTGATTTGAGGGATAATTTTTTTGATCTGAGAGATCTCTTCTTCTTCACGATTTTTCAAAATTTCATTGTGATTAATCGAAATTAATCATAGATTTGTTGAAATTAGAGGTTGAAATTTGTTTAAAAGTTGTTTATTATTATTTTCGAGCATTAAGGGATCATTTATTTGGGTTTTTACATCATTTGGAGTTGGATTTTTGAAGTTCTGGGTTACTGTTCATCGTCTTCAACAGTATCATTTCTGTTGCGTTCTTCTGAAAATTTTGACTAAGTCAAATTTCGGGTGTAAATTTTCGGGTGTCAAATTTCGGACTATACTTCAAACCATCCGAATTTCACATCATACATCCGAATTTCGAACTATACTTGAAACCATCCGAATTTCGCATCGTACATCCGAACTTTAGACTATACTTGAAACCATCCGAATTTCGCGTCATACAACTTCTGATTCAGTGCTTCCAAAGACCATAACTTTTGACTCGAGTATCGGTACAGGACCCATAATATATCAAATCGAAGTTTGAACAGAGATCTACACATTAAACTAGCTAAAGCCTATTCCATAAAATTTTAGATCGCAATTCGACTCCTGGAAGAAGTTACAACAACTAGTCTGAATAGAACCTGAAAAATTCAACATCTAAAACCCACTTCTGATCCAAGTTTTGCCAAGTTACGAACCTCGAATACATCTGCAGAGCTTCAAATTTGGATATCTATCCTCAGACAATCTTCTGATCTTTCAACCTCGGACTGATTTGAAATTTTAGATCTTGCGCCCATCAATTTCATATCAGGACTTTTGGATTTCAACCGAACGGAAGCATCCTCGAATCACCCACCATCAGAACATCGGGTCACTTCTGAACTTCATATCAACCCTCATCAAGTTCAAAGAACAAGTTTCTGAACCCCAGATCACCTCCAACCCGAGCTTCGGATACAGATACATTCGAATTTCGGATTCATTAGCATCCGAACTTGTGAAGTTTCTGAGTTTTTCCAATTTCCAATCTAGAAGATCCACCTTTTGAACTCCACAATCATGATTCAAGGATTTTCCATGCATGAGAAGACTGTCGAGGAGAGAAAGTTGATATATCTCCAGTCTGTCTCTTGAACCATTCTAAACCGGTACAAAGTTCTTCATCTTCATCTGATTTATTTGATATACATTCCTTATCTGATTTTAAATCTTGTGATGAATTTGATGAACTGCATGCTCAATTACTTGAATTAAAGAATGAAATGATTGCTGAAAAAGAAGAATCCACTGTGTACAAAAATAACAGGTTGAATGAGCACAACCTTGTAAAGAAAGTCTTGTGGGAAAAAGTCATGGCTGAGGATAGGAACACTTCATTTAAGAATTGTATTGATACATTTACTAAGGAAAAGAGTTTATTGAAGTCAGAACTATCTGTTCTTACAAAACGATTAGAGTCTTAAAAAAGTTGAGAATCTAGAAAATGATTGAAAAATAGAGAATAGGTTTGTGCTCCGGAATCAAGGACCTTGATGATAAATTCTTAAAAAGGGAACAAACAGACCAAACTATTCATCTCAATCAACCAAAAGAAACTAGGTATTATAATTCCAAAGAAGGAATTGGTTTTCAAAATCCTACGTTTTTGAAAAAGGGTCAATCTGTTTTACAAATGTTATATGATCGGAGATACATGGGACGAGAATATGAAGCAGTCTTTCATCGATCGACGGAAGATGCTTTAGCCCCGGAAGAGCTTGTTAATTCGTCCCAATCAATGATCGTTGCACTCACACCAATAAACAATACGAAAATTATTCATACAATGAGAATTATCACTCAATCAAAGATGAAATGTCAGAGAGAATATGTGAAGAAATACGACGGCCGCTTTATTACAAGTTAGAATAATGACAAAATTGTGGGAAACCCTAGGAGGTTTCCCTTAATTATTAAACCAAGTTTGAAGGGATTACAAACTATACCCCTCAACTTCTAAATAAAAGAATTAACTTACAAGTGAAAGAAATTAAATTACATGGAAATAATATTAAACTAAGTATCACAAAATAGACTCCACAGGATTGAAATTTAAAGTGTGACAATCTCCCCCTTTTCAATCACTGTGGAGGATGACGAGCTTGCTCTTCAAATTCGCGTAAGCCAAGAATGACGTCAAATCTTCTTATCTCCTGTCGAACATGCAACCTGTCATTAATAAGCTTTAGTGCGTTGAGGAGATCATGTGTCTCTTTGGCTTCTTTTTGAGTTCAGAAACCTACTGGGCATCATCCTGCTGGAGTCTCTCATTCAACTCAGCTCTTATTAAAGGGAGAGTTCCATCGGAGTAGCAGGGTAACTCCTCAAAAAGCATGAACTTCTTCTGTCCATTTTTAATTAAAAAGATGACTCCCTGATCAACTCCCATGAAAACCCTATACATCGGTTGATGATCGATACCAAAAAATGTCTGATCAGGAGCCTTAAGACCGACCTTGACGAAGTCTCTCGATAGGCAGTTGAAAATTTTTTTAAGCACGTAACCGTGGATTGTCGTCTCATACTCCTTATAAGCGCCGCCAGACTTGTGACATGACTCAATCGCCCCTTGACTTTGTTTTTCAGCTTGTTATGAATTGTCTCGATGTCGTCGGGGTTCATGAAATCAAGATCATTCTCGTGGACCAGTTGTGATGACCCGTTTGCTCGTTTGATTTCAAATAAAGGCGTAAACAGACGGGCCCTTTTGTACATCAAAATGGAAACAATCTTTACCACCTTTGACTTTGACCAATATTCAGACTTTGGACTCGTTTCCCGTAACATCAACTGGTTGTACTCGGCCTGCTCAGCTTTAGATACATCATTGAGCTCCATGAGCAGCCGTCTAATATATTTTCCTGGATTTTTTTTTATGAATATGACCTTGAATTTCTCTTCCAGGTAGGGCTCAAGAAAATCTTTGGCTTTCATTTTCACTATGTACTCTTTAAGCCCTTGGACTGGTGGTGCTTCAACCTCTGCTGCGGGAATTTCCAACATTTTGTAGACTCGACACCGGTGGTCGAGCCTCAGCTTTTCTCTCTCTTCAACTGGTAGAGAATGTACATTTCCTTTCGAGAACCATGTGACCCAGTCCAGGTCCATTCTGTCATATTTGAAGGATGCCTCATGATCCTCTTGGAAGCAATCAACAGTTCTAGGACCTGATGGTTCAGTGGATTGGGTGGCCGGTATTTGGACTTGTGGGATGGTGGTTGGTTCAGCAGTTGGATGTTGGACAAGAGGAGGGGTAGGAGAAATTAGAGCTGACATTATTTCTTCTTGTGGAACGTGGGCTGGAGATGTACAGAAAGTCAAATGAAGAGGATGATCTTTGTGGGGATTCCGCTCAGGTTTAGCTATCTTTATCAGGTTGTCTAGATCGATCTCAGAATCTAAATCAGATAATAAGATGATTTTGAATTTATCAGAAGGAGGCTCATACACTACCATCGCCATCAACAGATCTTCTTCTATTTGACCCCTGTAGCACCTGAGAGTTTTCCCCACTCTGTTCACTTCCTGCTCCCACTACACTTTGAAACTCTCCCTCAAGCTGCAGTCTAGGGCGTTTCTCCCCCTCGGGATGACCAGGGTCCTCCTGGTCATCATGTTTTCTTTTTAACGACTCAGCCTGAGGTCTGCACATTGTCTGCAGATCCATGGCAGTTGATTCTAGCCTGTCCATCCTTTTATTCATCTCTGCCTCGACGCGCAGAATTAGCCTTCTGAGGCTTTCGATTGAGTCAGTAAAGAATGTTGCGGTGGAGGCGATCTGCTCTTGAAGCACTGCTGTAGATTAAACTGAATGGGATCCTGGTGGCAACTCCTGAGTTGCAACACCCTTACCCTTCAAGAAAGAGAGAAGGAAGGAATGTTTTTCCTCGGAAGCGGCCTTGAGGGTGTCCATGTCAGCCTGGGTAACAAGTCCGGCGTCACGAAGAGCGGCCATTAACATCTCAGGAGTTATCCCTTGATGGCATGAAGCGGATGGAATTTGTGTTACCGCTTCAAGATTTCCTTCCATCCTTTCTGCCTCCCCGGTTGGGTGTGCAGATCTGGAAGTTTCTGGAGGCACCACGGAGGCGACTCGGATGTGCGGGGACACCACGGAGGCATCGAGCACGTGAGGTGGAGTGTTATATGGTGGGGAATTATCTGCGATCAACTCACCGGGGGCGGCAGGTGACCTGTTTCAACATCTCCCCTCTCCGAGTGAGGGGGAGATGGCATATGAGCAATATCCTCGTGTTGTGAAATAGGTTCCATTTGAGGGGAACCTGAGTGGCTAGGTTGGGTAATTTCGGCCACTAGACTTGTGGCCTTTTGGTGAGTTGTCCGGCTTTGGAGGTGTAGGAACTCCCTCATATCTTACTATTTCAGGCCTCAAAGGGTTAGAGACGGTGCGTTTAGAATCACCAGTCTCTGGCCTCTCACCTTCTGCTCCCTCCCTTTAACACTCATCTCCCACTCCCCTGATCCCAAAGTGTATTCAATTTCTTCCTGTACTCCCTCATCCTCACTCATTCTCTGCTCTCCTTCGAAAATATGGTCGGCTCTGTTGGTTCTGACAGAGCCTCATCCGGATACACCCCTTGGTAGTATACTCTTACCCTTCAGTACTCTGATCAACCATTCGGAGAAGCGACAAGGAAATATTAACTACTTGAACTCGAGGTATTTCCCTCGGGATCTTCACTCGTTGGAATGCAACTGTCTTTTAGACGTCAGATTCGGGCCTCTCATGTATATCATCATCTTGGTCCATGGCGAATTGAATAATTACTTGGAGGAACCTTTGAAATGGTATGAATTTCATCTCTCTCTTGGATTACCGTCTTTAGCTCTTCAAAAATGAACGCTAAATAGTCAAAATGTCTGTAAATTGCGAAAGCATCGAACATGCCAAGCACATGGATGCAGAATCATGGCCGGAATGCTTTTCCAGTGAAGTATTTGTTGATTATGTCAAAGAACACCCTCCAGTGTGATTGGAGCTGTTTCGTTTTGAAGTCAGATGGTTTTGATAAGTTACCATCATAACCGAGGGATTGGACTTCTTGAAGTGTTTGGGTTGGAATGGGGGCATAAGAATATTTGGTGATTGAGAAGTGTTTGTTCGGGAGGCGCAGAATGTGGCGAATGGCTTCAAGGGTTAGGCGGATCGGGACGGAGTCAATCTTTGTTGTGAAATGAGGGACTACCTCATTGACAAACGTCAGATGGTACCAGAATTGTTGGAGATAAATCTTAGGTACAAAGATGGCGGTGGTGAGGGAATAGAAGATTGGGTGGCCTTTGAGGATATCAAAAGTGTCAAGACCACCCGTTACCGGGCAGTCCTGAACGACTAGATCCCAAGGAGCAATACATCATCAATCAAACTAAGGTAGAATTAATAAAGTGTGGAATTCAAATCATTACAGAAATTAGGATTATCTTATAATAAGTTTAAAATTAAACTATTAAGGGCACAAGGATACTAATCTGGTACAAACCACAATACTTGTCACTGCTTCTACCCAAACCACCACCATAACCATCCATATTCGATACCAATTTCAGTTGATGTAGTGGTCTAGTGACTTCCAATTCAGGCTTGCAGATCCTAAGGACTTGGTTCGGCTGGACATTTTCCTTTGACTTTTCCTGTAAAGAGATTCAACAACAACTGTAAGCGGTTAGCTTAATGAGATTATAGATTTAACAGTTAACATGCTATGAAAATTTTAAGCGGAGGCTTGACTTTTGACTTTAAGCTCTGACTTTGACTTTAAGCGCGATTTTAGCAAGGCTGCCGCTATCAGCCGGACATTGTGAGACATAGGACTTAAGATCGGATGATGTGTATTCCCACGCACACACTTTTATTTGTGGGGATCAGCCACATACTGGGCTAGCTACCAGTAAGACAACGTGGGCGGATATCAGAGTAGACATAATCATAGACTGGCATAGACTTAGTTACTCAGACTTGAATTGTGAGGAAGCATATGAAAAGCATCGATAACAAGGCAATTGACTGAAAGCATTCAAATAATGAATCAAGATAGCAACAACAATATATATCCAAGACTAATTCAGACTGTAAAGACATGTGTGCAGGATGATATATTAAAAGCTATCATGATCCACAGGGTATCACCATACCAAGGTGTGCACAGGTTACATTCTAGCTGAGCATATATACTTTCAAATAAATCTAGAACAACAATATGTCTCACAGGAAGACAAGAATGTATACAGTTATATCTATAACTCACAGTTACTGGTTTTTAAGGCATGACTGTTGACTTTGACTTTTGCAAGCGGATTAAATCAACCACCTGAGTTATCTCAGGATTTAGCATTTGACTTTACAGACTTTAGCTCGGTTTTACCGGCCTTGACTTTACTGACATTGGCTCTGACTTGCTTCTCTGACTTTGGCTTGGCTTTAATAACTTTAGCTTGACTTTTCTGGCTTTAGCTTTATTACATAGTTCAGAATTTAGCTGAACCTGTTAATTGTATGACAAATCAATTTACATAAGCTTATATTGACTTTACATAACTTAATTGTGTATTTTCATTGAATTCTCAGAATTTCTGTAGCTTATTCATAATCAGGTTTATGACTTACCTCGACATAATTTTAATGACTTTCAAGCTTTTATGCATTTCATGGAAATGTGTGACCTCATTTGGTCTTTCTTTAGCTTTCATTTTCACTTTAAACTCAGATGAATGCATCTATGACATAAAATGCTTAAACAAGCTATACAAGTTACAAATTCATTTGATAGATTCATATAGTCAATTTATATACATTCATGACCTTTAACGCATAATTATGCCCTTATGACTTATAACATGTTTATAAGTGTCATTATTTTATAACACTTACATTTGAATGTTCATACAATTTAACACATGCATGCTTCTTAAATAATTTAATGTCATGACTTTATGCTGATTCCACATTCACATAACACATGTTGCATACTTATGGTTTTAAACTTATAGAATACACACACAATTACAACATAAGTGTAACATCTGGCACAAAGTCTGGTTAGCAACTATGACCTAATCAGTATTTACTAGCCAGTTATAACCTAATCAGTGGTCATTAACAACTAATCAAAGTGATTAACAATGTTCATAAGGAAATTCAACTCAATTAGAACCAATTTCATCGGTGCGATGAATCGGCAAATCAATTAATCCGATCGAATTACGATATGTTGGATTAATTGAACTAAGTACGTAATTAATTATCATTAGTGACACTAATCATACACTAATACACTTACTTAACATTAATTATGCAAGACTAAAACAATTCATTAAAACAATGCATCCAAAAGTATTTACAAATAAAGGGAAATACAAGAATACATTTCTAAATACTTTTATACAAAAACAAAATACATGAAAAATACATCAATAAATCCGGCCCTAGTATGTACTTTTATAGAGTTTGACTTTAATATTTTATTACAAAACTCATTTCTACTTTAAACATAATCATTTTGCTAAAAGGTGCACTCAACCTCCAACATTTCATCATTTCAATTCACTTTTTCCATCTATAAAAAAGACCTCATTTTCATCTTTCATTTCCACACTTTCAAGATTTAAAATTCTCCTTTCTTTCTCTCCAAAACCGGCCACAAGGTTGCAAGAACACCAAAACTTGCAACTTTGTGTTCTTGCATTATTTCAGGAATGTTTGGTGCAACAAAGTTCAAGAACTCAACTTCTACTCATTTTCATTCTCCTAAAACTTCAAAGTAAGTAATTACTAGCTTATTACATCTAATATTTATGCTTTATATAAGTCTTGCATAATGTATATAATCACCAAGAACAACAAGTTTCATAAAAACTCAAGTTTATAAATCACTAGTTTTGTTTTTAAGTTGTTTTCTTCAAATGTGTTTATAAATATATAAACACATCATGTAAGTGTAAATATTATGAAAACAAGTTTATAAATGTGTTTTATAACTTTGTATACATGTAGTTTTTGAATAAAGAACAAGAATCACAAGTTAGTGCAAGTTTATGAAATACGGAATTTCGGCAGAAATATTGCATCAACTTTAAAAAATCATAACTAATTCATAACTTAACGAAATTAGTTGATTCTTGTCTCAAAAGTTAGATCTATGTCTTAACTAAAAATCTGGAAGTTTTCATAATTTATTATGGAGTTTAGAACCCACAGATTTTATTTGGAAACCCGAAAGTTTGACAGTTCAAAAATGGCCAACATAGGGTTTTTTTAACGAGCTTTTTCACTAATCTAAACACCTCAAAAAATGTCCGTTTTTGACTTTAAAAATTCTTTCTATATAGTAGTTTTATGTCTAAGAAAACCAAAGCCTAAATCGTTTGGGAGCTTGGTCAAAAACAGCCTCAAAATAGGCCGAAAATCCTTTGAAAAGCTGGAAAATTATACATATATATATATATATATATATATATATATATATATATATATATATATATATATATATATATATATATATATATATATATATATATATATTTATATATATACACATATATATATACATAAACTTGACGTTTTAAGTGAGTTTTATATATAAACTTGTAATGTTGGGTGATTTAAGACATAAAAATCATTATACATACATATTATCATATATGGGAGTTATTAAGCCCCTTATATCATTTAGGACTCGGTTAAACACATCCGGTTTTATCACCCATCTACAACGCAAATTTGTATTTTTACGCTCGTATTTGCCATCGCACTCTCGGTGAGTCTTCATTACCCGTATTTTCACTATCTATTGGGGTGGAAATACATGCTCTATTTTCATATGGACATCAAAAACTGTTTATTTCTTATATATATTACACATGTGTTTATGTGGATCCATCAGCCCTCAAATCATGAACCGTTAATTGCATTTATTTGCAAGCGCGAATATATTGTGGATAGATCTATCGGGAGTCATGTCCCCCATTCGGGTTAGTCTTAATCGGCTAACGGCGGGATGCATATATATTCAACACACGGTATTACGTATGGGAATACTGCACAGGACAAACTCATTTAATTAAGCTTCGGTTGCGTGATGGTTTATGTAATACATACATGGAATTTATGATTTATAAATTCAACTCATCTGATAATGTCCATACAATTGGTCTTTTTGCGTAAACCTATGAGCTCACCAACAATTTGTTGACGTATTTTAGCATGTATTTTCAGGTGATTAAGACATGCGCATTTATGGGAAGCATTCCAAGGCTTCAGTTCATGTTGGAGTCGCATCATTTTCAAACTCGGAGATTTATTTTCATCTTTCCTGATAAACTAAATTGTGTATTTAAATATTGGTATTTTAAACTTACGCTGTATTTTGGTTATGTAAAATAATATTTATATTTGAAGTTAAATCAATGTATTTTTGAAAATGTCCATATAGTGGTCGTTCGTTATGATTATGGTTTTGCTTCCGCGACGTCACGCTTCGTTGCCAACCGGGGTAACGGGGTGTGACAATAAGGACTTAATATATGAATCTGTCCACTTGTTTATAAATTGAGACACACTTGAATGCACCTACACATTTTAAATTAATTGAACTATTGTTGTTGGACATTTTTAATCACACATCAAGGCACACCAAATTATGTTTTTCAATCCATACAAATACAACATAAGTGAAACACTTAATTTCTAGAAAATCATGTATGTATTGTTCTTATATTTGTTGCTGCTGCTTGCTTTTTAAATCAACCGAAACATACACAATTGTATTTGATTTGTTTATATATATAGGCTGCTACTTCTAATCTGCACATCACAAAATTATCTATATATATATATATATATATATATATGTGTGTGTGTGTGTGTGTATATATATATATATATATATATATATATATATATATATATATATATATATATATATATATATATATATATATATATATATATATATATATGCATGTATATTGATTATAAGGAAATAAAGTTGGAACTTGCTTTTTAGTCATACACATTTGTTGACTTATATTCGAAAAGTGAAAAAAGGAAAAAGCTGTACTGTATATATATATATATATATATATATATATATATATATATATATATATATATATATATATATATATATATATATATATATATATATATAAGGTTGTTGTCTCTGTTTTCCTTTCTCTGCACACAATATACATACATACTGTACAGGCACACACACTGCACAAATATACTTTCTTTATTTATGATACATTATGGGCTGCTACTTTCTGTTTTTCTGTTTGTATATCGACACACGCACATCACACGCTTGGTTTATATATGAATTAGAGGGGTGAAAAACTTGTTATACTGCTGCTATGTTTCTGTTGTGTACAGCCACATACATCCTAGACATATAAAAAGAAAAAGGGAGAAAGCTGCTCCTTTGTTTTCTGTTTTTAAGGTGTTCACCGAAACCTCAAAAGTTTCGGTATCTTCAAATGGTTTGGTAGTCCATAGGGTCATGGTACTTCTCTGTGGGTTTCAACATTACTCAGGTGGTCTCGGTTGATCATCGAAACCTCAAGATTTCGGTACCCCCTTGTGGGTCTCAGTACCATGCAAAACACACAAACACACACAACAGTTTTGTTTCTTTATATTTCTTTTCACTTCCAGCAGTAAATTAAGAGGATTAAAGGTGGCTTTTATGCTTCTTTGCTATATATATAAACACACATGAATGTAATGCTCTGGCCGAAGACATTGGCCTTCTTGGCCTTCTCGTTTGATCAAAACCGAAGCAAACCGCAACAGAAAATTCTTGTTATAATTCTTGTTGCTTTAAGTTTCTTGCTGATTTCTCCTTTTAAATCTTGAATTTTGGTTGCAATTTTCCGAGGCTTGATGATGAATGAATCGTGAGCTTTGAGAGAAGGAGAGAGTGTTCTATTTTCTTGCAACTTGAACTAATATGCAGAACCCACATTTGGGGTTTTTATTTTGACAAGTTTTTAATTTTCACAATTTGACCACAAAAGTTGTATTTTCTTTCCTTTCTTTTTAATTAACAACACAAAGTTTATAATTAAACTTATGACTAAATTATAATTTTTATTAACTTAATTAAATTACAAAACAAATAATGTAATTAAATTACATTATTAGCTCAAGCACAAAATTTAAAAAGTTCGGTTAAAAGAAAGGTTGTTACAGAATGGGTTCCACCACTGACGGGCCGTCGTTGTGACCCGCCGATTTAATCCTTAAATCAACTAATTAGCTAGAGAAGTAAGGGTCGAATCCACAGAGAGTGTGGTCGTAATTAGGATTAGGTTATAAACCTTATAAGTTTAAGTTTATTGAAAACATTTAAATTGTGAAATTGTGGATTTGAAAGGAGTTGTTTAGAGTTATGGTTTGCTATTGCTTGTAATTAAAATTAAGAACGAAGTAACTAACGAAGAAGATAAACAATCAAGAGACGAATAACCATTCACGGAATCACCACAACGTAAGTATTACTTACTATAATTTCATGCAACGATCACATAGACATAATCAATTGCGCGACTAAATTAATCAAATGTATTTTAACCAATAACTCTCGGCATAGCGTATGCAACATTAATACTCGTTTTAATCCCGAAACTAATGGACACGACACGAATAATAACACCACTATGCACTATCTTGCTTTTACCAATCGCAACACATAATCATAATTATAGCCAAATGTTTATTATTTGCATACACATAATAGATCTAGCTCAATCGCAACACGTATGCTCGTCACAATCACAGATCTGAGCCATTGGGTAGCTTGCGAACCACCGTCTTCGTTCTCGTATCGTAGATCCACTCTGGCAGGGCTTCGGTACACTTGGGCACACGTCGGGACTCTCCTCCAAAGCTGCCCCTTCACTCCTATTTATAGGGAATCGAGATTAGGGTTTCCAGAGTTGAAAAACGCGTTTTGGCGCCTGCGCCCGGATGCGGCTAGGGTTTAGCTGGCGTGTGCTGGAACGTATCTGGATAGTTTGGGCGCTATGTGGAGCGCAGGGTGGCGCAGGCCTGCGCCCCCCTCCGCCCGATTTGCTCTGAATTCTATCGTATTGGTTTTTTTTATCATCTTGGCCCTGAAATACAAACTTGGTGTAATAATATGGATTTTACGAAGTATCGGTGCTTAAAATGATCATAATATGACTCAGAAACCATATAAATAATAGACTTATCAAATCTCCCCAACTTAACTCTTAGTTGTTCCCGAACAAGCTTTTGGAATCAGACTTAACTAAGTAACGAGCAAGAATTGGCAGTGAGTCTAGGAATTTTATGTTAAGCTAGCCTTCGCACTAATGCATTAAAATTCTTAACATGTAAATTGAAGACGTTTTTCAGTTAAAAGAAATACTTTTCTTAGAATTTATATAATGTATCTCACTTTTGAAAATACCCTTTTAGCTCAAGGTTACGATACTTAAAACATGTGGGTCTTCCGACCATCTTTTTCCTCTTTGCATGTTTACAACAAATTTTCTTTTTAACATCACGCTTCTATCTATATTCTTTTCACTACATTAGCTAGATGGTCAATGTAACGAGATTTCGGTTAACCGCTCCCAAACCAAATGTTTTTAGGGGATTAGGCATGAGTGGTACCCCTACGGACTTAATTTCTCGAACCATCTAGACTACAATTATCTTACTTTTAAGGCTAAAACATGATTAAGTTCTCCCCCTTATTGCATGGGTTTCCAAAATCTTTTGACACAATACTTATATTAAAGCCCAAATAAATTTTAAAGTACTTGAATTCATTTTACATGACAAAAATTTTAATTATTATTACGACTCTTTTCTTAATTATAAAATATCCTGTCAACACTAGCCAATTCCCTCGCACATATATTTTCTAAGAATCATCATGTTCCACAGCCTGATCGGAAAACAAGACTCAAATGGGGAATAATTGAAAGACTATATAAACATCATAAACTCTAAATAGGAGTCGGCTAAGAACTAAAAATAAATAAAAATTACGATAAAGAAATTATATGCAAAACAAACTAAAATAAAACAAAGTACAGAAAACTAAAGAATAAGAAAGGATAGTACCCGATCATTCAAATGGAGGAGGCGGCGGAGGAGGACCGAAGACGTTGTTGAAGAAGTCAGTATACAGGTTCTGGCCATGAGTGAACTGTGCAGTCGGCGGAACCAAGTGAGGAGGCATCGGGTCTGGGAGGTCCTGCCAGCCATGCGCCGGATAGCACTGATAAGTATCTACGGCAGGGTTATAGGCCTGGTAGTCGGGCATCGTGTAATCCTCATAAGACTGATATGGCATATCGGCTACGGAGTCCTCTTGGTGTCGGACTCCCTCCAAATATGCCCAGTCATGGTGCTGGTAGTAGGCATTTTGATATGCTAGGGTTCTCTGCCCATCCTGTAACTGATCTACCCGACCCGCTAAGTGATCGACCCTATCATAAATATGGGTCAAACGCCCATTCATCTTATCTAGCCTATGGGTCACATCATCTCGGAACTCACCCTGACCCACGGCTATATCCTCAATCCGCCTCATCATGCGGTCAAAATCAAAACTGTCATTACCTTGACTGCGCGAGGTAGACGCACCTACTCAGAATGCCGAACTTCCGCCTCATTGGCGGCCTTCTCCTCTCTCTCTCTCCTCTCATCCTCAGTGTAGTCCTCGATGTACGACTTATTTGTCTCTTTGTCGAATATCTCGAACCCTTCGTCAACTTCCCTAAAAATCAAGGTAGGGAACATGGCAGCCATAATGAACGTCGCCGAAATGGGGGATAGCAGGGAATCGGGCGAAAGTGAGCCCGTCCTCTTAAGGAACTTGGAGATCAACCAAGCATGGGGGATCATCGTCCTCTCTGTCGTGTCGTACATGGCACATAAATCATTCATAATTGTCCATGCAAAGGACAGTCTGGGCCTACCCTTAAGAAGGGCGTGAAGGACAGTGATATCCCTATGCCTGACTTTGGTCAGGTCAGTATCACGAGGTAAGATGTTATTCACAAGAATCTTGTGAAGCACCTTACACCTCGGAGATAAAGCCTTTCGGCTGTAGGAAGTGGAGGACTCGGACTCCAAAATGGATGGGATAAAGACTCTATCAACCTGCTCCGTCCAGTCCCCTGACTAAGTCATATCAGTGAAGGCCAATTGGGCCTCATTCCTATATTCGTACCCCTGCTGGTTATACCATTCGTAGCCTACCCCAGTATCTAAATTAAATAATTGGCGAAGGATTTGTGCATCCATCGCCACGTCCCTACCATGGACGGTGCCTATCAACCTAAAGTCGTTCGTTGAATGACCCGTCTCCCTTCGTAGGGTAGACATCCACTCGACTACATCAGACTGATAAATATCATTACCATCCAACTCAAACACACCTTCCCACCCCATATAGTAAAAAAGGTATGGGATCCCGTAATCCTCAAAATCACTCCTCTTAACCCTCTTTTCAGTCAACACTTTATTTGAATACTTCTTATATAAAAACACATGTGTTCTAATGTGTTTGGGGTGTTGGGATAAAAGGCGGTTTGGAGACCAATCTATTGGGACATTAACATTTTGGGTTCGTTGTCTCGTTCTCCTTGTCATCTACAATTTATGCCAAACAACTACAATATGTATGAGATAAATTAAATAATGTAACCTATAATTGCAATTTGCACAATTAGGCTTACTTAAAAGATGCAACTATATATATATATATATATATATATATATATATATATATATATATATATACACACTCTTTTACGCTCACATTTTGCATACTATATATATAGTCTATAATTTGTCATTATTTTAAGCACTAAACATTTATCATATTTTAATAAAAAATATTTAGCACATAAAATTAATTTTTAAGCTAATCACCCAAAATTTGTAATTTTAATAATATATGCACATTTTGGCAACCAACTTTATAACTTCAAATTAATTTCTACAAATTAACCATGACAAATTAACAAACATAACATATAGACACATATCTCATGAAACATACATCATGATTATCATCGAAATCATGAAATTTCACATACTTTGACTCTAAAAAGTCAAAATCATCATGAAAACTCCATGGATGACCATGAAGCTCAAGCTTTTACATTTGCTCAAAAAGTATGAAATAAGTTGCAATAACTCAATAAAAACACTAACCTTGGTGATTGGAAGCTTTACTTGATACAAATCTAGCTTTTTTCTTCCACACTTTCTCTACCCAAAAATCTTCAAAAATGGATGAAACTACACACAAAGAGGTGATTTCTAGCCTAGATCTTTGATATTTACAAAAATGTAGGTGTTTTGAAGCTAAAATTTGCAAATTTTGGGCACAAAAATGATATTTTTGGGAGAGAGCCGCACACCCAACCGTGGTTTCTTGTTCTAGGGTTGTGAAAATGATGAATTGGGCTCAAAAATGATTTTAAACTCGACGGGACGCAGGGCCAGCGCAGGGCTGCGCCCCCCTGCGTCCAACTCTGCTGAAATTTCAATTTTTTAATGTTTTGGTACGCGGGGCTGTAAATCTTTCTAATTTTTGATATGGAATGTAATCTAAAATTTTTTTTGTGAGGGCTAAATTAATTAATTAATTTTATCATTATAACCTACCCTCCCCAACTTAGACTTTTGTGACGTCCTCGTCACATCAAGATTAATTTATCGGTTAGGAACATAGAAAGATAGATCGGTACATATTCTTATTCAATTTAAACAAATAAATAGTAAAACAAAAAAATCAACTTTTATAATTCAACTTAAATAAACATCACACTTTAAAATTAAAATAAAAATAAAGTACTATTACAATCCAAATAACATAAATAAACAAACCAAACAAATCAAACCACCACATCTGAAAAAAATAAAATACAATCCATACTTAATGTATTAGCACACATTAAAACAAATATTCAAATAATTATAAAATTCATTTTTCGGCTAGAGGTGTGACAATTTCTTCCAACTCCCCGACAGTGATATGAAGGTTGGTGAACCAGTCTGAGTGACTTTGGAACAGCTTCGCATGCTTGTTTTGCTCCTCTTGCAACTTTTCAATATTCTTAACCAATTCTTTGTTTGCATTTAGTACGCTGCCCATGACGTCCTTCAGAATGTTGATTTGAGATCTCATCAAGTCTTCGATTGTTACTTTTTCCCATGATCTTTCATCCTGTCTGTCGTTTCGTCCTTCAAGGTTGTCGGGTGCAGTGAATGGGATTTGGGTTACTTTAGAGGTTTTTGGACATCAGATTTGATAGCTGAAATGGTTTTTCTCCAAAACTAGCCCTAACATCGTGACTCTAGTGAACCAAATCTCGCTTGGGT
Organism: Centrapalus pauciflorus; assembly: GCA_020465985.1. Taxonomy (NCBI): domain Eukaryota; kingdom Viridiplantae; phylum Streptophyta; class Magnoliopsida; order Asterales; family Asteraceae; genus Centrapalus; species Centrapalus pauciflorus. The sequence goes on from JAANYP010004240.1 coordinate 201,174, forward strand.
TGAGGTATTTAATTGGAAATTGCTCCGATACCCCTTTCCTAATAATGAATAACTCAGCTAGCATACGACAGTGTGGATAATTCATCATCTGCCCTGGGAAACTACTCTCTCAAAGACTTTCCATGATTATGTATCCTAAAGATATGGTAAGCTATCCAATCATTAACGCATGCACTAGCAGTATCTCTTGGGTTCTAACAACAGTGGTGTCTTGACTTCTAGGAAGCAAGTTGAGGGTAACAAACTTCCACAACACTTTAGCTAATGGGCATAAATCACCTCAATTGTAATGGACATACTCTCTCGCCTCTTCTATTGTCATTCCAAATACAGTGGCTAACATCCCATCCCATTTCTTAGACCATCCACCAATTTGCCTCGCTCTACCCCCTGAAGATCTAAAGATGACCAAAATTTCCTAGGCCTTGGAATATCTGCGTCTATACCAAATTCTTCACAAAGGATTTTCCTAGATACTGACACTTTCTTGTTTCCTACTAGTCCTGTGAGCTCAAAGTCATGTTCTTCTTCCTCTTCTGTTTTCTGAACAGTAGCGAACCACTGTTGGATCAAACTAGTGTGCATATATGGAAGTTCCCATTGTATAGCTTTAGCCGATCCTAGCCTCTCAAAACACTACAAAATTTCAAAATTGTCAAAATCACTCGTTTATGGTACGCTCTATGAGAAACCTAGGGGGTTTACCATTGTTAGTGTTTGGTGGAATTTCAGGGAATTCCACATTAAGTGGTTTTTCAAAACGGACATCCCTAGGGTCGTGGGTTCTCATTCTAGGTTTTTGGGAGGTTTCAGGACGGTTACTGTTTGCATGATATTGGGTTGACATCTAAAAATAATTCAAAAAACCAAGGATTAAAAATGTGGGGTTTTTATATAAATAATGCATGATATTTTTAACACCCTTTTTCAATAATAATTAACTAATCCTAAGTCTCACCAACAATGTGAGCCCAATCTAACCCTATCAAATGCATGAACTTTAAATAATCAATAAAAATATAACTTTTACGACCAAAAGTTTATAATTTATAATAAATATGAAAAAATGCATGATTTTTATAAAAGTTTTGCAAAAATAATTTTATATTAATAAAATGAACATTTGAAAATTATTAATAACCCTTTTTCTATAAAAACCATATAATTTCCAAAAACTCAATTCATGCATGCGTGATAAAACGTAATGAAACTGATGTAGAATGAATTTTAAGGGATTCTAAGGAGTATACCTTGCTAACCTTAGCGATAAACAAGCGTTAGATCAAAGGATTGACGTACAAAAGATGAATTTTTGATGTTTTTAGGCTTAGAAATTCGAAAGCGCCGTCTTCTGGAACTGGAATTAGGGTTTTGAATTTATGAGAATGATCACTGCCATTTTTATAAGATTTTGAGCGCGTCGGGCTGCAGGGCAAGCGCAGGCCTGCGCCCCCCTGCGCTCGGGCCACTTGATTTGCGATCTGGGCCATGCACTGGTCTTGGAACCCTAACTCTTTAATTATTTAATTTTTACGGGTATTCTCCCCAAATTACGTTCGTATTATTGGGTTAAAATAATTCTGTTACGTGCTTAAATTTTTATTTTCTGATGCGGGGTCTTATTATTTAATTTAAATCCTAATTTCTAAACACAACCATGTTCAAGAGGATGAATCCTCCCCAACTTAATTGGGTACACATAAGTAACACAAATAAGCAATTAAACACACTTAAAAATAATAAAATTCGAATAATCAAATTACTCTGGGTTGCCTCCCAGAAAGCGCTAAGTTTTATGTCTTCAGCCAGACGTACTCCTCCTAAACTAATTAATTAACCTTAGGTTCTTGTAGTCTGATGATTTCAGATACTAACATATTATTGGTGGCCCATTGAACATATAATTTTAGTCTATGTCCGTTTACTTTAAATGGCTCACCCCCTTTTAGGTCCTGTATTTCTACCGCACCATGTGCGTAGGTATTCGTTACAATAAATGGGTCTGTCCATTTACTTTTTAATTTACCGGGAAATAGTCTAAGTCTTGCATTAAATAGCCAAACTTTATTTCCTTTGGTAAATTTTTTTTAATCATTCTTTCGTGGAAAACCTTAATTTTCTCTTTATAAATTCTTGCGCTTTCGTAGGCTTCTCTATGAATTTCTTCCAGTTCATTTAATTGGAATTTCCTATCAACACCAGCATCATGTAAATTAAAATTAGTGTTTTTGATTCCCCATAGAGCTCGGTGTTCTAATTCCACTGGTAGATGGCAAAGGTTACCATATACAACTCCGTATGGGGACATACCGATTGGTATTTTAAATGCTGTTCTGTATGCCCATAGAGCATCCTCCAATTTTTGAGACCAATCTTTACGATCAGGTCTGTCAGTCTCAAGGATTCTCTTGATCTCTCTATTAGAGATCTCGACTTGTCCGCTTGATTGCGGATGATAAGACATTGCTATTCTATTATTAACTCCATACTGTTTAAGGAGTTTGGAAAAATGCTGATTATTAAAATGTGACCCTCCGTCACTGATAATAGCCCTTGGAATACCGTTTCGTGCTAAAATATTTCTTTTAACAAATTTACACACAATTTGGTTATCGTTAGTGCGTGTAGCTTCTGCTTCCACCAATTTGGAAACATAATCTACTGCCACTAAGATGTACTCATATCCAAATGATTTAGGGAATGGTCCCATAAAATCAATACCCCATACATCAAATATTTCGACAATTAATATCGGGGTCATAGGCATTTCATTTCTTTTCGTGATGCCACCAGTTTGCTGGCATCTTGTGCATCCCTTAACAAACTCGTATGCATCCTTAAATATCGTGGGCCAGAAAAACCCACACTGCAATATCCGGTGGCCAGTTTTCTTTGCACTGAAATGACCACCGCATGCATATGCATGGCAGTGTTTAAGAATATCTTCGTGTTCCGAGTTAGGGAGACATCGTCTTATAATCTGATCTGCTCCTATTTTAAAATAGATCAGGCTCATCCCAAATGTATTGCCTTGCTTGAGCATAGAAATATTTTCTTTGTTGCGAGTTCCAGTGCTCTGGCAATCTTCATGTTACGAAATAATTAACTAGATTCGCAAACCAGGGAATTTTAGATACAGATAATAATTGTTCATCAGGGATGGAGTCCCTGATTTGATCAGTTGAGTTTGTTGGTATTAATTGAAGCCTTGATAAATGATCGGCAACAACATTTTTTATGCCTTTCTTATCTTTAATATCTAAATCAAACTCTTGCAATAGAAGGATCCACCGAATCAATCTAGGCTTGGCATTCTTCTTTGCCAACAAATGTCTTAAAGCGCCATGGTCAGCGTACACGATTACTTTTGCCCCCCAAATATAGGATCTGAATTTATCCAGGGCAAACACTACAGCTAATAGCTCTTTTTCCGTAGTTGTGTAATTGATCTGTGCCTCATTAAATGTTTTTTTGCATAGTAAATCACCACTGGTTTTTTCTCAAATCTTTGTCCTAAAACTGCACCAACTGCATAATCGCTTGCATCACACATGATCTCAAATGGTTGAGACCAATCCGGAGATTGCAGAATTGGCGCTTTGGTTAATTTTGATTTAAGCTTCTCCAATGCTTTCATACAAGCATCATCAAAAATTAAACTCGATATCTTTTGATAGAATATTGCATAACGGCCTTGAAATCTCACTGAAATCTTTAATGAATCGCCGATAAAAACCAGCGTGGCCTAAGAATGATCTTATTCATTTAACATTGGTAGGGGGTGGAAGTGAGGAAATTAATTTCACTTTTGCTTTATCTACCTCCATTCCTCTTTCGGACACAATGTGACCTAGGACTACCCCTTCCTTTACCATAAAATGGCTTTTCTCCCAACTTAATACTAAGTTGGTTTTAGTGCATCTCTTTAGGACTTTTTCTAAATGTCCCAGACAATCTTCAAATGTTATATCAAATATGGAGAAATTTTTCATAAATATTTCAAGAGAACCACCCACCATATCTGAAAAGATAGCCATCATACATCGCAGAAATGTGGCGGGCACATTACATAGTCCAAATGGCATCCTTGGGTAGGCAAAGGTGCCATAGGGACAAGTAAATGTAGTTTTCTCTTGGTCCTCTAGATGGACTGGGATTTGATTATAACCAGAATATCCATCAAGGAAACAATAAAACCTCTGTCCTGCTAATTTTTCCACTATTTGATCTATAAATGGTAGCGAAAATGATCTTTCAAAGTAGCAGCATTAACTTTTCTGTAATCTATGCAAACTCTCCACCCAGTTACGGGGCGAGTAGTTATCTTCTCTCCTTCTTCAATACTAATTACTGTAATTCCTGATTTCTTGGGCACAGTTTGGGTTGGACTTACCCACTTACTATCAGATATAGGATATATAATTCCAGCGTCCAACCATTTTAATACTTCCTTCTTAACTACCTCTCTCAAATTAGGATTCAACCTCCTTTGTGCATCCTGAGCTGGTTTAGCTTCTGGATCAGTAATGATTCGGTGCATAGACAAAGTGGGACTGACTCCTTTTAAATCAGCTATCGTCCACCCAACTACTTATTTATATTTGACTAACACTTGCAGTAGAGCTTTCTCTTGCTCTTCAGTCAGATCTGATGAAATTATGACAGACAACGTGTCATTCTGACCTAGAAAAGCACATTTCAGATGCGATGGCAGCTCCTTCAATTCTAGAACAGATGGTTGCTCTATTGAAGGTTTGGCTGACCTGGGTAAATCAGTAGGTAATTTTTCAGTCCTATGGGTTCACGGTGGTTGTTTTGACTCTAATGTGGATTCCATGACTACTTCAAACTCATCACACTCAGTATGAATTAACTTGACTAATTCATTCTCAGCAAAGAATAACTCAGTAGCATCTTTGGTGTTGACTAACGAACTATGCTGCTGCGCAAGTTCATCCACCATGTCATTAAGATAACATTCTAAATCAATAGCAGAGACACTTGAAGCATTAAACACATTCAGTCTTAATTTCCAATTACCAAAGGCAATATCCACTACTCCTGTCCTACAATTAATTTGTGCATTAATTGTGGCTAAGAAAGGTGTTAGGCACAAAAAGGCCTCAGTCAAACCTGCTCTACATCTTAGGGGGAGATTTTTAATCAAACTTGTTTCATGCACTTGAAGGTATAATTTAAGGCCTATTAATGCCTTATTGAAACCTGAAAAGTGATTCGCAATATAAGTCAAAGCTGTTTACCGTGTTGCATTCGTTGCAATAAAGGCAGATTGTCCAAGCTGTTCTGTCTGCTGAACAGGCAGGACATAAACAGTCTACGCTGCTCTGCTGAGCAGCTTGGACAGATTCTAAGTGTTCTGTCCTTTGTGAACAGAACTTGTTCTTTGTGAACAGGCTAAACACCTTATGGAATATGTTTTCAAGTCCTCTTGTATTGTTTTTGGCTACAAGATCAGTTTACAGGTCGAAGACAAAGTGGAAAACAGAAACTGCAAAAGCCTGCCTACGCTGTTCTGTTACATGAAGACAAAAGGATATTTGAAATGGGTGACAGACCATTTCTAATATCAAAATGGCCTTAACAAAAGAAGAAAGACGCAAAGTTGACGTTCCTCTATTGGTTAAAGCCTTATGCAACAGAGAAAAAAAGGAAAAGACAAAGATTCTGCCACAAGAAGACAAGTCTGCTTTATCAGAACGTGCAGAAAAGTTGTTTTGTCTTTTTGGAAAGACATCCCACTATCTCATCGTCCAATGAAGAAGCTTCACTGAGATTCTCAGTGAGAGTATAAAAGGAAGCTTCTAAGGATTGTGAGATAACCAAGAGTGAGAAATTCAGATCGTGCATTGAAGTGTGTTATTCCATGCATGCAAATCTGCTTGAGTAAAACAGTAACGTGTGTCTAAGCTGTTCTTATTCAAGCTATCCATCTGTGTCTTGTAAAATCAGTGAGTTCATCTAAGTGAGTGTATTCATTGTATCTAGTCTGAGTGGGTCTTAGATTAGTTGAACATCTGTTGTATCTGTCATCTCAGCTTGAACCTTTCTGCAGTCAAGCTTGTTTGTAATTAACACTTGTTAATAGTATACATAAACATTGATAAAAGAGTTTTTAGTTTTAAATAGCAGTATTCACCCCCCCTCTACAGCTTAGAACAATTCACTAGGGAAACCTTTTGGTACCTACAACTGGTATCAGAGCAGATAGAGTGTGTGTTAACTCTAGATCTCTCATTCTCCTTACTTTCCCATGGACAACAGTGCTGCCAGTTCCTCCTCTTACTATGACAATGGTTCAATGGCCAAACCCCCAAAATTCAATCATCAAAACTTCTCAGGTTGGAAGTGTAGAATAATGCTCTATATAGAGAATCTGGATGTACTACTGCCAGAGATAGTAATGGAAGGTCCCTATGTGCCAACTTCTGTTACTACTATCACTCCTGCTGTTGAAGGAGCTGCCCCTGAGATCAGAACCTTTGAGAAGGCCAAATCTCAATGGTCTGATGAAGACAAAAGGCTGGTTGCTCTTGATGCAAAAGCCAGGAATAACCTGGTCATCTCTCTACCTGATGATGTGTTCAAGCAGGTTGAGAAAATGAAGACTGCAAAGGAGATGTGGGATACTTTGTGTACCGTCTATGATGGTCCCACAATCATACTGGATAACAGGATTAACAACCTTGTTGGACAGTATGAACTCTTCTTTGCAAAACCAAAGGAGTCTCTCACAGAATCCTATACCAGGTTCACTGTTCTTATCAATGATCTCAAAGCTGTTGGGATCACAAAGGACAGCTTGACACTGTTGAACAAGTTCTTGGACATCCTGCCTGAAGAATGGAACTATTTTTCTACTACCTTGAGAAATTCAGGCACCATCAAAGCTATGGATCTTGTAAATATGTATGGATCGTTACTGAATGATGAGCAGTCAAGGCAATAGAAAAGAAATGCCTTGGAAATGTCTAAGAGTGGTGCTGCCTTTGTGGCCAGCGTGAGACAACTTGTTGTTCAGGTATGTGACGTGTTCAGACAACCTGATCAAGAGGCTGATAATGAAAGGGAAGAGATGTCTGAAGAGGAAGACTGTGAAGATCTTGCTGAACTAGATGATGAGCAAAAAATTGCAATGCTTGTCAAAAAGTTCAACAAGAAGAGGTTTGGTGGAAGATTGCTGCAAAGGAAGTCAAGTGCCATTAAAAAGAAGGCATTTGATAAAACTAACGCTGAGTGCTTTAAATGTGGCAAAACTGGTCATACAGCTGCTGACTGTGTGTCTAAAGCTGTTGGTCAATCATCCAAACCATTCAAGACAAACAGGGACGATGGCTACAGGGTTAAGTACCTTATGGCCATGGCTAAGCTGAAGAAGTTGGAAGACTCAGTGGCTTCCAACAAGTAAAAGGAACTCATGGCTGCGACATGTGATTGGGAGGAATCTGATTCATCTTCAGATGAAGAAGATAATAACTGTCTGATGGCCAATTTTGATGTCCCGTCAACAAGAAACTTTAAACAAGACCTGGCTGAAGCTGAAGCCTTCAGCAGCTTAGAAAACTGGAATCCAACAATGATGTACAAGGTACAAAAATTTATGGCTTACAGTTTTGATGAAAAATTAAAAATGTTAGAATATATGCTTGATGATTTAAAAGGTGCTGTTAAGAAGCACAATGGTTTGTTTTCTGAAATCTCCAAGCTAAAAACTGATCTTGAAATAAAAACTAGTAAACTGGACTGTTTCCATAAGTTGGAAACTGAACTTGATGAATTAAAACACATCAATTCCATTTTATTAGAAGAAAAGAGAGAAACAGACATAAAACATGCAAAGCTTCAAAAGATTGTTGACTCTTGGTGCCAATCTGCACAAAAGGTCAGTCATTGCATCAGTCAACAGATCCCTGCACAAATCCAAGCCTATCTTGGAGGGGATCTTAACAAAGCAGCTTCTATTGTTGAGATAAATAATCTGAAAAATGACTAATCTGCTCTTGGTGAGCTTCCAAGCAGTTTCATCCAGAAAGTGAATGGTAAGCTAGTATCAACAAATAGGTTTGTCAAGCCTCAAAATACTGACAGCTTGTGTGAAAAAGGTCCAAAAGCTGATGATGGAATGTGTTCTCCATCAAATCAGTCTGCTAAGTGCTAAGCTGGTTCACACAAGCAAAAGAAAGGAAAACAAGCTCTAGCTGTAACTGTGGACTCTAAACCTGTTGACAAAACAGGCTCTGGGTCTAAAGCTGATGGTAAGAGACCTCTTAATCCTTTTGATGTTGATCATTTTGAGAAAAAGTTTTCAAAAGCTAAGCAGCCTGCTTTCAACAGGGGTAAATCTCATGTTGAAAGTAAATCTGCTGTGATTTCAAATAAGTTTTTAAATCATAGTGGAAAATAGGTTATAAATGAAGGTAAGTCTTTCAAAACCAAAAGCAGTGATTATGTTGATAGGCAACATCCATCACATCTCAGTAAGGGCAAAGGCGAAGCCATTGCTCAACCTGAGAAATTTGGGAATAACTTTCCTAAACCTGTGGAAGGTCAAAGGCCAATCAAGTTACCTGTATTTGATATATGTCCTCCTAAAAAGAGGATAGTGGATAAAGGCAAAGCTGTTGCCATTGTGCCTTCCACCCAAACTGTTGATTCTTCTAAAAACAGTAATAAGTTTGCTAAACATGCTGACAGGATCAACAAAAATAATTCAAAATACGTTTCTGGAGGTTCTTATTCCGAAAAGGCTAAAAAGAGAAAATGTTATAAGTGTGGGAAGAAGACACATATGGCCAAAGACTGTCCTGAAACTGAGGACATGAGGCCTGTTGACTCTGCTAGTTCCATCATTGCAAAAACAAGCAGTGTTGGAAGTAACATAGTCAATGAGGATGGTATCCAAGCTGATACAATCCAAATAGGGAATATTATTATGGATATCACTGGTCCATCAACAAATGTTGATGAAGTAGGAGAACAACCATCCCAGCCCTAAAAATAACTAATATTATCCCATGACACTCTGCAGGACAAACAACCATCCCAGGTTTGGTACTTGGACAGTGGCTGCTCAGGACATATGGCAGGTAGTAAGGACCTGTTGAGTGATCTCAGGCCTGAAAAAGGGCCAAAAGTCACATTTAGTGACAATGTACAGGGATCCACAGAAGGATATGGAACTCTTCAAGCTGGTGCTGCTGTATTCAAAAGGGTATCCTATGTGTCTGGGCTAAAACATAATCTTCTAAGCATAAGTCAACTGTGTGATGCTGGCTACAAGGTCAACTTTGATGAGCACCTGGGTTACATATCGCATCCCCAAGGCAAAGTTGTGATGTGTGCATAACGGAAGAAAGGTGTGTATGTTGTGGACATGAAATCTGCTGATCCCACAACTGAAACCTGTTTTATCTCAAGAAGCAATGCAGACCTGAACCGGTTATGGCACAAAAGGCTATCACACCTGAACTTCAAGAATATCAACAAACTCAGTAAGAAAGAGTTGGTAACAGGTTTTCCTTCTATAACCTTTGTTAAAGATAAACTCTACACAGCTTGTGAGAAAGGCAAGCAGAGAAAAACATCTTTTAAATCTATGCACAATTTCTCTATTGATACTCCTCTCTTCTTAATCCACATGGACTTGTTTGGACCAGTCAGTGTCCCAAGTCTAGGAGGAAGAAGATATACTCTAGTAATGGTAGATGAGTTCTCCAGGTTTACATGGGTAATCTTTCTGAAGAGCAAATGAGAGGCTGCTAGAGAAATCATTGGATTTATCAATAAGATGAAGATGCTGAACTCTGCTCAAGTAAAGCAGCTTAGAAGTGATCATGGTACTGAATTCAGAAACAGTTGTCTTGAGGACTTCTGTGAAGAAAGAGGGATCTCACAGAACTTTTCAGCAGTAATAACTCCACAATAAAATGGTGTTGCTGAAAGGAGAAACAGAACTCTCATTGAAGCTGCTAGAACCATGCTGTGTGCATCTGGTTTACCTTCATCATTCTAGGCTGAAGCTGTCAACACTGCCTGCTTCACCCAAAATAGATCCTTGGTGGTGAAAAGGTTCAACAAAACTCCCTATGAGTTAATCGAAGGGAGAAGGCCAAACATTAGCTATTTCCATGTGTTTGGATGTCCATGCTTCATTCTGAATCAGAGGGACCAACTGGCAAAGTTTGAACCCAAAGCTGATGAAGGTGTGTTTGTTGGATATTCTGCTATCTCTAAAGCCTACAGAGTATACAACAACAAGAGAAAGGTGATAGATGAATCTATCAATGTCACCTTTGAAGAGTCTAGGAGTGCCTCCACCAAAGCTGTTCCTGAATCAGTTTCAGGAGGGATCAGCTTTGATGATCTTATACATTCCATCAATGAAGAAAAGGACTCAAAAGCTTCCACTACATCTAGAGTGGAACCTGTTAATCATAATGGCCAAGATGATGACTATGTTGATACACCCTGTGTGAATAAGTGTACTGACATAATTATAACATCATGTCCTGAACCAATCAATGCTGATTTTCCTAGATCCTCTACTGATATGTTCAACAATGGAGAGTCATGCTCAACAAGTGAACAGGCTCAAGACATCAGTATGTCTAAAAATCTTGAGGGCTGCTCAACAGGATCTGTTGAGATGCAAATCATCCAAATGATCAAATAATTGGTGACATCAATGAAGGGGTGCAAACAAGGTGGGACAACTTAGGAAACTTTTGTAGGATTTCTAGCTTTGTGTCCCTGATGGAGCCTAAGAAAGTGAAAGAAGCTCTGAGAGATGCCAATTAGATCACTGCCATGCAAGAAGAGCTCAATCAGTTTGAGAGAAACAAAGTATGGAAGCTGGTCCCTGCTCCTAAAGGAAAAACTATAGTTGGCACCTAATGGGTTTTCAGGAAGAAAATGGATGAGAAAGGTCATGTTGTTAGAAATAAGGCAAGACTGGTTGCTCAGGGTTATATACAGGAAGAAGGCATTAACTATGATGAAACATTTGCTCCTGTGACCAGGTTAGAGGCAATTCGTTTGTTTCTAGCCTATGCTGCCCACAAGAGTATGAAGGTATTTCAAATGGATGTTAAGAGTGCATTTTTGAATGGAAAGATGTAGGTTGAAGTGTATGTTAAGCAGCCTCCCAGTTTTGAAAATGAACATCATCCAGGTTTTGTCTATAAGTTGGACAAAGCCCTCTATGGTCTAAAACAAGCCCCTAGAGCCTAGTATGACACTCTAACTTATTTCCTTATGAGCAATGGTTTTTCCAGATGTAAAGTGGATACCGCACTATTCTTAAAGAAGGTGTAGTATGATATTATGCTTGTTCAAATTTATGTGGATGACATAATATTTGGTTCTACTAATGAGCAGTTATGCAAAAATTTTTCACTACTCATGAAATCAAAATATGAAATGAGTATGATGGGAGAACTTACTTTCTTTTTAGGATTACAGGTTAAACGAACCTCAAATGGAATTTTCATAAATCAAAGAAAGTACACTTTAGATCTTTAGAGAGAGTTTAAATTTGATCAAAGTTCTCCTATCAAAATCCCAATGGAAACCAATGTAAAGTTGGATGCAGATGCCAGTGGCAAAGCTGTTTCAGTAACAGCTTACAGAGGCATGAATGGGAGCTTGCTATATTTAACTGCTAGTAGACCAGATGTTATGTTTGCCACCTGTTTATGTGCTAGGTTTCAAGCTGATCCTAAAGAATCACATCTAGCTGCTGTAAAAAGAATCTTTAGATACGTTAAGGGTACACCAGGTTTGGGTCTTTGGTATCCTAAAGACTCAAGTCTTGAGCTAACAGATTATCCAGATTCTGATTTTGCAGGCTGCAGGCTACACAAAAAAAGCACAACAGGTGGATGTCAACTCCTTGGTGGTAAGTTGATAAATTGGTGTAGCAAGAAGCAGAACTCAGTTTCTACTTCTACTGCTGAAGCTTAGTATATTGCTGCTGGAAGCTGCCGTGGGCAGATTCTGTGGATGCAACATCAGCTTGAAGACTATGGCCTTGTATATAGGAAGACTCCTATTCTGTGTGATGATACAAGTGCTATAGCCATATCCAACAATCCAGTATTTCATTCCAGAACAAAGCGTATAGAAGTCAAACATCACTTCATCAGGGATCACATCGAGAAAGGTAATGTGGAGGTAAGTTTTATTTCCACAGATGAACAGCTTGCAGACATTTTCACCAAGCCTCTTGATGAAAACAGGTTTAATTATCTTGTAAGCAAGCTGGGCATGTTAAATAAAAGTGACTAAGTATCCTAAATGTTCTAAGGCAATATATGTCTCATACTGCTCAAGTTTCTCAGAACAGCGTAGACAGATCAGGCTATGCATGTTCTACACTTAGCCAATTTCTGAAAACTTGAACAGCTTGAGCGTATAACAGGTTTGGCACCATCAGTTTTCACTTCAAACCTGGTTTGTTGATTAAACCTCCAACCTGCTCACTCTCTCAATCTGTCATACAAGACATTGTCTTGTAACCTAGTTAGCTATTGAACACAACATATTCTTGCATAGCTGCACAGGTTGAATGAACAGCTTGTGATGACCTTGCATATCACAGGTTTGACCACCAGCTTAGACCCAGTTTTAATTACCTTTCTTCACAATTAAGTTACTTAACTTCTGTATTTATTTAACTTAATTGCTGCTGATAACGTGTGTTAACGTGTGTTAGTGACTAAAAAATGTTCAAGTGGTCTGACAACCGTTCTGACATGGACAAACGTTCCGTTTTCCGTTAAAGAACATTTCAAATCAACCGCCCAAACCTTTCTCTCTCATACCACACACGTTCAAATCCTATAAATATCTCCTCTACTGTTTCATCTTCTTCTTTCTCTACTACTACCATAACTCCCAAAGAACCCTAAAACTCGACTAAGTTTCCAGACCTCTTCTTTCCACTACTCCAAAATGGCTCATCAAAACAACCCTTTGCTCCCAGTATTCGTTGGTAAGGACGTTCTGAAACATCCTTCTATTACCACGATGCTAACACTGAAACCCACAAACTACATAGCAAACCTAACCATTCCAAAAAACTATGTGGGGAAAGGTTATGAAAATATGTTGGAGTTTCTAAAGGTTCACCCTCTACACTACGCCATGATGCATCTCCTGGTGTCCTGTACCAGGAGATGGTGTATGATTTTTGGTACACCCGTGCCTATGACCCAACAACCAAAATCATTAGGGGAACCATTCTCAATGGAACTCAGACCATTGAGATCACTACTGTCTTATCAGTGAGGTACTTCATCTCCCTGTGGCTGAAACGTATGACCAACCACAGCCTGAAAATGACCAACTGGGAAACTTGCTACGCTTCTGTGGTGTAGCAGAACACAAGATTGGAGCCACCCTGTTCAGAAAGGATCTATCACCTACTTACAGCTTCTTGTTTGCCTCTTTGGTAATGTGCTTCAGCAGGAAAGTTGGTTCCTTTGACCAGTTCAACTGTGATGGGATCCCAATAATCTTACAGCTCGTAGATGGGACTACCATGAACATGGTTCGGTGAGGATTTTCATGAAATTGAGGAATCTGGTGCAGCAGGAAACACGTCCAGCTGCTGTTCGATATCCACGGTTTCTGAGCCTCATCTTCAAGCATGTCTGTGGTGAGAATCTCTATAACTCGCAACCTATGTTACTTACTGTTGCATTCCTAGTGATTGGGAATAGAGTTTTCTACATCCCTGTACTCCCTAATGAGCCTCCTCTGTCTACACCAATGAGGAGGTTGCTTGGTATGATGGAAGGACCCTCAACTGTGAGGGTGGATCCAATGACTGATCTTAGAGGAAAATCCAAATCCAGGCCCAAAGTTGTGAAAAGGGTCCTGGAATCGACTCGGAACAGACCATCCCTCTGGTGAGGCTGCACCTCAAATGCAAATTCCATCAGCAGGTTTCACCACTGCTGATGTTGAAATGCAAATATCGTCTCCCCATGATGAAGGACCTGTAGACCAAGGTGCTGCTGAGGGAACCACCCCAGGATTTGATGAAGGTGCTGCAAAACAAGCATCATCTGAAAGGCCACCATCTTCTACCCCTTCTCCTGATGAAGCAGCTACAACCACTGTTGAAGGATCCATTGACCCTTCCAAGCTGGGCCATCTTACTTATGCCAAGACTATGGAACTTCTTTCAAAAGTAACCTTACCCTATCCATCACATCCTCAAACACCTGCCTCATCTTCATCACACTCTCGTTCCTCACCATCTACACAATCCAAACAGTCCACCCACACTCCTCCCTCCCCCAAAGATCTTCTTTTGAAGGATCAGCTTTCTCTGCTGACCAACAAAGTTGGTTCTTTGGAAAATTCCATGACTTCCCTACCCTCAATAATCTCAGACTCTGTGTCTGCACAGCTCAAGGGATTCTTTGATTTGTTCAAGAATTCCTTTCCAACCACTCCCCAAGCTGATCAGTCCTCACAGCTACTTGCACTCACTGCACAGCTGGAAAATATCTCCACTACTCTCTCCTCTATCCTTTCCAATCAATAGACCTCTATGTCCTCCATGACAGCCATCTCCCAACAGCTGTCCACTCTCCTCACCACTTGCACTACTACCCTTCCTACTACATTGGCCAGCTTAAACACTCTCATTGTCTCTCTGTCCAATTCTGTGTCAGCAAACCTTGACGATGTGCAAGACTCTCTTGAGTTACATCTTGCACACCTTCAAAGTTTGTTGTTTACAGCTTCTGACAGAGAAAACCTATTAAAGCTGTCCTCCATTGCTGATTCTCAGTCCTCCTCTCTTCAGACCTGCCTTACCCAACTTGCAGAGGTTAAGGACAATCTGGATTTCTTAGTGCATAGCCTAGTTGGCCCCAAGCTTGCTGCCAAAACTGCTGCTAAGCCTACTGAATTTGTTTCTCCAGGCAGACCAATTGTTGAAGGTTCAGAGTCATCTCCTTCAAAGGAGGAGAAGTTATCTGCCTCAAAGACTAAGTCTAATGGGGGAGAAAACCTCTTCTCCTTCTAAGGAGAAATCAGCATCTGTTGGTCAAGCAGCAGGTGCATCACAAAAAGGCCCCACTGAGGATGTCTCCCATCACACTGAAGCTGCTCAGCCTACTCAGGATGGATCTCCAAACCCTGCACAAACTAAGGGGGAGGAATCCATTCCTGGGGACAGGACAAGCAGAAGAAGACATCTGATTCTGCAAGAAGAAGAAGAAGAAGAAGAGGAAGAGGCTCCTGAAGCTGTTCCAACTACAATAGCTAAAGGAAAGAAGAAAGCAGCTGTAGACCCTGACCACCTAAGAGCTGCACAGCTAAAGTTTGACAAGGCAAGAGCTAAGGAAATGGGTGTTTCTATGGAGCAATACTATGAATACAGAGATGAACAGCTCTAAGCCCTTGAAACACTAAGGAAGGAAGAAGCCTCTACCAAAGCTGCTAGATCTTTTGCATTCCTAGAAGCAAGAAAAATTAAAATGGCTTCTTTGGATGTTCAAAGAAAATTGCTAGAAGCTGCTAAGGAGTCAGCGTTTGAAAAGGAAGGTGATAAGGAACAGGGTGCTCAGGTCTCAGTGACCAAGTCCAAACAATCATCCTCTGCAAGAGCCCAGATTCACTTTGACAACCTGGCAAGGAAAAAGTTCTTTGATGTTGCTGACAGAAGAATTGCCAATGAATCAATTGTCAAAGCTGTTCTCATCTCAAAAAAGGCAAACAGTGGAAGCTACAGATAACCAGGGTGGGTGCTACAGGCCCAGAACTGGAAGCATATGAATACACTGACGTTGAAAAATGGGATACAGAGAATGGTGGAGTTGGCAGTTGCCCTAAGCCAGTCTATGTCTGAAACAGCTAAGACTATCAGGGCATACGTCAAAAAGTTGATGAAGAGAGTGAGAGATCTTGGCCTGATCTCAGAAGAACAGATCAAGGGTGTCTCAGTGGCTACCCCCAAAATAAATGCCAAGAGAAACAGAAAGGATACAGAGCTGGAGGAACTCCTGATCATGATTGAACAAGGTGATGTAGCCATGGAAATCAAAGGAGTAGACCACGGCCTGCAAAAAGGAGTAAAACATGAAGAAGATAAGCTGATTAAAGAACCAACGCTGGGGGTATTTTTTGTAGATCCTCTTACAAAGAAGAAGTGCTTCCAAAGAGCATCAGACCTGCCCAAGGTTGGTCTCAAACAACTTATTGCTTTCAGACTTGCAAATTCCTTTAGGCAATCCATAAAGTGGAGAGCAACCATCTGAGATTAGCTCAGAGGCTTTTATGAAAGAAGGGAGCTTTAACATCCCAGTTTCATGTTACTAAGAGTTGAAATGGAAGAGATGGATGAAACTAGGGAACATCTTGAAGAAATGTTTGAAGAAGGAGTGCCACCACTACCTTGAAGTCCATCTACTATCTGAGTAGATGTAGAATGGAAGCTGTCCATCAGTTGGACAGGCTTGCCATTACTTGATCCTATCATCAACAATCCAACTTGTTGAATCTCTATGTACATTAGTTGTACTTTGTTACATTGGTTGTAACTTTTATTTTACATCAGTTGTAATATGCATTAGTACATCAGTTGTACTCTTGTAAAAACATGTGTTGTTATGTAATCAAAATCAGTATATATATATAAACTGATCTTTTACTTTACCTTGATGTTGCAATTTCATTTCAGCAAAATGTATTGTAAAAATATATAGTGATTATTGATAAAATCAGCTTAGACTGATTATTGCAAATAGGTGGAGATTGTTGGGCACAAAAAGGCCTCAATCAAACCTGCTCTACATCTTAGGGGGAGATTTTTAATCAAACCTGTTTGATGCACTTGAAGGTATAATTTAAGGCCTGTTTATGCCTTATTGAAACCAGAAAAGTGATTTTCAATATAAGTCAAAGTTGTTTACCCTGTTGCATTCGTTGCAACAAAGGCAGATTATCCAAGCTGTTTTGTCTGCTGAACAGGCTGGACATAAACTGTCTACGCCGCTCTATTCTGCTGAGTAGCTTGGACAGATTCTAAGTGTTCTGTTCTTTGTGAACAGAAACTGTTCTTTGTGAACAAGCTAAACACTTTATGGAATATGTTTTCAAGTCCTCATGTATTGTTTTTGGCTATAGGTTCAGTTTACAAGTCGAAGACAAAGTGGAAAACAGAAACTGCAAAAGCCTTCCTACGCGGTTCTGTTACATGAAGACAAATGGATATTTGAAATGGGTGACATACCATTTCTTATATCAAAATGGCCTTAACAAAAGAAGAAAGATGCAAAGTTGACATTCTCTTTTGGTTAAAGCTGCCACAAGAAGACAAGTCTGCTTTATCAGAACGTGCAGAAAAGTTGTTTTATCTTTTTGGAAAGACATCCCACTATCGCATCGTCCAATGAAGAAGCTTCACTGAGATTCTCAGTGAGAGTATAAAAGGAAGCTTCTAAGGATTGTGAGAAAACCAAGAGTGAGAAATTCAGATCGTGCATTGAAGTGTGTTATTCCGTGCATGCAAGTCTGCTTGAATAAAACAATAACGTGTGTCCAAGATGTTCTTATTCAAGCTGTCCATCTGTGTCTTGTAAAATCAGTGAGTTCATCTAAGTGAGTGTATTCATTGTATCTAGTCTGAGTATGTCTTAGATTAGTTGAACATCTGTTGTATCTGTCATCTCAGCTTGAACCTTTTCGCAGTCAAGCTTGTTTGTAATTAACACTTGTTAATAGTATACACAAACATTGAGAAAAGAGTGTTGAGTTTTAAATAGTTGTATTCAACCCCCCCCCCCTCTACAGCTTAGAACAATTCACTAGGGAAACCTTTTAGGACCTACAAATGGTCTACCTAGAATAATAGCCGGTTGATTATCTCCCATTGAACCTTCGATGTCCAATACTAGGAAGTCAAGTAGATAGTAAAAATCTTCAACTTTTACTATGACATCTGATAAAATACCTCTTCGGCACTTGGTTGAACGATCTGCCAGTTGTAAGATGATATCATTTGTCTGTAACTGACCTAGATCATGTTTATCAAACAAGTTTCCAGGTAAAATATTAACACTAGCTCCAAGATCAAGCAGTGCCTTCTTAATCTGCACATTGCTTATTGTCACTGGAATCAATGGTGATCCAGGATCCTTCAGCTTAGGAGGCAAAAATCTAGAAACTAGTGCACTCAGCTGTTCAGTTAGATTGATCTGCTTTGGGAGCGAGACATTATACTTTCTTTTCTGAGTACAGAGATCTTTTAAAAATTTGGCATAAGATGGAACCTCTTGAACGGCCTTTATCAAAGGAATATTGATCTTTACTTGATTAAATAAATCCCAAAGATCCTCTGGTTGTGGGCCTCTTTTGCCGTACGGAGAAGATTTTGGATTTTCTAAAGTAACAGGATAAGGAGGAGGAATTGAAGTATTCTGACTCTTATCCGCCTCCCTAACTTTGGGTGTTGGAATATCTGCTTTAATTGGCTCTTTAAAAGAAGCCTTCTTAGGAACCTCTTTCTTCTTTGGATCCTATTTCTCCTCATACACGACTTCAGTGTCGGTATCTTCTTCTGCCTCTTTCTCTTTAGGCATCTTTATTTTATTATTTACCTCTCTTCCACTCCTTAATGGGTGGTTATCTTAGCTACTTCATTAACTTCGTTAGTCTCACGTTTCTTATCTTTGTTATGATGATGGGCGTGCGAAGGATTGGGAACAGTATTGCTAGGAAGCTTCCCCTCCTCACGCCTAGTAAGCGACTCAGCTATCTGACCCATCTGGCGAGTTAACATCTCCATGGTCTTAGTACTGATAGTTGATTGTTGTTTCATAAATTCAGCAAACTCTGCGAAATGCGCAGAAGTCATATTTGTTTCCACCTGGAATTGTGGTTGATCATGATGATTTGACTTATAATATCGCTCATCCTTAGCTGCTGAAGTAGAACCATAGTGATATTCTCTCTTTGGTGGTTCATATCTTCGTTTGGATTGATGATCCGTAGGCTGATCATTTTTCCATCGAAAGTTGGGATGGTTTCTCCACCCTGGATTGTATGTTTCCAAAAATGGATTATCCCTCTCTCGATGAGCTCTAAATCCGTAAACTTCATTAGCAAATTCCTCAGTGGATTGCACTTGAGGACATGCTTCAGAATGATGCGATGGATCTCCGCATGTAACACAATTAATTGACACGCTAGGGTTTGAAAAACCCTTCGTTAATTCATCCATTTTCTTTCCTAATTCCGAAATCTCACTTTTAACCTCACGTTTCCAGGCATCATCTATGGCCATAACTTGAACTCCTATACTATTTTCAGAACCAGCTTGGACTTTAAGACCTTTGCCGAGTTGATTAAGCAACTCCCAAGCCTCATCGTCTTCTTTACCTAAAAATGTGCCTCCTGTGGTAGCTATAATCATATTACGACTCTCTTGACTCACACCATCAAAGAATGTTTTGATAAGCATCCATTTGGGTACCTCGTTGTGTGGACAAGCTCTCAATAATTCGTTCATACGATCGAACGCTTCGTAGAATTGTTTGCCCGGTTTTTGTTTAAATCTGGTAATTTGCTTTCTTTTCTCGGTTGTTTTACTAATGGGGTAATATTCATTAAGGAATTCTCGTTTCATTTGATCCCATGTTGTAATGCTATTGGTTGGTAAGGATACGAACCAATTCTTCACTTTCTCTTTTAACAAAAAAGGAAATAATCGATGTTTTAAACCGTCGGTGGTTATACCTCGAACATGGTTTGCTTTACAAATAGCTGTGAACTCAGCTAGATGTTCATAGGGTTCCTCACTTGGCATTCCTCTAAAGATCGGAAGAATTTGGAATAATTGAGGACAAACTTCGGGTTCGTTCTCGTTTTCGGGATAACAAATTGGAGACGAATCAGGCACATCACCTGGACGGTAATTTGACTCAACTGTACATCTCGGTTGATCACCCATTCTATCAACTATGCGCTCGGGTTCTTCTTGATCACGATTTCGTGGCGAAATCGGAGGGCTTTCTACATTAGGAATCTTTGAATCGGAAATTTCTAAATCAGGAATTTCTTCCTCTTGTGCGTATAAATTCTCCGTGATTAATTGTTGATTTTGAATCCTGACAGTCTTTCGGTTCGATCTCGCTACTTTTTCAATCTCAGGTTCGAATTGTAGCGGCAATCCTTTAGCCGATCGACGTGTGTGCATACACTAGATAAAATACTACTAAAGATTTAAAAACTTAATTAAACTAATATTTTTCGTGGTAAAGTAGAGGACTACAATTACCTTTTTGAATTTTTAATATTTTTTATTTGATTTTTAATAATTATAAAATAAAGACTAAAAGTAAGCAAGGAAAGGAACTTAAACCTAATTACTTAAAACTAAGGCAACAAACTAACTTTAAACCTAAACAACCGTTACACTCCCCGGCAACGGCGTCAAAATTCTGACGGGCCGTTGTTGTGACCCGCCGATATAATCCTTAAATCCACTAATTAGCTAGAGAAGTAAGGGTCGAATCCACAGGGAGTGTGGTCGTAATTAGGATTAGGTTATAAGCCTTATAAGTTTAAGTTTATTGAAAGCATTTAAATTGTGAAATTCTGGATTTGAATGAGTTGTTTAGAGTAATGGTTTGCTATTGCTTGTAACTAGAATTAAGAACGAAGTAACTAACGAAGAAGATAAACAATCAAGAGACGAATAACCATACATGGAATCATCACGACATAAGTATTACTCACTATAATTTCATGCAACGATCACATAGAGATAATCAATTGCGCGACTAGATTAATCAAATGTATTTTAACCAATAACTCTCGGCATAGCATATGCAACATTAATACTCGTCTTAATCCCTAAACTAATGGACTCAACACGAATAATAACACCACTATAAACTATCTTGCTTTTACCAATCGCAACACATAATCATAATCATAGCCAAATGTTTATGATTTGCATACACATAATAGAGCTAGCTCAATACGAATACATCAAAACATCAGAAATTAAAGAAAAGTAAACTTAGCCGTAGATCCTCCGCAAATGGCTAACGGGATTAGCCGCTCATCGTATGCTCGTCTCAATCACAGATCTGAGCCATTGGGTAGCTTGCGAACCACCGTCTTCGTTCTCGTGTCGTAGATCCACTCCGGCAGGGCATCGGCACACTTGCACGCACATCGGGACTCTCCTCCAAAGCTGCCCCTTCACTCTTATTTATAGGGAATCGAGATTGGGGTTTCCAGAGTTGAAAAACGCGTTTTGGCGCCGCACCAGCGCAGGCCTGCGCCCCCCCGCGCCCGGATGCGGCTAGTGTAACATCCGGCACTGAACCAGGTTAGCAACAAAACCCTAATCCACATTTAATAGTCAATTATAGTCTAATCAGTGGTCATTAAAAATTAATCAAGTGATTAACAAGGTTTATTAGAAAATTCAACTCAATTAGAATCAAATTCATCAGTGCGATGAATCGGAAAATCAATTAATCCGATCGATTTACGATATGAGGGATTAATTCAACTAAGTACATAATTAAATTATGATTAGTGACACTAATCATAAACTAATACAATTACTTAACATTAATTATGCAAGACTAAAACAATTCATTAAAACAATGCATTCAAAAGTATTTTTGAATTTACAAGAAAAGGGAAATACAAGAATACATTCTAAATACTTTTATACAAAAAAAATATATATAAATACATGAAAATAATCCATAAAAATCTGGTCATAGGGTAGTACTACCCAAGATTTGATTTCAATTTTTTATTTCCCAACTCCATAACCTTTCATAATCAAATCTTTCACACCCCATTCTCCTTTCATTTCAACATGATCTTACACTCCACCTCCATTTGAAAGACCAAGACTTTGCCTATAAATAGAGGGCTTCCTTTTCATTATTTTCACACCAAAATATCTCTTTCTCTCCTCTCAAAACCGGATCCCACACACACACACACTACAAACATTTTCATTCAAGTGTTCTTGGTGAAATTCAAGTGTTCTTGGTGAACTTCAAGTGTTCTTGGTTCAAATCTTGCAAGAGTTCCAACTTCTTCTCAATTTCATACTCCAAATACATCAAAGTAAGTAAATACTAACTTATTTCATCATATATTTATGTTTATATAAGTCTTGCATAATATATATAATCACCAACAACAAGTTTCATAAAAACTCAAGTTTATAAGTTTCTAGTTTTATTTTTAAGTTGTTTCTTTAAATGTGATTATGAATATATGAACACATTATAAAAGTGTTAATATTATGAAAACATGTGATATATATGTGTTTTTATAACTATTATGACTTTTATACAAGTAGTCTTTGAATAAACAACAAGAATCATAAGTTGTTTCAAGTTTATAAACTACGGAATTTCGGCAGAATATTTGTATCGACTTTGAAAAATCATAACTAATTCATAACTCAACGAAATGAGTTGATTCTTGTCTCAAAAGTTAGATCTATGTCTTAACTATAGATCCGCAATTTTTGATAATTTATTTTGAAGTTTAAGACCTCCAGAAAGTATTTGAGAAACCGAAAGTTTGACAGCTCAAAAATGGCCAACATAGCGTTTTTAACGAGATTTTTCACCAACCTAAACAACTCGAAAAATGGCCGTTCTTGATTCTAAAAATCCTTTGTATATAGTAGTTTAATGTCCTAGAAAACCAAAGTCTAAAACATTTGGAGCTTGGTCAAAGACAGCCTCAAAGTAGGCCGAAAAACCTCCAAAAAAGCTGGAAAATTATATATATATAAACTTGACGTTTTAAGCAAATCTTATTTTTAAACTTGTAATGTTGGGTGATTTAAGACATAAAAATCTATAAATATACATATTATCATATATTAGTAACATTGAGTCCTTATTATCATTTAGGACTCGGTTAACCATCTCCGGTTTCATCACCCATCAAACTACGCAAACTTGCATTTTGCGCATATTTCTCCATCACAAGTTCGGTGAGTCTTCATAGCCCCTATTTTTCACTATCTATTGGGGTGGAAATACATGCACTGTTTTTCATATGGACATCAAAACTGTTTATTTCTTATATGTATTACATGTTCGGATTCCATCAGCCCTTATATCATGAACCGTTAATTGCATTTATTTGTAAGCGCGAGTATATTGTGGATAGATCTATTGGGAGTCATGTCCCCCATTCGTGTTAGCTCGGTTCGGCTAACAGCGAGTGCATATATATTCAACACACGGTATTACGTATGGGAATACTGCACAGGGCAAACTCATTCTAATTAAGCTTCGGTTGCATGATGGTTTATGTAATACATACACGGAATTTATGATTTTATAAATTCAACTCATCTGATAATGTCCATACAACTGGTCTTTTCGCGTAAACCTATGAGCTCACCAACAATTTTTGTTGACGTATTTTAGCATGTATTTTCAGGTAATTAAGGCAAGTATGCCTTCAGAAGTAACCACTTTCAAGCTTCCGCACTTAAGGAGTCGCATTCTTTTTCAAACCGTCGGAGATTTATTTGCATTATTTTGGATAATTTAATTATGTATTCAAATCTCTGTACCTTGCGAACTACTCTTTATTATTTACGGGTTATGTAAAACGTTTCTACCTTTTAAGGTTATCTCGATGTATTTTTGAAAACGTCCATATAGTGGTCGTTCATTATGATTATGGTCACGCTTCCGCGACGTCACGCCTCGCTGCCAACCGGAGTAGCAGGGTGTGACAGATTGGTATCAGAGCCATAGTTATAGTGAACTAGGTTGCATTAGTACCTAGACTATAACTGTTACAAAAACTAAACTTTCTTCAAGAACTGTGAACACATATATGGACCCTGATGACAATAACATGTCGAAATTCACCCCTAGGGAAAGGGTGTCACTAGCACAACGGGAGTCTATCCCGGTACCTGCCCATCAGCCAAGCCCGCCGCAGTAGTAAGGAGCAAGCATAGGACAGTGGGGATGGATGCCTCACACTCTCCAAGAGTGGAGAAACGAGGAGGGGATCCAAATCCAGTTTGAAGTCAGAACACCATCTTCCTCTCAAGTGCCGACACTTACCTAGAAACCTATGTAACAAACGATGCCCCTGTTGGTGGCAAGGGCCGCCAGACACGACCTCCAATTTCGAAAAAATCCACCAAGAGGTCGGTGAGATCTTTGCAAGGATTAAGTAGGAGGAAATGCAAACCACCAATAAACCTTAGGCCAACCAGAATACCCAGGCGATTTAACAAGACGGAATCGACGAATTGTGACAGCACCTAGCGGAGCACAAAGCCCACACTACAGAACTAACCCAATGACTTAACGCTCTGGAGTACGAGGAAACCCCGGAGGCATCCCTTTATAGTATTTCTCTAGGCTTACTATCTGATATATCTTAGGGTAATTAAGGCTTAAGAATTTATCAGAAAATTCTGACCATATCATATACAATGATTAAGTATCAAGAACTTTTATGAGGAATTAAGTTTTAACTACAACTCTGCGTAGGAAAAGATAAAGCTGTGACTATCTGCCTAAGAAATTTCAAACCCGTTGACTTATCCTCATACCCCATTAGATACCACTTATGCATTTCTACTATTTGATACTGGTGCTGATAGGAGCTTTATATCCACTAAGTTCACTAAGCAGATAAATTCCATTAAGTGCTACTTATGCTATTGAGGTTGATGACAGTGAGACGCTTAAGACAAATAATATAAGTCGAGGATGCTCCTTAGAATTAGTAGGCCGACTCTTTGAAACAGACATGATACCCATCAAACTGGGAAGTGTTTACGTGGTCATAGGCATGGATTGGCTATCGAAAATCGTGTGGAAATAGTATGCAACAAGAACACAGTTCATATACCTTTAGCCAATAAGAAGGTCCTTACTGTCCAACGCAAAGCATGAAATACCAAAGTAAGCATCATCTCTAGCATTAGGACCCTGAAGTGTGGATAGAGAGGGAGCCAAAGGGAAAGCAGCTCGAAAATATTCTTATTATTTATGGTTACCCCAAAGTTTTTCCAGAACACTTACCTGAACTCCCAACATCGAGGCAAGTCAAATTCAAAAATAGGCCTAGTATCAGCTGCGAATCGTCCAACCAACTGTAGTAGCTCTTAGATAAAAGGTTTATCAAACCGAGTTCCTCGCTCTAGAGGAGCTCCAGTTTTGTTCATAAAGAAGAAGAATGGAACCTTCAGAATGTGCATCAATTACTAAGAGCTAGATAAACTAAAAGAACCGACACCCGCTCACAAGGATCAATGACTTATTTGACCAAACTCCAATAATTAAGCTTCTGTTAGAAGATCGACCTAAGGTCTGGTTATCATCAGGTTAGAGTTCGCAAGAAAGATATTTCAAAGACAGCCTTCAGATTCCGTTTCGGTCATCATAAATTCCTATTAATGTCGTTGGGATTAACCAGTGCCCCAACGATACTCACGGACCTCATCGGGTGTGCAAACCTTATCTAGAAAAATTCGTGATTGTATTCTTGAATGACTTCTTAATCTACTCACGAAATAAGGAGGAGCAAGAGCAAACATTTAAGACTGATTCTAGAGTTGTTAAAAAAAAAAAGAATAACTACATGCCAAGCTTTCTAAGTTTGACTTTTGACTAAGTTAGGTAAGATTTCTCGGTCACGTGATCAATAGTAAAGGAATCCAAGTTAACCCCACCAAGATCGAGACTATCAGAAATTGGTTAACTCTTAGAACCCCCATAAAGATACGACGGTCCTTAAGACTTGCCACTTATTATAAGCAATTATCAGAAATTTCTCTAAGTTCACCAGAGCTCTAACAAAACTGACCTGAAAAGACATTAAGTATGATTGGGGCGAGGATCAGGAGACATCATATCAGTTATTAAAGCACAACCTGTGTAGCGCGCTTATTTTATCCAAGAGAAGCAAGAAATTCGTAGATTATTGTGATGCTTCACACAATGTGTTGATATAGAAAGATAGGGTCATAGCTTATACTTTATGAAAACTTAAGGTTCACTAGGTGATTTACACAACGCATGATCTGGATCTTGAAGCAGTAGTCTTTATCCTTGGAGACATTAGTTGTACGGTATGAAGTGTATTGTATTCACAGACCATAAGAGCCTCCAACACATCTCGAACCAGAAAGAGTCGAATACGAAGTAGTACCGTTGGATGGAACTAATAAGTAATTGTAACCGTGAAAATTCGTTATCACCTGAGGAAAACTAATGAGCTAAGCCGTTAAGAGTACAAGTGGATAAATAGTTTAGGATAAGGGCTAGTAAAAATCGATATTTCGTGAATAGAATCTGATTACTCTGTTTGGTGGAATAAGAAAGCTGACTATGGATGAAGGACACAAATTAAGATATGTCGTTCACCCCGGATCCGATAAAATGTATCATGACCTTAAGGAGCTGTACGGGTGGCCTAACATGAAGGATGACATTGCCACATATGTCAACAAATTCCTAACATGCTCCAAAGTTAAGACAAACATAAGAAACCATTTGAGTATTAGTCGACCGCCTAACAAAATCCGCACATTCCTACCAATAAAGAAGAACAATAGAATGAATAAGCTAGTCCAAACGTACCTCAAGGAAGTCATCTCCGGACACGGAGTGCCTATTTAAATCATTTCGGATACGAATAGCAGATTTACATATAGGCTTTTGGCAATTATTACTACAAGCTTTGGATACAAACTTGGACATGAGTACCACTTATCACCCTCAGACCAATGGTCAGAATAATAAAACGATCCAAACCCTAGAACACACATTAAGAGCCTGTGTAATGGATACTCAATTGCCTTAGTGGAATTATTAACTACAATAGCTATCACTCGAGTATTAAAGCTGCTCCATTTGAGGCCCTCTACGGGCGAAAGTGTCGATCGCCGATTTGTCGGGTAGGAGTAGGAAATAGCCAAATCACTGGCCCTAAGACCATTCACGAAACTACCAAAAGGATAGTACAGATACGGAACTGACTAAAAGTTGCATGCGATGGTAAGAAAGTTATGCAGATGAAAATAGAAAATCCCTTGAGTTCTAATTAGGAGAACAAGGAGAACAAGTACTGATGAAAGTCTTGCCATGGAAGGGCGTGTTACGATTTGGGAAACAAGGATAATTAAACCCTTGATACATTGGCAATACAAAATCTTAAAGGGGATTGGACTCGTAGCTTATCTCGTTTAGAGTTACCACCAGAGCTTAGCAGCATGCACAATACCTTCCATGTATCAAATAAGAAGAAGTGGTTGTTAGAGGAGACACTTGTTACCCCTTGGGAGAGATCTAACTTAATGATAAACTTTGCTTCATCAAAGAGCCGGTTGAAATAATGGACCGCGAAGTCAAGAAACTAAAGCACAGCCGGATCCCGATAATAAAAGTCAGATGGAACTCTAAGCGAGGTCCTGAGTTTACGTGGGAACGCGAGGATCAGTTCCGGGAAAAATACCCTCACCTGTTCTCAGATATTCAAGCAGTGGAGAACACGAGCTAATTTCGGGACGAAATTCCCTTAACAGGGGGAGACTGTAACATCCGGCACTGAACCAGGTTAGCAACAAAACCCTAATCCACATTTAATAGTCAATTATAGTCTAATCAGTGGTCATTAGAAATTAATCAAGTGATTAACAAGGTTTATTAGAAAATTCAACTCAATTAGAATCAAATTCATCAGTGCGATGAATCGGAAAATCAATTAATCCGATCGATTTACGATATGAGGGATTAATTCAACTAAGTACATAATTAAATTATGATTAGTGACACTAATCATAAACTAATACAATTACTTAACATTAATTATGCAAGACTAAAACAATTCATTAAAACAATGCATTCAAAAGTATTTTTGAATTTACAAGAAAAGGGAAATACAAGAATACATTCTAAATACTTTTATACAAAAAAAATATATATAAATACATGAAAATAATCCATAAAAATCTGGTCATAGGGTAGTACTACCCAAGATTTGATTTCAATTTTTTATTTCCCAACTCCATAACCTTTCATAATCAAATCTTTCACACCCCATTCTCCTTTCATTTCAACATGATCTTACACTCCACCTCCATTTGAAAGACCAAGACTTTGCCTATAAATAGAGGGCTTCCTTTTCATTATTTTCACACCAAAATATCTCTTTCTCTCCTCTCAAAACCGGATCCCCCACACACACACACACTACAAACATTTTCATTCAAGTGTTCTTGGTGAAATTCAAGTGTTCTTGGTGAACTTCAAGTGTTCTTGGTTCAAATCTTGCAAGAGTTCCAACTTCTTCTCAATTTCATACTCCAAATACATCAAAGTAAGTAAATACTAACTTATTTCATCATATATTTATGTTTATATAAGTCTTGCATAATATATATAATCACCAACAACAACAAGTTTCATAAAAACTCAAGTTTATAAGTTTCTAGTTTTATTTTTAAGTTGTTTCTTTAAATGTGTTTATGAATATATGAACACATTATAAAAGTGTTAATATTATGAAAACATGTGATATATATGTGTTTTTATAACTATTATGACTTTTATACAAGTAGTCTTTGAATAAACAACAAGAATCATAAGTTGTTTCAAGTTTATAAACTACGGAATTTCGGCAGAATATTTGTATCGACTTTGAAAAATCATAACTAATTCATAACTCAACGAAATGAGTTGATTCTTGTCTCAAAAGTTAGATCTATGTCTTAACTATAGATCTGCAATTTTTCATAATTTATTTTGAAGTTTAAGACCTCCAGAAATTATTTGAGAAACCGAAAGTTTGACAGCTCAAAAATGGCCAACATAGCGTTTTTAACGAGATTTTTCACCAACCTAAACAACTCGAAAAATGGCCGTTCTTGATTCTAAAAATCCTTTGTATATAGTAGTTTAATGTCCTAGAAAACCAAAGTCTAAAACATTTTGGAGCTTGGTCAAAGACAGCCTCAAAGTAGGCCGAAAAACCTCCAAAAAAGCTGGAAAATTATATATATATAAACTTGACGTTTTAAGCAAATCTTATTTTTAAACTTGTAATGTTGGGTGATTTAAGACATAAAAATCTATAAATATACATATTATCATATATTAGTAACATTAAGTCTTATTATCATTTAGGACTCGGTTAACCATCTCCGGTTTCATCACCCATCAAACTACGCAAACTTGCATTTTGCGCATATTTCTCCATCACAAGTTCGGTGAGTCTTCATAGCCCCTATTTTTCACTATCTATTGGGGTGGAAATACATGCACTGTTTTTCATATGGACATCAAAACTGTTTATTTCTTATATGTATTACATGTTCGGATTCCATCAGCCCTTATATCATGAACCGTTAATTGCATTTATTTGTAAGCGCGAGTATATTGTGGATAGATCTATTGGGAGTCATGTCCCCCATTCGTGTTAGCTCGGTTCGGCTAACAGGGAGTGCATATATATTCAACACACGGTATTACATATGGGAATACTGCACAGGGCAAACTCATTCTAATTAAGCTTCGGTTGCATGATGGTTTATGTAATACATACACGGATTTTATGATTTTATAAATTCAACTCATCTGATAATGTCCATACAACTGGTCTTTTCGCGTAAACCTATGAGCTCACCAACAATTTTTGTTGACGTATTTTAGCATGTATTTTCAGGTAATTAAGGCAAGTATGCCTTCAGAAGCAACCACTTTCAAGCTTCCGCACTTAAGGAGTCGCATTCTTTTTCAAAACCGTCGGAGATTTATTTGCATTATTTTGGATAATTTAATTATGTATTCAAATCTCTGTACCTTGCGAACTACTCTTTATTATTTACGGGTTATGTAAAACGTTTCTACCTTTTAAGGTTATCTCGATGTATTTTTGAAAACGTCCATATAGTGGTCGTTCATTATGATTATGGTCACGCTTCCGCGACGTCACGCCTCGCTGCCAACCGGAGTAGCAGGGTGTGACAGCTAGGGTTTAGCTGGAGTGTGCTGGAACGAATCTGGATAGTTTGGAAGCTATCTGGATCGCAGGGTGGCGCAGGCCTGCGCCGCCCTCAGCCCGATTTGCTCTGATTTCTCTCGGATTGCTTCTTTTTATCATCTTGGCCCTGAAATACAAACCTAGAGTAATAATATGGATTATACGAAGTATCGGTGCTTAAAATGATCATAATATGACTTAGAAACCATATAAATTATAGACTTATCAACCACGCATAACTTCGTCCCCGAAGTAGTCTATGTTCAGATAATCGTAACTTAGGAATTACAAAGTTTCCATGTATTCCCATACTCTGACATGAAGATTTTGGTGTTTATTGAATGAGCACCATCTGTATTTCAAAACTTCTTGCCTATTTGGCTTTTATAACCAGTAAATTTATTGGTTTCTCAGTATTATCAGTTTAACTGTTGACTTATGCAATGACATAAGAAAATTTTCGGATTTCTGCTTATCACTTAAACTTTTATTGTGTTGACTTACGCTTTGAGATTCAGTATGAATTTCAATTAATTCGGATATCAAGAGTTATTAACACAACTTATATCTCTTTTCTTTTGATCTGGACCCAGTTGTGGCTTTTTTTTAATCTCACATCTATATTATTGAACAATTTCGTTCATTGATGATATTATCGTCAACAATCGCTTAACAGACCTTTGGATTTGCACTGACAGTTATAAAGAATTGAGATGACTTTTCATTTGTAATTCCTGAGTCCAGGTTTACTTTATTTTCTTTAGCCAAGACTTTATTGACAAGCCAACGGAATAAGAATTACATATAATACATGTGTATAGACTTAAAACTGACTTTCATTGGTCATTCAAGCCTAATTGCTTAATTCTTATAAGAATTTCTCTTTTTATTTCTTGTTTGACTTTAACTTTGTGCCTCTGTCTTCTTTGATTTCTATTTAATTGACATTGGGTGCTTGACAATCAGGTTCAAAGACCATTTTCTCATTTCAATTTTTATTGGATCAGCAACTTCTACCTCTGCCACGTTAAGAGACACGCTGTAGTCTTTCAGATTACTAGGCTTTATGAAGAAGCTTGTATTTAGGATTCAGTTTTGGGGTTCCTTAAAGATTTTAAATCATACATGATTCAAGCACTGATGCCTATATTTCTTATAGGTAAAATTTCTGATTTGAAAGAGACATTTAAGTCATAGCTTCAACTGATACAACCTATATGTCATCCGCATATACACTATCGATGACAAAGCTGTACAATCGAACTCAAGGCTTATTTTGAAATCATAAGTTGATTTAACTCATGAATGGGAAATCTTTCTCCTGATCTCCTTGGCGATCCCATTTTTAAATTGTTTCCATGGAATTGGAATGAAGTCGAGATTGAAGACAATGTTATTAACGAGCAAAGCATGGCTATGGTATTAGGTTATTAGTGGCTGTTTCAATATCAAGGATAGCAGAAAGCTGGGCAATGACTTGGTTAATCGACATGCAAGTGTTGTAGTGACAAAAGAATAGTAAAATCAAACAATACAAGACAAGTATTTAATTAACAAAACATACTCATGGCCGCATCTGGCAGTCCTCTGTTTCCTTGGCTGTGATATGATAAGCACGTGCTCTAGCTGACGGAGTTACATCAGTGCTCTTCATTGTTGAACCTCCGGCATATGACTGAGATTGACTGTTGCTTCTCATTAGACATTGATGATTAAAGTGTTCAGGTTTTCCACACGTGGAACAACCAAGACCTTTTGTTGGGCATTCCTCGCTACTATGACCTATTTTTGCTGCAGACATAACATATCACATCCATTGGATTACATAACCCAGTATGTGATATTTTGCATCTTTTGCACACTCGCTGTTCTGATAGAATCGCGTAAGACTTGGGCTTCTGAGGAGAGCTATAGTGATCAGTCTGAGACTGAGTCTTTCCTGTCTCGAAGACTCTGCTAAATCATTGCTTCTTGGGTGGAGAAAGACACGTAGGATTGATCTGAGTTGCGCTTAGTTTCTCACCATACTCCAGGTATTCACTTTCAATTAGTCTAGCTGCTTCCACCATCTCCAAGTATATATTGTATTTGTTACCACTCATCGGTTGACGTTACTTCGGATTCAATTCTCTACGAAAATGATCCATCTTTATTTCTTCTGTGGCTACTTGATAAGATGAATAGCCACACAATCGCGAGAACTCGTGCTTGTATTCATCAACTGTCTTGTCGCCTTGAGTCAATTGCATCAACTGAACTTCCATTCTGTCTTCCTGATCCGCGGGACAATACTTAGCGTTGAACATGTCGAGGAACTTTCCCATTCAAGTGTTTGGATGACGTCCTCTCCGTAGATACTCTTCTGTGTCTTCCACCAGGCACGGGCAGCTCCGACAAATAGAGTAGTAGCATACATGACTCTTTGTGAACCTAAACACTAAGAGATACTGAAAATCTCCTCTGTGTGACAAATCCAGTCCAATGCCTGGATGAGGTCTATAGTACCCTCAAATGTCAAGGCACCACTAAACTTAAAATCTTTGAATCGGTAGCCTTTTGGCTGTTCAATTTGGGCATTATCAATGGAGTTATCAGTATCAGACTCTGTTAGTGCATCCTGTGTGACGATAGCAGTCTAAATGTAGATAGTTCTTTTGTAATGGTTCAGGCTTCGTAATTACTAGTTAATAAACATGTTTGCTATTGTTATATATGTTTGATCTTGTTTGTGATTGATGTTTACTTAAGTTCAAAGATAAGTTCAAACATAAGTTCAAGAACACGTTCAAGAATAAGTTCAAAGCCAGGTTCGAACTTATTGGTGGACAAGTTCATGGGCTTGGGCCTTCACGAACTTGTCTGGGCCAAGTTCGAACTTAAGGCTTATAATTAAGGTGTAATCTATTATAATTAAGAACCTTTGTAGAGATTAACGTGTAGAGAGAAGTACGAACTTGTGAGTATTTTGCAGAGAGTTTTTGGAGAGATTCACATGTCGGAACGTTTGTCGTTACGTCTATCATCGTGTTGGTCTCCGGTTTTCGTTTGCGTGATCGATCCGCTAAACCCCTGACAAGGATTCCGCACTCGTTGGATGGTGTCCGTCAAGATCGAATATGTAGGTAGGTGACCTTACAAGTGGTATCGGAGCCAGGTTTTTACATATCAGAATATAAAGGATGATGATAAGAAACTTTACGAGGCCGACAACCGAGCTTTCTCCATTATTTTTATGGCAATGGAGAACTTTGATAGTCGTCACAGTCATCAGGTTAAAGTTTCCTACCATGTTTTGGGGGGAGGCAGTGAATACCGCGTGTCACATTTTAAACCGGGTCCTTACTGTCAAATCACAAAACAAAACCTGTTACGAAGTTCTGAATAAAAGACCACCTAATTTAACTGGCTTTGAACCGTTTGGGTACCGTGTACTTTATTGAAAACAAAACATCAACCTAAGTTTGGTGAAAAGGCTGACGAAGGATACTTCCTAGGTTATGTCCCTAACTCACCAAACAAAAGGGTTTTTAACAAAACAAATGGTACGGTAGAGATTGTGTTTAACATTGACGTAACAAGTTATTCACATGAACCCCAAATTGGTCCGGAATGGTTATTTGATTATGACTCATTGTTTGAATCATTTAACATACCTTTTAGTGGAATTGCAGGTACAGTTGAAAATGACTTCTCGCCATTAAATCTGAATGACGACTATCAAAGTTTTCCAAAGTCAAGCATTCCATCTACATTTGAGCCTACAATGATAGAAGATGGGTCTCCAACAGAGAATAAACCTGAATTACCTACAAACGAGAATCAGACAAATGCTTCTAACTCAGAGGATAGTGATCATGAGGAGGAGAATGTATAGTCTGAATTCGTACTCCCGTTAGGTGAAATAGGATCAAACTTAGGAGAGAATCTTCAAGTCAATGAGATTGAGACATCGAGGATAAACAAGGATCATCCGATTGAGATTATCATAGGAAATCCGAATACCGGTGTGAGAACTAGGAGTAGTGTGAATAACTACACGGTGTTGTTATCGATGATCAATGACTCTGAGGCGTATCACACATGTCTATACTCATGTTTTATCTCGCAAGTAGAGCCAAAGAATGTGCAAATGGCACTGAAAGACAACTCTTGGGTTGAAGCCATGCAAGAAGAACTGTCACAGTTCAGAAAACTTGAAGTGTGGGAGTTAGTGCCGTTACCTCGAGGAGAAGTTGCAATAGGGACCAAATGAGTCTTTAAGTGCAAAAGAGATGATCGAGGTATAGTTACTCGTAACAAGGCAAGACTTGTAGTGAAAGGATTCAACCAGGAGGAGGGAATTGATTACAACGAAGTGTTTGCACCAGTAGCAAGGCTCGAGGCATTTTGTCTGTGTCTAGCCTTTGCGTCCTTCAAAGTGTTTAAGGTATATCAACTTGATGTAAAGAGTGCATTTCTGTAGGGCAATGTGAAGGAAATGGTGTACGTCGAACAACCGCCAATTCAAGTGAATCACAATCTCGAACCGGGTACAGAAAGTGATACTGATGTGGATCCGACAATATATTGGGCCATGATCGGGTCACTCATGTATTTAACTGCTGCAAGACCTGTCATTATATTTGTTGTGTGTATTTGTGCTAGGCTTCAAGAAATCCAAAGGAGATGCATATGAAAGCCGTGAAGCGAATTCTGAGATACCTAAAGTCGAAACCGAAGATGTGACTTTGGTATCATGCTGATGGAGATCTGGAATTAGAGGCTTATACGGATTCTGATTATGGGGGATGTAGCTTGAATCGGAAATCAACAACTGGAGGTTGTCAGTTCCTTGGAGGGAGGCTTGTATCCTTGCAATGCAAGAAACAAACTTCGGTAGCCGTATCAACGTGCGAGGCCGATTATGTAGCTGCTGGTAGTTGTTGTTCACAGGTTTTGTGGATACAACAACAATTGCGGGATTACGGTTTGACTTACACTCATACTCCCATTAGGATAGATAATCAATCTACAATTGCTATAACTAATA
Source organism: Centrapalus pauciflorus (assembly GCA_020465985.1). NCBI lineage: Eukaryota > Viridiplantae > Streptophyta > Magnoliopsida > Asterales > Asteraceae > Centrapalus > Centrapalus pauciflorus. Next base: position 236,251 of record JAANYP010004240.1, read on the forward strand.
ATCCAGTTAAACATAGTAAAACAAAGCACATAGACATAAGACATCATTTCTTACGTGATTGTGCTGAAAAGAATTTAATAAAACTGGTAGAAGTTGCAACGGAAGAAAATAATGCAGACTTATTCACTAAAGCATTTGATAAGTCACGCTTTGAGTTGTTAGTTCAACTAAATGGTATGTGTAATCCAGAGTAACTTGACCTTAGTAGTTTTTCTTTTTTAAGTAAGTTAGTTGTTTAGTAGATTTTCTTTCCTTTTATAGTAAGTTAGTAGGTTAGTTTATTAGCTTATCTTAAAAATCAAAAACAAAAGAAAAAAAGAGAGAAAATCATAAAAATTTCAAAAAAAAAAGAGAATATCGAAAAAAGAGTTAAGTCTTAGAGTCTAAGGTTCAAAGTGACGAAAATTAACACAGTCTAAACAAACTCTAATTGGTGAGCTTTCACACATAATACACCAAAAATTCTAAGTGATATACACTTTCTTGTCTGATGTGTTGGTAGGCATAATACTTGAAGGAAATCCTAACAGCTAATAAAATAATCTAGAAAATGTCATATGTGTAACTAACTTAGATGTATGACCAAAAGGTCTTAATTTCTATGTTAGAGACATATAGACAATGATTGTAAATGAGGTACGCAAATTTATCTGGGGGATGTATAGCAACATCAAAATGCATCTTAAACAAAGAAAAGAAAAGTTTGAAAAGAAAAGGAAGTCAGAACAAATCACTTTCTTGTATGTAAGTACAGACCTGTCAACTCTGTTTTGACTCAAGCTAGCAAGATAATTCGCTTTATTGTACATGAGTACAGACCTGTCACCGCTGTCTTGCTAACTTAAAAGGAACTCTAAGACAAACCAAGACACTCTGTTGTATGTACCGAAACGTTATAATCATTGTGTGCCTGCCTTGATCATAGAAGTATATCTATGTATGGGACACGTAAGGTAGTTTCTTGATAAATAAAAGGCCAAGGGAATTTCCAAAGTGTTAAATGTTTAAAGGGAAAATCATACCGACAATCGACTTGGAATGTATATCACGACAAACAACCAAAGGAATAAAAAATTCCTAAATGTGAAAGTGAAATACAGAAAATGCGTTTGACACCACTATCTGATTGAACCTTTGAGTAATTTTAAATTTTTGTTTACTTTATTTTATTTTATTTCATTATTTTAGTTTATTTTAAGTAGGATAAAGGTCAAAATTTTAGGATGCATTTTTGGTTGAAGAAACAAATATTGCGTGAAAATCTATTGCTTAGTGTGAATGTTTTTGCAAAGTTGGAAAAATTCCCCTTACATGAAAAAGTTAGATTTTATTCAAGAATTTTCAAAATTTTCAGTTAAGTTCGAAATCCAGACAAATTCGAAGTTACCTTCGAACTTGCTGGAAGTTCGAACTTAAGCTAAGTTCGAAGGTGGTTGATATAAATAGGTCAACAGTACTTCATTTATGTCATCTACTCTCGAATTTAATCTCTTGTACTTGTCAGGGCGATCTCGAACATATCCTCGAACTACTCGGATATTCGAATTTCTCACTATTTCTCGAAGTTTTCCACTGTTTCTCGAACGTACACATATACTCGAGTATAGTGAACTTCCTAATGCTAAGTAAGTGTTAGTTTAGGATGTTTTTGTGGTGAAAATCAACCTTTTTTAGGTTTTATGTCATTTAAAACTAGGTGACTTTAAATCGCAAGTTTTAAAAGCTAAAACTTAAAATAAATGATACATAACTTAGATTAGAACCTAATAGGACTAGATTACACAGTTAATTAAGTCAAATGGGGTTAAAATCATGATTCTTTAAGTTGAAAGTGACCGACTTCGAATTTGTTCTTCAGGTTCGAACTTGTCAGAATGTTCGAACTTGTTGAAATATCTATAAGTTTGAAGTCAGTCATGTTCGAATGGGTGTTTTGAACTTAATTATCTTATTTTAAGTAGGATAATGGTCAAAGTTACTAGGATGCATTTTTGGTTGAAGAAACAAATATTGCGTGAAGCTCTGTTGCTTAGTGTGAATGTTTTTGGAAAGTTGGAAAAATTCTGTTACATGAAAAAGTTGATAAAGTTGGATTTTATTCAAGAATTTTCAAAATTCTCAGTTAAGTTTGAAATCTAGACAAATTCGAAGTTACCTTCGAACTTGCTGGAAGTTCAAACTTAAGCTAAGTTCGAAGGTGGTTGATGTAAATAGTTCACTAGTACTTCATTAAAGTCATCGACCCTCGAATTTGTTGTCTCGAACTTGTCCAGGCGATCTCGAACTTATCGTTCGAACTTGTCGATTTCGAATTTCTCACTATTTCTTGAAATTTTATACTGTGTCTCGAACCTTCATACATTCATAGGAATATTGAACCAACAATATCTAAGTAAGTGTAAGATTAGGACATTTTTGTGGCAAAAATCGAACACTTTTGAGTTTTATGACATTTAAAACTAGGTGACTTTAAATCACAAGTTTTAAAAGCTAAAACTTAAAATAAATGATACATAACTTAGATTTGAACCTAATAGGACTAGATTACACTGTTAATTAAGTCAAACGAGGTTAAAATCATTGTTTACAAGTTGAAAGTGACCGACTTCGAACTTGTTCTTCAAGTTCGAACTTGTCAGAAAGTTCGAACTTGTTGAAATATCTATAAGTTCGAAGTCATTCATGTTCGAATGGGTATTTCAAACTTAATTAAGTTTGAATGGTTTTTAAATTCTCGAATTTGTCTAAGTTCGAATATGTTAGACTTCGAACTTAATCAAGTTTGAAGTTATGCAATTTCGAATTTAACAAATTTAATTTAAAATAAATTTCTAACAATTTAATCATCTTTTGTATGCAGATATGGGTGATCGCGCATTTTACAACAAGCATAATATGGTTATGGCTGTCGATCTCCAATTTCCGGAGGCTCAGCCATACCGTCAAATGATAGAATTTCTGACGCAGTCCAGAGTGTCATATGCGCTAACGCATAATTCGCCGGTCATATTGACCTATGTGAGGCAGTTCTGGGATCATCTACTGGTGGATTGCACTGTCATCCCTACTGTGTTGCGTACAAGAGTAGGAGGTCAACCGATAGTCTTTTCTGCGAACATGTTGAGACAAATCTTGCAGTTGGGCACAGAGGATCAGGAAGCAGGCCCAATAGATTTTCCAATGCTCATAAGGCAAGCGGCCTTTCTAAGAATGGGTTACGCACAGGACATAACAAAGGCGTCCTATGTAAAAAGCGGGTTAATAGGCCAGTGGAGGTATCTGGTCCACGTCATAAATGTGTGTTTTGCACCGAAGAAAGCAGGGTTCGAGACGATGGTGTCAAAGCTGCAATCTTCGTTAATTGGCCTGGTATACAATATGCAGTTCAGCTTCTTGGAGATGTTCTTCGGGGAGTTTGTTCATCAAATAACTGCCCCTGCACGACAAAGGTTTTTGATGTATCCCCGCTTTATAATGATGATCATTCGTCACTTTTTGCCGGATTTGCCACCGTTACCTGAGCAAAGTGGCGTTGCTATAATCGATATGCGTATTTTTGCAGACTGCCAGACCCACAATGCACGAAGGGATGAGCAAGTCAGGCCACAGTTGGCCCCTATGTTCGGTGTCGTTATAGATCCTAATTTTGTTGCTCCTGAAAGTGATAATTGGATTGGTGAAGCACCCCCCCCCCCCCCCCCCCCCCAACAACAGCAGCAGCAGCAACCTAAACAGCCAAGAGCACCGGCAAGACGCACTCCGGTTGCTCGAACGATTCCCCGCTCGCAATCTGCTACAGCAACTAGTGGGCCATTCACATCGGCACCCCAATTAGACCAACGGGAACAGACGTTGGAGGAAATCTGGGAACAAGGAACTGCAGCTCAAGAAGATATAGCTGAACAGTTGGTTCAAGATATTTTGGAACCCCCAGCTGATATAGAGGACATATTCCGACAAATCGATGAGTATCAACCTCCTGTTACCGAGTCTGAAGACACAGAAGGTCGTGAGGAAGGAACAGTGGTTAGGGAAGAGGCAGAGGGTCAAGTCGAGACCGCCTCTGAGTCTGAATCAAGTTCCGAGGAGACAGAAGCTAAAGATCCAGCTGTTACAATCGGCAGATATGGATCTAGAGTTGTTGTTAGCCGAAAGAAGATGTCACGGCCCGTAATTCATGACGTAGAGGCAGAGGATTCTGATTTTGAAATAGAAGAAGCCCCAGTTGCCACTCGACATAGGGCAAAAAGGCATCGCTTTATGCAGGGAGCTCCATCTACTTCTGCTATTCCATCCGCTTCAACCGCCGCTCTATCAATATCCGCCTCCATTCCATCCACCTCCGTTCCATTCACCGAAAATCAGCGGTTCACCGTCCTGTAGAGCAAAGTAGATTTTCAAATAGTCCAAATATTCCAACTCTCTCACGCAGTGAATGAGTCACAACAGCATAACGCAAGGTTGGATCAAGAAAATGCCAAGTTACAGACTACAGTGGCAGATCAACAAGAAGCACTGACGACTCAACAGTCCCAGATCCTGACACTGCAGACCCTGGTAGAGCAGCTTGTGAAAGATCTTCAAGCTCAGGGGGAGAATAGTTGTCGAGGAGATGAATTAAGGAGAGTGAGTAGAGATGATGAAGAAGGTGATGATCCCGGCATGCAGAAAGATTGTAAGCTAGCAGATTTTTCTCATCAGACTTCTCAGCAAGCTAATATTCTGGGGGAGCCTCAGTCTTCTGGTACAGGAGGAGGTGAAGGTAAAGATAAAGGCAAGGGTCCAGAGGCGACAAAGCTAATTGATCAGGAAATAATTTGAGCCGTGGCCGATATTGATGATGAAGAAGTAATGTTTGATTTTGAGGATGAAATAGAAGATCTCGAAGAAGGGGAGTTTGTCCCAGAAGACATTGTTGATTGGAGATCTGATGATGAAATATTGGCTGATGAGGAAGATGAAGCCGATGAGATCATCATTCAACAACATCCAATTACCGATACATACACTACGGCAGAGCAGAACATGATAGACATCGAAGTGTTTACGGATGCTTTAAATGTTGAATCAGAAAGTGAAGAGCCTGATAGAAAACTCACAAATGAAGAGAAAAGAAAGCTTTGGTTCAGAAAGGAAGAAAAAAGGTCTGAGTTAGCTATGAAGAAGATGATGAGATTGCCTAGTCCAGGAAAGTTGTCTGGAGGCATTCTCAGCTGGTTTTTCGATAGAGAGCTACAACTTTTTGTGCTTAAGAGACGTGATGGTTTGCAGTATTTGAAGAGAACGTTGAAAGTATTCAATACACTGCCAAACTGCGAAGTCAAAGAACTGGCGTGGATGAATTTGATAAACCTAGGAGATGACCAATACGCTGAAGTGATAGTGAGAATCATAAGAAAAGAAGGTCGATCTGGAAGGTTTGAGAAGATAAAGCCGATGGAAGGAAAAAGGATACTGGATGAATCAAAAATAGATCCGTTGACTGGGAAACCTTGGATGAAGGTTCCGTTGAAGACAATGCCATAGGATGTTCTTGCAAACATGAAGTGGTGGTTCGTCGACAACGAAACAGTAGAGGTAGTAATGGAGGATCATGAAGACAAAGTCATTTTGAAAGTATATGACCCTCTACATTTTGTAAACCTATCTCAGAGCGACCTGCAGAAGCTTCATGAGCAGCCAATCTATTTTCACGAAGGTTGGAGATCTGAAGGCAGGAAGTACCAGAAGGTAGTCAAGGTTTGTATAGAGAAGGGTTTGTATGCTGGTAGCATTTTGAATAGGCCTAGTACTTAGACTAATTAAATATCTAGTTAGAAGCTATCATCAATGGGGAGTTTGTTAGTGCATCTTGTGTGACGATAGCAGTCTAAATGTAGATAGTTCTTTTGTAATGGTTCAGGCTTCGTAATTACCAGTTAATACACATGTTTGATATTGGTTATATATGTTTGACCTTGTTTGTGATTGATGTTTACTTAAGTTCAAAGATAAGTTCAAACATAAGTTCAAGAACAAGTTCAAGAACAAGTTCAAAGACAAGTTCTAGAATAAGTTCAAAGCGAGGTTCGAACTTATTGGTGGACAAGTTCGTGGGCTTGGGCCTTCACGAACTTGTCTGGACCAAGTTCAAACTTAAGGCTTATAATTAAGGTGTAATCAGTTTTAATTAAGAACCTTTGCAGAGATTAATGTCTAGAGAGAAGTACGAACTTGTGAGTAATTTGCAGAGAGTTTTTAGAGAGATTCACGTGTCGGGACGTTTTTGGTTACGTCTATCATCGTGTTGGTCTCCGGTTTTCGTGTGCGTGATCGATCCGTTAAACCCCTAACGAGGATTTCGCACTCGTTGGACGGTGTCGCGTCAAGATCGGATCCGTAGGTTGGTGACCTTACAGACTCATCATTATGGATTTGCTTATCCTTTCTTTTGTTCTTTTTATCAAACTTACGTTTTGCTTCAGCCTCATCACGAGCCTGAAACCGTTATTGGATTAGTTGAAATTTTAGTTCATTTTGTTGTGTTGTATCATCTCAAACAGTTGCTGAGGGGTGACATTATCAGGAATTCCTCCTTGTCCAGACATCTTTACTGAAAAATAAAAGTTCAAGTGACTTTCAGTTTATTTTTCCCATCCTAACAGTCTGTACATCCTATCTCAGTTCAAGCCACCTTGCATGATTGACACTTTATGTATTGCTTAAGTTTGAGACCAAGTATTACTTTCATAATACTTGATTCACTCAAACTATTGCTCTGATACCATCCTGTCAAGCCCACCCCTTACGGGGCAGTCCTGAACGACTAGATCCCAAGGAGCAATACATCATCAATCAAAACTAAGATAGAATTAATAAAGTGCGGAATTAAAATAATTACAGAAAGTAGGATTATCTTACAATAAGTTTAAAATTAAACTATTAAGGGCACAAGGAACTGATCTAGTACAAAACCACAATACTTGTCACTGCTTCTACCCAGACCACCACCATAACCATCCATATTTGATACCAATTTCAGTTGAAGTAGTGGTCTAGTGACTTCCAATTCGGGCTTGCAGATCCTAAGGACTTGGTTCGGCTGGACTTTTTTCCTTTGACTTTTCCTTTAAAAAGATTCAACAACAACTGTTCGCAGTTGGCTTAGTGAGATTATAGATTTAACAGTTAACATGCTATGACAATTTTAAGCGGAGACTTGACTTTTGACTTTAAGCTCTGACTTTGACTTTAAGCGTGATTTTAGCAAGGCTGCCGCTATCAGCCGGACATTGTGAGACATAGGACTTAAGATCGGATGATGTCTATTCCCACGCACGCGCTTTTAATTGTGGGGATCAGCCACATACTAGGCTAGCTACCAGTAAGACAAAGTGGGCGGACATCAGAGTAGACGTAATGATAGACTGGCATACACTTACTCAGACTTGAATTGTGCTGAAGCATTTGAAAAGCATCGATAACAAGGCAATTGACTGAAAGCATTCAAATAATGAATCAAGATAGTAACAATAATATATATCCAAGACTAAGTCAGACTATAAAGACATGTGTGCAGGATGGTATATTAAAAGCTATCAGGATCCACAGGGCATCACCGTACCAAGGTGTGCGCAGCTCACATTCTAGCTGAGCATATAGACTTTCAAATAAATCTAGAACAACAATATGTCTCACAGGAAGACAAGCATGTATACAGTTATATCTATAACTCACAATTACTGGTTTTTAAGGCATGACTGTTGACTTTGACTTTCGCAAGCAGATTAAATGCACCACCTGAGTTATCTCAGGATTTAGCATTTGACTTTACAGACATTAGCTTGGTTTTACTGGCCTTGACTTTATTGACTTTGGCTTTGAATTGCTTCACTAAGTTTGGCTTGGCTTTAATAACTTTATCTTGACTTTTCTGGATTGACTTTACTGACTTTAGCTTTATTACATAGTTCAGATTTAGTTAAACTGTTAATTGTATGACAAATCAATTTTCATAAGCTTTTATTGACTTTACACATCTTAATTGTGTATTTCTATTGAATTCTCGGACTTTCTATAGCTTATGTATAGACTTATTCGTTTATTGACTTTTCGTGTCATCTCAGACTTTGTTGCGTTCATAATTAGGTTTATGACGTAACTCGACATAATTTTAATGACTTTCAAGCTTTTATCCATTTAATGGACATGTGTGACCTCATTTGGTCTTTCTTTAGCTTTCATTTTCACTTTAAACTCAGATGAATGCATCTAATGACATAAAATGCTTAAACAAGCTATATAAGTTACAAATTCATTTGTTAGATTCATATAGTCAATTTATATACATTCATGACCTTTAATGCATAATAATGCCCTTATGACTTATAACATGTTTACAAGTGTCATTATTTTATAACACTTACATTTGAATGTTCATACAATTTAACACATGCATGCTTCATAAATAATTAAATGTCATGACTTTATGCTAATTCCAAATTCACATTACACATGTTGCATACTTATGGTTTTAAACTTATAGAATACACACACAATTACAATTTAACAACTTACTATATGAATCTATCCACTTGTTTATAAACTGAGACACACTTGAATGCACCTACACATTTTAAATTAATTGAACTGTTGTTGCTGGACATTATTAATCACACATCTAGGCACACCAAATCTGGTTGTTCAATCCATACCAATACAACATAAGTGAAAAACTTAATTTATATAAAATCATGTATGTATCGTTCTTATATTTGTTGCTGGTGCATGCTTATTAAATCAACCGAAACATACACACTTGTATTTGATTTGTATATATAAATAAGCTACTACTTCTAATCTGCACATCACAAAATTATATATATATACATAGATATATATATATATATACATAGATATATATATATATACATAGATATATATATATATATATATATATATATATATATATATATATATATATATATATATATATATATATATATATATATATATATATATATATATATAGAATTTGGTTCCACAGCGTCCCCTCCAAAAGCCTGCGTATCCAGCGTACCCCACATAGACAAGGGTATTTTCGTAATTACAGCGACCATTCAGATTGCTTAATTCACCATTCACATTAATTGATCATTCACAACACTTATTTAACTATTTATACTTCTTTTACACTTATTTGATCATTCACATTACTTAATTGACCATTTACATTATATAAATGATCATCCACATTACTTAATTGACCATTCACATTATTTATATGATCATTCACATTATTTAATTGATCATTCACATTACTTAATTGACCATTCATATTACTTAATTGACCATTCACATTACTTAAATGATCATTCACATTACTTAATTAACCATTCACATTATTTAATTGACCATTCACATTACTTAAATGGTCATTCACATTACTTAATTAACCATTCACATTACTTAATTGATCATTCACATTACTTAAATGAGCATTCACATTACTTAATTGACCATTCACATTACTTAAATGATCATTCACATTATTTAATTGATCACTCACATTACTTAATTAATCATTCACATTACTTAATTGGTCGTTCACAACCCTTATTTAACTATTAATACTTCTTGTACACTTATTTGATCATTCACAATAATTATTTAACTATTTACAATTCTTTTATTATTATTTGATCATTCACATCACTTAACTGATCATTCACATTACTTAATTGACCATTCACATTAATTAAATGATCATTCACATTATTTAATTGATCATTTACATTACTTAATTAATCATTCACATTACTTAATTGATCGTTCACATTACTTAAATGATCATTCACATCACTTAATTGGTCATTCGCATTACTTAATTGATCATTCACAACACTTATTTGATCATTCACATGAATTATTTGACCATTTACAGTATTTATTTCATCATTCACAATAATTATTGGACTTTTACACTTCTTCTACACTTATTTGATCATTCACAACACTTATTTGATCATTTACAATAATTATGTGATCATTCGCACTTTTTCTAAACTTATTATAAATGATCAAATAATTAATGTGAATGATCAAATAAATACTATGAATGGTCAAATAATATTTGTGAATGATCAAATAAGTGTTGTGAATGATCAAATAAGTGTAGAAGAATTGTGAATGATCAAATAAGTGTTGTGAATGATCGTAAAAGTGTTGTGAATGATCAAATAAACGTAGAAGAAGTGTGAATGGTGAAGTAATTATTGTGGATGGTAAATAAGTGTAGAAGAACTGTAAATTGTCAAATAATTATTGTGAATGGTCAAATACTTCATGTGAGGATCAAATAAGTGTTGTGAATGATCAATTAAGTAATGTGAATGGTCAATTAAGTAATGTGAATGATCAATTAAGTAACATGAATGATCAATTAATTATAAAAGAAGTGTAAATTGTTAAATAATTATTGTGAATGATCAAATAAATGTCATGAATGATCAAATAAGTGTAAAAAATTGTAAATAGTCAAATAATTCTTGTCAATGATCAAATTAGTGTTGTAAATGAACAATTAAGTAATGTGAATGATCAAATAAGTAATGTGAATGATCATTTAAGTAATGTGAATGGTCAATTAAGTAATGTGAATGATTATTTAAGTAATGTGAATGCTCAATTAAGTAATGTGAAAGATTATTTAAGTAATGTGAATGGTCAATTAAGTAATGTGAATGGTCAATTAAGTAATGTGAATGATCAGTTAGTCAAATAATTACTATGAATGATCAAATTAGTGTAAAAGAATTGTAAATAGCCAAATAATTCTTGTGAATGAACAAATAAGTGTTGTGAATGAATAATTAAGTAATGTAAATGATCAATTAACTAATGTGAATGATCAATTAATGTGAATGGTGAATTAAGCAATGTGAATGGTCGCTGCAATTACGAAAATACCTTCCAGCTTAAAAAAAAGGGGGAGACGCATGAAGTTTCATTTTTTGATCACAACCATTGATTTATTTAATCTTGTGGCTTTGGATGGGTACTCTTGGTGTACCACCCCTCCCTTAACCCGGAAATGCCACGTCAATACAATACACAGGTGGCAAAACTAACACAAGGCTTCCCAGATGATTCCCGATCCTTACACAAAACATAACAGTACTGATCAGATCATTACACAAAACTAACACAAGGCTTCCCAGATGATTCCCGATCCCAGCTCATCAAGCACGGCTACTGATCCATCACTGATGCCCTGAAAATGGAAGACTCGAATACGTAAGCTCGAAAGCTCGTGAGTACTCGAGGGTTAGACTCTGCACAGAATACACATAACACACATACACATAGCACATACACGCAAGGCAATCTCTAGCTCGGTCCCTGGCAATCATCATCACAATACAGGTATGAACACATAGCATGAGATCCCAAGCCCTGCACAGAATCACTGAAGGGGGACCCTTCCCCAGCTAACGACCGTGCGCACCGGTGGTTAGCTCACACCCTGTAGCACGGGCGCGAACCGGCTACAGGCCCTGCTGTGTATACACGCCCCAAGGACTGTTAGGGACAGTCAACCCGCGCGATAACCCATCGCGAATCACCGTCCGTATGGAACTCATCACGGACCCCGGACTGGATCTCATCTCATGCACATATATCACATACGTAAGGATAAAATGATACTTGTGGCTCGCGTCCCTGTCTCACACACATTGCACAATATACACATACACTAACAGCTACACAGCTACGACTCGCAAAAATGATCCCGGGTTTAAAAAGGACTCGGGTACTCACCTGGTCAATCCACTAATCTCGGAATCTCTGACTCGGCTCGGCTCGCTGACTTGTCCCTGAAATTACACAGATCCCAACTTGTTAACACAAATTCACGAACACATATCACAAACTCATAATGAACATGAACCCGACTCGAACTCAATTGCAATCTCAACAGGATCCCGAAAGCTTATTCCAAACCCGACCCAACAATCCTAAACAGAACCCGACTCAATAAACAATCCAACGAAACTCCAAGAACCCGATCAAAACCCAACTCGAACCCAAACCAACCCGACGGAACCCCGACTCAAAAACAGCCCAAACGGAACCCAAATACCCCAAAAACCGGCTCCAGACCCTCCCCCTTCGATCACGCCCGCGCCCAGCCACCACGGCCGCGCCTCAATCCCGGTCGCGCCGCCCCCCATCGCGGCCGCGCTGACTGCTGTCTTCTTCCTTCCCTGCTCGACACCATGGCTGAACCAGGAGGTATCAAATCCTCCAAACTCGAATTCAGCCCCAAAAACACTCCCCAACTCATACATAACTTCACTATATTAGCTCAAAACTATTTCCACAACTATAACCACATATACACGAATTTAAGCCACAAATTGGAAGCTTTTTACCTCAAGAACTCAAAGAAGGAAGATGGAGATCAATTCTAACAATCAATCATCAATTATAGAGTTTCCTTGCTGCTGGAGCTTCATACACACACACAATACACACACTATCACACACACTCTTGGGTTTCCAAAATGAAAAAAGGGAAGTAAGAACGCACACATATGTTTTCACCTTTTTAACGGGTTCCGACCCGGTAACCCGAACCCGATACCCTCTTTTCACAATTAAAATCCATTTAACCCAATTAATTCCACGAACCCGATTATATAATTAATCCACTAAATTTATAATCCGGAGACACGTAACTCACAAACCCGACACGTTTAATCCACTACTCGGGATTGCATTGGCCCAACACGATATTAATTATTTAAACATCCACTAAAATAATTCCACGCAATTATCTTGAAAATGGGATGTTACACTTGGTACAATGGATTTTTAAAGGGACTCTTTTGAACCTAAATCTATATATATATATATATATATATATATATATATATATATATATATATATATATATATATATATATATATATATATATATATATATATATATATATATATATAATCAGGTTCATCAGCGTACCTATAAGATTCCAGCGTACCCTAATGTGAATGATCATTCATACATTTTTTTTAATAGACATGTATAAGACAACATTACAAGACTTATTTTTAAAATAAGCAACACCATAACTCTTGTGAATGGTAAAAAAAGATCATGTGAATGGTCATTCATACAATTCACATGGATGACCATTCACATAAATATGCATTGAGCATTCACATAATTTTTAAGGACACAGAAAGTGTGAATGTATGTGACATTCATATATCATGCGTATAACATTAAATTAAACATGGTTATGAGACAAAAAAATTTTAAAAAAAGTTTTTTTAAGGTTGGTACCTTCGAGTGCACTTGATTTCGAGACGTACTTTTGAACCTTATATATATATATATATATATATATATATATATATATATATATATATATATATATATATGTATGTATGCATGCATGTATATTGATTATAAGGAAATAAAGCTGTAACTTACTTTTAAGTCATACACATTTGTTGACTCATATTCATAAAGTGAAAATAGGAAAAAGTTGTATTGAATCTGCATATACACATGTACATATATATACATATACATATATATATATACATATATATATATATTCATATATATATATATATATATATATATATATATATATATATATATATATGTATATATATATATATATATATATGTTAGATTAATTATTTCGATCCTAGGAGTTATTTTGTAATATTTATTAACATTGTAATGTGTCTTGTATTTATTTCTATGTAATTTCTTTCTTATGTAATAGTGTAGGGGCCATTGTTGCCAAGTCTTGTAAGTTAATTAAATGAGCCTATAAAGGCTCCTAGGGTTGCTTTTTGACAATACACGGTTGACCTACATTTGAATCTTCTCTTGGAGCCGCCACTGTTCTTCTATATTCACCAACATTCATATTGTCTTCTTTCTTATTAAAAACTCATTTATTGAGCTTGTTTCTTCATGTGTTTGATGAGAAAAACGTCAAGGTGCTGAATATATACGGGATTTCATAATAACAATTGGTATCAGAGCTCAGAGGGGTGGATTTCAACTGATTACTTACGGAATCTGCTGGGTTGTGCATGTTCTTCGAAGTTCTTCAATATTCAACCGGTTAGATCTTCATTTTCCATGGTTTTTCGAGTTTCTTCTGTTATAATGGTTCTATAAACATCACATTATCATTATATACTGATTTTAAACTCATTTACTTCCATATCTTTGTTAAAATCATCAAGAATCGACCATTTTGAAGCTTGAAAATATGGGTTTTTTAAGTGGGTTTTTCATGTGTTCATGCTAGTTTTAAGTGTTTTCTAGGTTGTTTTAAACTACCAAAAGTGTTTACAATAGTTTATAAATCATTTAGAACTGTTTTTTAGGCATCAAAACTGATAAAAATCGATTTTTGTCTATTCTGCCTTAGAAAATCGTAAAAACCTGCTGTATTTCGGATTATATACTGTAGCATTTCGGACCATATAGGCACCAAATTCGGACCCCTCAACCATCCTAATTCGGACCACACTTAGGTGTATTTCGGACACCCTCTAAGCCAATTTCGGACCTTAATTCGGTCCAATCCGAACTTCGGACCATCCGAAGTTCAGGAAAGGCTTTCCATTTTTTACTTATTGGGACTTGTTCTTAAATTTTTTTAATTTCGGACCACACCATTTCGGACCATCCGAATTCGGTCTTCTGTCCCTATTTCGGAACCATCAAATTTCGGCCATTTCACTGTTCATCCGAATTCGGTTCATCCGATTTCGGTCCATAGGTCCATCCGAACTTAGGTCATCCGAAAAGCTCATCCGAATTACGACACATATCCGAATTTGGACCTTCATCCGGATTACTATACATCCGAAATTGGCCCATCCGAAGTCCAGTCATCCGAATTCTACCCATCCGACTCACTATTCATCCGAAATCACTTCATCCGAATTCGATTCCTCCATCCGAATCACTATTCATCCGAATCACTGTTCATCCGAACTCATCACCCGAATTCAGAACACTCTGTTTTCCGTACAACCCATCTGTACTCAGTTTCCACCTCTAAGATCTCCACAATCTCAATCAGCACCTATACTCATAATGTCTCGTGAAGCTCTTGTACTCGGATCTGAGAACAGACCACCTGTTCTCTATCCTGATGAATACGAACAATGGAAAGCCCGGTTCCTGAAATTCGTCGGAATGCAACCTCTCGGGAATATGATGCTTCAATCAATATCCGAAGGGCCCGTCATCTACTACAGAGAAATTGCTGCCAGACCCGAGGCTGATCCTCCTGTCCTAGCCTCCAAAGTCGAAAGAGAGCCGGCAAATGACGCCGAAAGGGATCGCCAGCATGCTGATAAGAGGGCAGAATATCTGATCTATCAAGCCCTCCCCACTGATATTCTGGTAGGTGTAGACAGTAAAATGTCTGCAAAAGAAATGTGGGACGAGCTGGAAATCCAAATGCTGGGGGCAGATCTTGATGACCGTGCCAAAATTGAAGAGGCAAAGGCAAAGTTTTCAGAATTCCGCGCCAAAGACGGGGAATCTCTGCAATCCACGTTTACCAGGTTTTGTGCAGTCCTTAATGAATTGAATAAACTGCACATCAAAAAGGATCGGGATGACATAAACATCCAATTCTTTGCCGCCTTAGCCCCCGAGTGGCAGCTTGCATGTAGGGCAACGAAGAGAGTCTTGAACATCCCTGAGGTATCTATAAATGTCGTCTTTAAGGAGCTTAAGAAATATCAAGGCGATGTGGATCAACAGAAGCTGATGGCAACTCAATTGGCCTCTCTACTGCTATCAGCCAACACAGGGTTGAAACCAAATGATTCCCTAGCCTTGATCACAAACACGCAGATTCCGACACCATCTTTTGCTCCTGGGTCTTCATCATCTCAGTACAGGTATGCTTCCCCTCCGCGTGAGGTCTATGATGAGGAGGAAGCCACGATTCAAGAACAGATTGCCTTGTGGACCAACCGTCTCCAACAACGACGGTTCTCCAACAAGACCAACAACCAACTCCGATATGACACTGGTCCTCGGAGGTACTCCGATGATAGAAGGGATGACAGACGCGATGACTATCGCAGGGACGACTACCGCAGAAATGATAGAGACGATCGCCGGTATGATGACAGACGCGACTATCGCGATGATCGCCGTTATGACAGGCGTGACGAAAGGCGAGATGACAGGAGAGAGGAAAGGAGAGAGGACAGGCGGGACGATCGTAGGGATGATCGTCGGGATGACCGCCGGGAAAGGAGGCGTGATGACAGCCGTGAGCACCGCCGGGCCGACAAGAGGCCGGCGGAAAGAAGAGAGGAGAAGCCAAGAGCAGACGAGCCAAAGGCTACTGATGAACGTCTCTGCTACAAATGTGGCAAACCGGGCCACTTTGCTAGGGAATGCAAGAACAATTTTGAGAGAGACGTTGCATATTACGAAAGAAAGCTCGAGGCTGCAAAGACGAAGTCGGATGCATTGGCCCTCGTCGCCCAGGAGGATTACTGGGATGCTGAAGATTCTAACGACGAGGATGACAATGGCAAAAATTGCTATATGGTTGATCGTCAGGGGTTGGAGATTTGTGCTGCTGTCACTGCTGCAAATTCAGACACTGCTGCTGAGGGGAAGGCAATGAAACATCCACCAGCATGTCTGATGGCTACAACCGACGATCCCGAATGCTCCACATCCGGCTCAGAGTCCAGTGAGGTATATTCCTATTACATTCCTGCACATGTAAATAAATTATTTGTAGATAATGAATGTACACTACACACACAAATACTTGATCTACAAGATAGATTAAAAGCTGAAACTGCAAAGTGTGTACAGGCGGAACATCAAGCTCATATTTTGAAAGAATCATCTGAATTATATCATGCAAAATGGTTAACTAATCATAATGTTATAAAACAGATGTTGATAGAAAAAGTAGATGTTCAGGATAGGAATATATACCTTGAATCTTGCATGGAAACGCTTTCAAAAGAAAAACTCTCTTTAAAAGAAGAAATTTCTGTTCTTACAAAACAATTAGATGTGGTAAATATGGAAAATATAGACAGTTTAGAAAAATACAAAATGATTGAAGAAGAAAGGATAAGTTTGTACGCAAGAATAAAGACCCTTGACGATGCATTTTTGAAAAGGGGTCAAACAGAACAAACTATCCATTTAAATCAGCCCAAAGAAACTAGGTTTTACCATTCTAAACAGGGAATTGGTTTTAAAAATCCTAAATATTTGGAAAAAGCACAAAATGTCTTACCTGTATTTTATGACATGAATTATATGGGAGCCGGTATTAAATCTTTCTTTTTTGAGTCATCAAAAGAAGTTTTAAACCAAGAAAATGAGAAACGTGTTGCGCGTAAAGATAAAGAAATTTCTTTTCATTATGAAGAACTTAACGAGAGTTATTCTTCTAGAGTACCCACTTTAGAGGAAGATCTCTCGTCAACTTATTCAGAAACTGAATTGAACACTGAAACTGAAAAATCAAATCCTCAACTTTATATTCCTGCAAAAGTTCTTCAACAACAAATCATTGTTTTAGAAAAGGAATTGAAGTCGTCTCAAGAAAAAGCACTTGATCTTCAAGATGCTCTTTTTAAGAGAGAAGAAGAATTGATAAATCAATCTTTTCAACAAACTGTGGAAGTCACTGTCTACAGAGAAAATTTTGAAATAGTTTCACAACGATTGAAAGATCTTTCAAAACAACAAACACTTTCTCATTCTCTAAAAATTCCATGTATGTCATCAGATAAAGGTAAGGCTACAGCTGAAACTTCTTCTATCTTTGTCAAAGGTGAGTGCACAAATGCTTTCAAGAATGAGGTTTCTAAAAAGACTCAGATAAAATCCAAGTCTTTTAAGAAACCCACTCACCTCCAAAAAGAAAAGTCTGTCAAGTCTAAATCTTCCATGCTTACTGACTCTAATCGTTTTGTTCCTACAGATCATATAAGGAGAGTCCCAAAAACCACCATGCAGGATTTTTCAAGTTTTTTTGTGAAGAAGGCTTTAATGCCATGTGAATTTGTTTCTAGAGATAGGATGTCTGTAATCTCTAAAGACAATTTGTGTAACCAAGTGTGTGACAATGTTTGTAATGATGTACCGAATTCTACTATTTCATTAAAGTACTCTTTCAAGGATTTGTTTAATCTATGTCCAACTAAATATAGACGACAGGTTCCTGAAATGAATGCTTTTGTGCCTTATCCTGTTAAACGTATTCGGAAAAAGAAAACTAAAAATAGTGCATCATCGGCCACAAACAAAGTTGAGACATGTCTGTTGCCAAGGCCCAAAACCAAAGCAACGGTCAAGAAGGTCTCATCAAGACAAAAACCGAAGGCAATTTCAGCGCCTAAGGTTCCAAAACCCAATAAATCCAATCTTCAATGGATTCCAAAGGGTTGTGCATCTAGACCACACACAAATGCTAGTTGGGTTTCTAAATCTGTACACGTGCCATATAAATCTGGAATTCCTAACAAAAAGGGACCCATATTGAGGTGGGTACCCAAGGTTGTGTGATCTTAATGCAGATGGTTCTTGGTTACTTCTGATCAAGACCCGTGCTTCAAAGAAATGGCTTCTAGTTACCTTAGACTAGGACCCGTTCTTTTGCTTGTCGGTTGTGCTTAAACCGACACGTTTGGCTTCTGTGCACACAGCCCAGGACCCAGTCTTAACTCATCATGTTTTCTGAACATCTCGATTCAGAACACGGTTTGATTGTGAATTAAAAATGGATGTGTTTGAATACATATAGTTTTCATTATATGAATTTATGTGTTTTTCAGGCTATGTCCATTTGGTATATGGATTCGGGTTGCTCCAAGCATATGACAGGAAGAAGAGAATTGCTGTCCAACGTTGTTGAACAGTACTGCGGAACTGTGAAATTCGGGAACAACCATCAGGCTCAAATAAAAGGATACGGGGACTTAGTTCTAAATAATCTGGTCATCAAGGACGTTGACTATGTTGAAGGGTTATCTCATAATCTTTTTAGCATAGGACAGCTCTGCGACAAAGGACTAGAAGTAACATTTAGGGCTAAGAACTGCAGTGTAAAGAACACAGATGGAAAAGAAATCTTGACTGGTTCCCGAAAATCTAACCTTTACACCATTGACGTATCTAAGCTTGTAGTGAAGGATAACATTTGCCTACTATCAAAAGCCTCGTCAAAAGACTCTTGGTTGTGGCATCGAAGATTATCCCATTTGAATTTTGATAACATAAACAAGCTGGCTGCGAAGCAATTGGTCAAAGGACTTCCTGAGTTGCGCTACGAAAAGGACCATCTTTGCGGAGCATGTGAGAAAGGAAAAATGAAACGATCATCTCACAAACCAAAGCCCGAACCATCAACAAAAAGAGTTTTGGAGTTACTTCATATGGATTTATGCGGACCGATGAGAACTCAAAGCATAAATGGAAAACGATATGTGTTGGTTATCGTTGATGATTATTCTCGATATACCTGGGTCAGGTTCTTGCGTTCCAAGGACGAGACAGCTCAAGAAATCATTGATTTTATCAAAAGTGTCGAGACCCAACAGCAGCTGTCAGTACAATCAATCAGATCAGATAACGGCACGGAGTTCAAGAACTCGGTAGTAGAGGGCTTCCTTCGATCCAAGGGGATTCAGCATCAATACTCTGCTGCTAGAACACCTCAACAAAACGGGATCGTGGAAAGGCGTAACCGTACGCTAGTAGAAGCCGCTCGTACAATGCTCACATACTCAAAGCTACCTCCGTTCTTGTGGGCCGAAGCCGTATCAACAGCATGCTATACACAGAATCGCTCCATCATTCATAAGCGCTTTAACAAAACTCCATACCAGCTCTTTTTGAATAAAGTACCATTTATCAAGTACTTACGTGTATTTGGTTGCAGGTGCTATGTGCTGAATGACAGAGACAACCTCGGGAAATTTAACGAAAAGGCGGATGAAGCGATCTTCATTGGATACTCATCCAACTCGAAGGCGTATCGCGCATTCAATACCCGAACCAGAACAGTCAACGAAAGTGTGCACGTCACATTTGATGAGTTGGCTGAACTGGCACCCGAAGTTGATCAATCAGGACCACGCATTACTCAAATGCCTGGAGACTCTTCGAATAACCCCATTTCTTTTTCTTCTTCTGATTTGGTTAATTTATTTGATCCTTTTTATGTTGAATTTTTCGGTCCTAACGCTAGTGTGTCTAATGTTGTTAATAATGTAGGTAATCCTTCCAGTTCAACTGCGCCGCAAAGTTTCTCCACTCCATCTTCATCAACATATCCTCATCCATCCACATCATCCACCGACACATCCGCAGTTGAATCTACTCCTGTAATACCCTCACATATAATACCAACGATTCTTCCTTCACCTGAACACTCGGAAATTGAACCCGAACCTGTGGTACCATCATTTGAAACCATTGACCATGAATCCTCATCCATTCCCATATTAACCACAGAGGTTCCATCCCGAGCACCCCTTCCACACGAGATCAAATGGACCCGCAGTCACCCAACAGAACAAATCATTGGTGACGTAACAACAGGAGTCCAAACTCGTAGGGCATCTGCTAATGAATGTCTCTACACTTCATTCTTAAGTATGATAGAGCCCGCTCGTGTGGATGAAGCCCTGACAGATCCGGATTGGATAGTTGCAATGCAAGAGGAACTCAACCAGTTTGAACAGCTAAGAGTATGGCGGTTAGTTCCCAAGCCAAAAGACCGTACAATCATCGGAACAAAGTGGATCTTCAAGAACAAACGAGATGAAAACGGCATTGTGATAAGGAACAAAGCAAGACTTGTTGCCAAAGGCTACCGACAACAAGAAGGGATAGATTATGACGAGACCTTCGCTCCCGTTGCACGGATCGAAGCAATCAGAATCTTCTTGGCGTATGCGGCACACAAAGACTTCAAAGTGTACCAAATGGACGTCAAGACTGCCTTTCTAAACGGTGAACTTAACGAGGAAGTGTATGTTGAACAACCACAAGGCTTTGTTGATACACATAAACCTGACCATGTTTATGTGCTAGATAAGGCCCTCTATGGTTTAAAACAAGCACCTCGAGCATGGTATGATAGTCTTTCGAATTTCCTTATTTCTGCCGGTTTCTATAAAGGTGTGGTGGACACAACTCTGTTCACTAAAAGGGAAGGCCCACATATAATGCTAGTACAGATTTATGTTGACGATATTATATTTGGATCTACTGACAGTAATTTTTGTAAGGATTTTTCAGCCCTAATGGAGTCTCGGTTTGAGATGAGTATGATGGGGGAAATGAACTTTTTCCTCGGATTACAAGTCAAACAACTTGAGGATGGGATTTTTGTGAACCAGTCGAAATATACTCTTGACATTCTCAAGAAGTATAAGTTAGACTCTTGCACGAGTATCGCAACTCCCATGGCCTCCAACTGTAAGTTAGACACCGATCCTTCTGGGAAAAGTGTCGATAATACAACTTACAGAGGGATGATAGGATCCTTACTGTACTTGACTGCCAGTAGACCGGATATAGTGTTTTCAACATGTCTTTGTGCTAGATTTCAGGCCGACCCAAAAGAATCACACCTAACTGCGGTAAAACGCATTTTTCGTTATCTTAAGGGTACACCCGAACTTGGTCTATGGTATCCAAAGGGAACCGATTTCGATCTTACCGCGTTTTCAGATGCTGATTTTGCAGGTTGTAGAGTGGACAGAAAAAGCACATCGGGAGGAATACAGTTC
Organism: Centrapalus pauciflorus; assembly: GCA_020465985.1. Classification (NCBI taxonomy): domain Eukaryota; kingdom Viridiplantae; phylum Streptophyta; class Magnoliopsida; order Asterales; family Asteraceae; genus Centrapalus; species Centrapalus pauciflorus. The sequence continues at coordinate 258,070 of JAANYP010004240.1, forward strand.
TTAGGCGATAGACCGGTGAGTTGGTCTTCCAAAAAGCAGAATTGTGTATCCACATCCACAGCTGAGGCTGAGTATGTAGCAGCTGCAAGCTGTTGCTCTCAAGTGCTGTGGATGAGAACACAATTACGTGATTATGGGTTCTCACTCACCAATATCCCTATTTACTGTGATTCTCGAAGTGCAATTGCCATCTCTTGCAATCCCGTGCAGCACTCTCGAACAAAACACATAGATATCAGGTATCATTTTATTAAAGATCACGTGGAAAAGGGAACCATTGAGTTGTATTTTGTTGGCACGGAATACCAACTAGCGGATATATTTACTAAAGCTTTAGACGAACCTCGTTTTCGGTTTTTAGTATCTCATATCGGCATGTTGAATCCACCTTCCAATTAAATATCAGATATTGTCTTAAATAATTCTATTTCAATCTATCATGATTGAAATTCCTTTATTTTAGAAAATAACTGTTATTTAAATTTAAGGTTTATGTCACAAAATTAAAACTCATTATTTCCTTATCTGCGCATATTTTTAATAATTAATGATCCTGATAAATTGCTGTGTGAATTGTTCATCATGGAGTGGGATGCAAACAATATCCAGGTTTGTCGGTATTAGTAATGCTTATAAGAAGGGTTGTCATGATTTAAATCTGAAAAGAAAAAAAAAGGGGATCGGTATTTATTTGAGGGGGAGTAGAGTTAGGATTTTAAATTTTATAATTCTGTGTTTCTCTTTGTTTCTTTTATAGTTAAAGTTTAAATTTTTGGTTGGTCTTAATTTTTGATTTAATCTTAAGTTTAATTTAATATGTCAGAAAATCACAAAAAGATTTTAACTTTCAAATTTATCAAAAAGCCAAAAATATTTTAGTTTACTTTATTTTATTTTATTTTATTTTTTATTTCAGAAAAATATCAAAATATTTTACTTCGTTTTTTGTTCATTTTTGTTTCAAAGAAAATCACAAAAAGATGGAATATTTTTGGCCCATTTTTTTTAAACCTTGTTTCATTTTTTAAATAGCCCAAAAGTTTTTTTTTGTTGTTGTGTATTGAGCCCAACCCGCCGGCCCATCTTCCACTTGGTGCGCAGATCTCAGACCCGACCCATGACCCGCGCGAGTTTATATAATGGGTTGGTCAACTGGTCAACTCATCTTCCTTCACTTTCAAGATATTTCTTTCTTCTTCTCCTTGTTCCCGTCGATACCACCGCCCAAGAACCACCATATCCACCACTTCAAGCTTTTGCACCATCATCTTTCTCTGTTTTTCTTGCTTTTTCCTTCTTCGGCACTACCAGGTAACATATTTCTGTCTTTATTTCAGTCTTTAACTTCCTAGATTGCTTGTTTGATTTTCAAAGTTTTTTCTAGTTTTTCAATTCGGTTTTTACTAGTTTTAGGTAGTTTAATGTGTTATTTCTTCTTAGTTGTAGTTAGATAAAATGTTCCTTAGGTTATTTCAGTATAGGATCTGTAATTTCATGCATTTTCAGTAGGATTTTAACTGTTCACGTTTATTTTTGCATGAACATTAACTGCACTCATGCAGTTTCGGATGTCCGAATTCGGACCACCACCCGAATTCGGATGTCCGACTTGGTATATTTTCAATATTTTTCACAGTATAACATCACACTTCGGACCTCTGTTGATCCGAATTCGTTTCACTGTTGATCCGAATTCGGACCATCACTTCAGGGTCAAAATTTTCAAAATTTTGTCTAAGTATGTTCATTCTATGCATCCGAATTCGGATGATACCCGAATTCGGTCCTCATCCGAATTCCAGGTACCATCCGAAGTTGGTCATTTCATTTCATTGCATGCATTTTTCACAAGTCATGATCCGAATTTCGGACCAAGTTTACACCACATCCGAATTCGGTCCACCATCCTATCATTACATGATCTTAACTTCGGAACACCATCCGAATTCGGTCCCCGTATTCCACACCATCCGAATTCAGTCCCCACTCACATCATTCATGCATCATTCCATTTCGGATTGATCCGAATTCGATGACACTGTTCATCCGAATTCGGACCATCCGAAATCCAACACTTAGGATATTTTTTAATTTTTCAACTTTCATGTTTTACACTTAAAGCATTTTCATTTGAATCAAAAAAAAAAAATAAAATATATATATATATATATATAGTTCCATCCAAGTGCATCATTGATTAGAGTTAGGTTCAGTGTCTGAGTGAAACGGTCTCATCTAACATCGGTCTCTTAACGATTGACTTTGGACTTTGTTAGTAGAATTTTATTCTACTAATAAAGACCCGATGATAAACAGATCAGACAATTTCTATTTCACACTCATCTAGACTTCACATCAATGCTTTATCATATCGAGTCTTATGATTCTAACTGTGTTGCACTTTGCAGGAAAATGGACCCCACAATCGTTCTTACCATTCCCCATCCGCCAATCCCGAATAATAACGCTCAGTTACCCGAAGAAGCCATCTTGCCGAGCGCCGAGTTTGTCGAGTTTATCCCCCATAACTGGCAACTCGACGTCTCTATCCTTCCAAAAGAATCCCAAACCCTAGCTTTTGACATTCTCACCCGCCATCCCATATATTATGCCCTTTCCACAGCCATCGCCGTTCCCCAGATTTACCTACAACAATTCTGGAACAGGCTACAATTCTTAACCGACCCCGAACCTCACTTCACCTCCACCATTGACTGCGTTCCAGTCAAAGTCACAACCACAGCCATTCGTCACATCCTTCGTTTTCCCATCCAAGACTACATTCCCTCCATTGACTCGTTCGATCCAAACCCATCCGTCTCAGAAGCCCTTTCTGAAATTCAAAACCTAGGGTATGACGGATCCCTTACCAAACCATCCGACTTTCGCACCAAGAACCTTCAGTCCCACTGGAGAATTCTCTTCGATGTACTCAACAAGTGCCTGACAGCCAAACATTCTGGTCATGACTCAGCATCGGCCCAGGTTTTAGCCATGTTCGCTGGCTTTGCCTACGACCGACACGTGGACTATGCGGCTTTTATCTTTGAAGAATTAAGAAGAGTCCACGTGGAAAGGAGCACGAAGAAAGGACGCAAGTATGTCCCCTATCAACGATTCCTTCAGCTCATCATACAATACGCCATGGATCAGGACGAAGACATTCATGAGCGTCCAGAAGCTGATGTCTATCCAACCGTCGCTATCCAGAAACTGACTTTGCCAAAAGGGGCACCAACGGTACAGGTAATGAAGATTCCATTATCAACTCTGACAAGGTCGAGGGGTACAGATCGGGTAAGGGACTATATGAGAGAAAATTATCCGGATGAGTCTCAGTCTGAATCGACTGAGACTAACCAGTCCGACGGTGAGCAACATGAGAGTGAGAACGAGGGAGAAAGGATGGAAGTACAACAATCACTGGGTTATGGTGAGAGGGAGGCTGAGAGTGTAAGGGAGGGAGCCGTAGGTGAGACGGCAGAGACGGCGGATTCTGAACGAACCGTCTCTGTTGTAAGGCCAAGGGATACGCAATCTGAGGGTGAACCAAGCCCTATCAGCCGGACACCACTTCATAAGACCGTTAGTCCAGCGGTCGCCACAACCCCAACCATCCACTTGGTTTCCCCTCAAAGGGAAACCACTTCATTACACGGGGATCTTCCACATACGCCATCGCCCTCTCATTCGGAGAGTGGCGGTGTTGAAAGAGGTCACACTCCTCCCCACGTGACCGAACTTCCTTCGCCCACGATTCCATCCCCACAAACAGACACCGTGCACGATGCCTTTGTGGCATCCCCAAGAGCTGCCTCCGTGGCAGCTCCCGAAACTTCCAGATCTGAGCATCCCGTAGTGGAGCCAGAGATGACGGAAGGAAGACCGGGAGTGGCTCAATCTACGCCGTCCACTTCCGGCCATCTCCCCATCAATTTGGAGATGTTAACGGCAGCCTTACGTGCTGCCGGCGTTATCACCCGGGCTGACCTTGACGCCCAAAGGGAGGCAGCCGAGGAACGACATACCGCCCTTCTTTCTCTTATAAAGGGTAAGGGTGTCGCCTCCGAAGCCGGCCCCTCACAAGGATCCCACTCAGTCCAACTACAAATGGCGGAGCTCTCTGACAAACTGGACGCACTCAATCGCCTAATCCTTCAGGTCCAGGAGCAGCTAAATTCCAGGATGGATCGCCTCGAGTCGGCAGTTATTGATCTCCAATGCCGCGCTCAGGCCGAAACCCTCAAAAGAAAACATGACGACCAGGACGACCCTGATCGTCATGAGGGGGAGAAGCGCAGAAAAGTACAATTTGAGGAGCCCATGCTGGGAACAGGTGGAGCAGAGACCGCCGAGGGGTCTGAATTTCAGGGGTCGGTGGAAAAGTCACAGGAAGCTCAGGAGTACATGCTAATTGAAGACGAGCCGATGGTCGAGGGTCCAGCTCCACTGGATCCAATGACAGCCATGGTAGAATTTGAGGAGCCACACGAGAAGGTTGAAATCATATTAGTTTCTGATTCAGATTCTGATACCGAGGACAACCAACCACTTTTAACTCCTAAGCCTGAACCTGACTCTCCAACCAAAAATTCCTCATCCTCTTCCTTCGATTTCCTGAATTCACCACCCAGAGCCCAACAGGAAGACATACTCTCATCCATCCAAGCTCCCCCATCACTAAAAGAATCCCACATTACAGTCAGCCCACCAAGATCCCCAAGCCCTCCACCAGTCCAACAAACCCAACGCTCAGGTCCCTCCCAAACAAAAAGGGTTGACTGCTTCGATGAAACTCCCGAGGGTCCTGGAGTGCACAGAAAAGACGACCTATTCTGGGTAGACCACTACACGAAAGGAAAAGTTCACACACTACCGCAGAGCGAAAAAGATCAAATGCGTCAAGAACGGCGGAGGACTATCATAAAGCTTCTTGAAGCTAAAAAGGACGAAATCGAAGAACCCCCCGTTCAAGGCCTGAAAGAATTCCTGCAGAACTTTCCCCCGGAGCAATTTCAGAATCCATATCTAGAAGAAAGATTCAAGATGGTATTCAGAAAGAAACCTGGAGCCTTCAGCAGACGCCTACTCATGGAACTTACAAATGTCTCCAAAGCTGAACAGGCCGAATACTACCAATTGATGCTCCGGGAACAAAGGTCTAAGGTGTCAAAGTCAAAGATTAAAAAACTCAAATCAATTACCATGTGCAAAAGAGCCAAAGTATTCTATCCCTCCTATCAAGTGGAAAGAGAAGATGGTACGGGAGATGACATCTTTGAGTATGACCTTGACTACATAAGAGCGGATGACGTTGAGTTCCTTCACAACAGTCTGAAAAATCGAATCAGAAAACGTCTATCCCACATGACAGCTGTAGGTGCCTTAGTTCGAAGCATGAATCGCCGATCGATCATAATGTGCTTAAGAGATTTTCAGATGGCGATCGAGAGTGCTATGGTTAAGGTGGGCCTACGAGCACCAGAACAAGATAGTTTTCTTTTAGCCCACCACCCGGCCTACAGAGTTATACTTAAAGGAGATCCGGGTGTTATTTTTGTGAACCACAAGGGCTACAAAAGGTATATGCGCTTTGAGGATCTACCTTGCTATTCCGATGGTACACTTCGACTGGTTCGAGCTGCTCTCACAAAGAAAGTACAAGATTATGATGCTCAACCAGATCCTGAACAGAGATGCTCACCTACGGAGATACAAAATACACTCAGCGGCATAGACTACCTGAACGAGCGGCTACATACAAGACAAGTAACCAGACGTTTCGATGTCATACTTGGTCTTCGTGAATCAACAGATCATGCGCGAGTTCCAGGACCTCCTAAGTGATCGAAAAGGGGGAGATTGTTAGATTAATTATTTCGATCCTAGGAGTTATTTTGTAATATTTATTAACATTGTAATGTGTCTTGTATTTATTTCTATGTAATTTCTTTCTTATGTAATAGTGTAGGGGCCATTGTTGCCAAGTCTTGTAAGTTAATTAAATGAGCCTATAAAGGCTCCTAGGGTTGCTTTTTGACAATACACGGTTGACCTACATTTGAATCTTCTCTTGGAGCCGCCACTGTTCTTCTATATTCACCAACATTCATATTGTCTTCTTTCTTATTAAAAACTCATTTATTGAGCTTGTTTCTTCATGTGTTTGATGAGAAAAACGTCAAGGTGCTGAATATATACGGGATTTCATAATAACAATATATATAGTAATTGTATATATATATATTACGCATAGCACACAAATACTATATATATATATATATATATATATATATATATATATATATATATATATATATATATATATATATATATTAGGTTGTTGTCTATGTTTTTCTTTCTCTACACACAATATACATACACACTGTACACGCACACACACTCCACAAATATACTTTCTTTATTTATGATACATTATGGGCTGCTACTTTCTGTTTTTCTGTCTGTATATCGACACACACACATCACAAAAAGGGAGAAAGTTGATGCTTTGTTTTCTGTTTTTAAGGTGTTAACCGAAACCTTTTTCGGTTTCGGTATCTTCAAATGGGTTTCGAGGTTTCGGTATCTTCAAATGGGTTTCGGTAGTCTATAGGGTCTCGGTACTTCTCTGTGGGTTTCATCATTACTAAGGTGGTCTTGGTTGGTGCTTATCTCCGAAACCTCAAGGTTTTGGTATCCCCTTATAGGTTTCGGTACCATGCAAAACACACAAACAGTCACTGCACTTTTGTTTCTTTCTATTTCTTTTCACTTCTAGAAGTAAATTAAGAGGATTAAAGGTGCTTTTTCTGCTTCTTTTTTATATATAGAAACACACATGAAGGTAATGCTTCTGCCGAAGACATTGGCCTTCTTGGCCTTCTCGTTTGATCAAAACCGAAGCAAACTGCAACAACAATATTAATTTCAGATTCTTAATCTTAAAATATGAATTTAAGGTTTCAAAATACGAATGTGATGAACTAAACTCATGAGGATTACATGCGTGCAATATATATATATATATATATATATATATATATATATATATATATATATATATATATATATATATAGAGAGAGAGAGAGAGAGAGAGAGAGAGAGAGAGTTTTGTAGGTCCCAAAAGGTTTCCCTAGTGAATTGTTCTAAGCTGTAGAGGGGGGGGGGGGGGGTGAATACAACAATTTAAAACTCAACACTCTTTTCTCAATGTTTGTGTATTTTATTAACAAGTGTTAATTACAAACAAGCTTGACTGCGGAAAGGTTCAAGCTGAGATGATAGATACAACAGATGTTCAACTAATCTAAGACACACTCAGACTAGATACAATGAATACACTCACTAATGAACTCACTGATTTTACAAGACACAGATGGACAGCTTGAATAAGAACAGCTTAGACACACGATACTGTTTTATTCAAGCAGACTTGCATGCATGGAAAAACACACTTCAATGCACGATCTGAATTTCTCACTCTTGGTTATCTCACAATCCTTAGAAGCTTCCTTTTATACTCTCACTGAGAATCTCAGTGAAGCTTCTTCATTGGACGATGAGATAGTGGGATATCTTTCTAAAAAGACAAAACAACTTTTTTGCACATTCTGATAAAGCAGACTTGTCTTCATGTGGCAGAATCCTTTTCTTTTTGTCTTTGTTGCATAAGCCTTTAATCAAAAGAGGAATGTCAACATTGCATCTTTCTTCTCTGGTTAAGGCCATTTGGATATAAGAAATGGTCTGTCACCCATTTCAAATATCCTCTTTGTCTTCATGTAACAGAACAACATAGGCAGCTTTAGCATCTTCTGTTTTCCACTTTGTCTTCGATTTTGTAAATTGATCTTGTAGTCCAAAACAATACATGAGGACTTGGAAACATATTCCATAAAGTGTTTAGCATGTTCACAAAGAACATGTTCTGTTCACAAAGAACAAAACACTTAGAATTTGTCCAAGCTGCTCAACAGTGTAGAGCAGCGTAGATAGTTTATGTCCAGCCTGTTCAGCAGACAGAACAGCTTGGACAATCTGGCTTTGTTGCAACGAATGCAACAGGGTAAACAACTTAGACTTATATTGCTAATCACTTTTCAGGTTTCAATAAGGCATTAACAGGCCTTAAATTATACCTTCAAGTGCATCAAACAGGTTTAATTAAAAATCTCCCCCTAAGATGTAGAGCAGGTTTGACTGAGGCCTTTTTGTGCCTAACGAGCTTCCCCTATTTGCAATAATCAGTCTAAGCTGATTTTATCAATAATCACTACATATTTTTACAATACATTTTGCTGAAATGAAATTACAACATCAAGGTAAAGTAAAGATCAGTTTATATATACTGATTTTTGATTACGGAAACAACACACGTTTTACAAGAGTACAACCAATGTACTAATGTTGATTACAACTAATGTAAAGTAAAAGTTACAACAAATGCAACAAAGTACAACTAATGTACATATAAATCTCAATATATTGGAATGTTGATGATGGGAGCAAGTAATGGCAAGCCTGTCCAACTGATGGACAACTTCCATTCTTCATCTATTCAAGTAGTAGATGGACTTCACGGCAGTGGTGGCACTCCTTCTTCATACATCTCTTCAAGTTGTTCCCTAGTTTCATCCATTTCTTCCATTTCCACTCTTAGGTACATGAAACTAGGATGTTGAAGCTCGGCTCTTTCATAAAAGCCTCTGAGCTGATCCCAGATGGCTGCTCTCCACTTTATAGATTGCCTAAAGGAATTAGCAAGTCTAAAAGCAATAAGCTGTTTGAGACAACCTTGTGCAAGTCTGATGCTCTTTGGAAGCACTTTTTCTTTGGGGATCTACAAAATATACCCCCAGCTCAGGTTCTTCAATCAGCTTATCTTTTTCATGTTCCACACCTTTAGGCAGGCTGTGGTCTACTCCTTTGATTTCCACGGCTACATCACCTTGTTCAATCATTATCAGGAGTTCCTCCAGCTATGTATCCTTTCTCCTTCTCTTGGCCTTTATCTTGGGTGTAGCCACTGAGGTACCCTTGATCTGTTCTTTTGTGATCTGGCCAAGATCCTTCACTCTCTCCATTAACTTTTTGACATATGTCCTGAGAGTCTTAGCTGTTTCAAATTTACACTGGCTCAGGGCAACTGCCAACTCCACCCATTCTCTGAATCCTATTTGTGCAACATCAGTGTGTTCATATGCCTCCAGTTCTGGAACTTCAGCACCCATTCTAGTTATCTGTAACTTCCACTCTTTGCCTTTTCTTGAAATGGGAACAACTTTGACAATTGGTTCCCTGGCAAGTCTTTTGTCAACAACATCAAAGAACTTTTTCGTGGCCAGGTTGTCAAAGTGAATTTGGGCTCTTGAAGAGGAGGATGCTTGCTTGGATTTGGTCACTGAGACCTGAGCACCCTGTTCCTTTTCACCTTCCTTTTCAACCACTGACTCCCTAGCAGCCTCAAGCAATTTTCTTTGGACATCCAAATAAGGCATTTTAATTTTACTTGCCTCTTCAAATGCTAAGGATCTTGCAGCTTTGGCAGAGGCTTCTTCTTTCTTTAGTCTTTCAAGGGCTTGGAGCTGTTCATCTCTATATTCATAGTACTTCTCCATAGAGACGCCCATTTCTTTAGCTCTTGCCTTGTCAAACTTTAGTTGTGCAGCTTTTAGGTAGTCAGGGTCTACAGATGCTTTCTTCTTTCCTTTAGCTGTTGTAGTTGGAACAGCTTCAGGAACCTCTTCCTCTTCTTCTTCTTCTTGCAGTATCAGATGTCTCCTTCTGCTTGGCCTGTCCCTAGGAATGGATTCCTCCCCCTTAGTTTGTGCAGGGTTTGGAGATCCAGCCTGAGTTGGCTGAGCAGCTTTAGCTTGATGGGAGACATCCTCAGTGGGACCTGTTTGTGATACACCTGCAGCTTGACCGAAAGATGCTGATTTCTCCTTAGAAGGAGAAGAAGATTTCTCCCCCTTAGACTTAGTCTTTGAGGCAGATAACTTCTCCCCCTTTGAAGGAGATGGCACATAGCCTTCAACATGTGGTCTGCCTGGAGAAACAAATTCAGCAGGCGCAGCAGCAGTTTTGGCAGCAGGTTTGGGACCAACCAGGCTATGCACTAAGAAAATCAGATTGTCCTTAACCTCTGCAAGCTGGGTAAGGCAGGTCTGAAGAGAGATAGATTGAGAAACAGCAATGGAGGACAGCTTTGAGAGGTTTTCTCTGTCATAAGCTGTGAACAACAAACTTTGAAGCTGTGCAAGATGCCGTTCAAGTGAGTCTTGCACATCATCAAGGTGTGATGACACAGAATTGGACAGAGAGACAATGAGAGGGTTTAAGCTGGCCAATGTAGATGGAACGGTAGTGGTGCAAGTATTAAGGAGAGTGGACAGCTGTTGGGAGACAACTGCCATGGAGGACACAAAGTCATGTTGATTGGAAAGGATAGAGGAGAGGGTAGTGGAGATAGTTTGCAGCTGTGTAGTGAGTGCAAGCAGCTGTGAGGACTGATCAGCTTGAGGATGGGTTGGAAAGGAACTCTTGAACAAATCAATGAATCCTTTGAGCTGTGCAGACATAAAGTCTGAGATTATGGATGGTAAGGAGATCATGGAATTTTCCAAAGAGCCAACTTTGTTAGTCACCAATGATAGCTGATCCTTCAAAGGAAGATCTTTGGGGGATGGAGGAGTATGGGTGGACTGTTTTGATTGTGTAGATGGTGAGGAATGAGAATGGGATGAGGATGAGGCAGGTGTTTAAGTTTTGATGGGGAAGGTAGGGATATTTTGGATAGAAGTTCCATAGCCTGGACATAAGTAATATGGTCCAACTTGGAAGGGTCGATGGATCCTTCAGTAGTGGCAATAGCTGCTTCATCAGGAGAAGGGGTAGGAGATGGTGGCCTTTCAGATGCTGCTTGTTTTGTAGCACCTTCATCAAAGCCTAAGGCGGTTCCCTCAGCAGCACCTTGGTTTATAGGCGCCTCATCATGGGGAGATGGGATGTGCATTTCAACATCAGCAGTGGTGAAACCTGCTGATGGAATTTGCATTTGAGGCGCAGCCTCACCAGAGGGATGGTCTGTTCCCTGTGGCTAATCGGCTTGGAGGTTGGTCCTTCAGCAGCAGTTGGGTGTACAACAGCTGTATCACTTGGAGCAAAAGTTTGAGGCTGATCTACTGGATGGTCTAGTCCAGCAGGTATGGCACCTCGTGCAGACTCAGGTTGTGTTAGAGAAGAATGGTGTGGAGACTGTGTGGACTCAGTGTGGAGTGGAGTGAACTCTTGTCTTTCAATACCCTCAGCCTGTTGGGAGGCTGGGATAGTTGATGTGGTAGTCTCCATATGTACAACTGGTTCCTGTTGGGAGGAACCAGAGGGTCTAGGCTGACTCAGGGTGGACTCATGTTGGAGTGAAGCCTGCTCCAATGATGCTGGTCCTTCTCCCAAAATAGGAGAGGCAGCATGGGTTGCTTCTTTTTCAACTGACTCTTGTTGAGAAGAGTCAGAGGGGCTGGATTGGGTAGGTGGTTTCTTCCTAGCTGATGATTTTCTCCTGGAATATTGTGACAGTGTGGGGGATTGAGGAGAAGAGCAGGGAATTGTATTTGGACTGGTGGTGATACTGGGTCAGAAACAGGGCGGGTTAACCTGTTCCATGGTCTCAGGTGCCATATAGGCACCAGCCACAAAGTCTACTCCCTCTCAGCCACAGAGGCTGATGGGGCGGACTTTGACTTAGTTGTTTTTGCCTTCTTGCGGACAGACTCAGCTTGAGTCGATTCTAGGACCCTTTTTACAACTTTGGGCCTGGATTTGGATTTTCCTCTAGGAGCAGTCACTGGATCCACCCTCACAGTAGAGGGTCCTTCCACAATACCAAGCAACCTCCTCATAGGTGTAGAGAGAGGAGGCTAATTTGGGAGTACAGGGGTGTAGTTTACTCTATTTCCAATCACTGGGAAGGCAGCAATACGTAACATTGGCTGAGAGTTATAGAGATGCTCACCACAGACAGGCTTGAATATGAGGCTAAGAAACCTTGGGTATCTAATAGCTGCTGGACGTGTTTCCTACTGCACCAGGTTCCTTAAATTCACGAAAATCCACTGAGCCATGTTTAGAGTCGTCCCATCTACAAGCTGTAGGACTATTGGGATTTCATCACGGCTAAGCTGGTCAAAAGAACCAACTTTGCTGCTGAAGCTCATTACCACAGAGGCAATAAGAGGCTGTAAGTAGGTGAGAGATTCTTTCTGAACAGTGTGGCTCCAACTTTAGGTTCTGCTACACCACAAAAGCGTAGCAAGTTTCCCATCTGATCATTTTCAGGCTGTGGCTGGTCATAGGTTTCAGCCATAGGGAGATGAAGAACTTCCCTGATAAGACCAGTAGTGATCTCAATGGTCTGAGTCCCATTGAGAATGGTTCCCCTGATGATTTTGGCTGCTGTGTCATAGGCACAGGTGTACCAAAATTCTTACACCATCTCCTAGTACAGGACACCAGGAGATGCAGTCATGGCGTAGTGTATAAGGTGAACCTTCAGAAACTCCACCATATTCTAATAACCTTTCCCCACATACTTTTTGGGAATGGTTAGGTTGGTAATGTAGTTCGTGGGTTTCAAGGTCAGGATCGTGGTAACAGATGGATGTTTCTCAACATCCTTACCAACAAACACTGGAAGCAAAGGGTTGTTTTGGTGAGCCATTTGTGGAGAAGTGGAAATATGAGTACTGGACACTTAGTCGATTTTAGGGTTCTTTGGAAGTTATGGTAGCAGTAGAGGAAGAAGATCATGAAACAGTAGAGGAGGTATTTATAGGATTTGTATGTGAGTGAGTAGGAGAGAGAAAGGTTTGTGCGGTTGATTTGAAATGTTCTTTAACGGAAAACGGAACGGTTGTCCATGTCAGAACGGTTGTCAGACCACTTGAACCTTTATATTCACTAACACATGTTAACACACATTATCCATAGATAATTAAGTTAAATAAATTTAGAAATTAAGTAACTTAATTATGAAGAAAGGTAATTAAAAATGATGTTCTAAGCTGTTGGTCAAACCTGTGATGAGCAGGATTCATCACAAACTGTTCATTCCACAAGCTGTTCATTCAACCTGTGCAGCTATGCAAGAACAGGTTATGTTCAATAGCTGATCAGGTTACAAGACAATGTCTTGTATGACAGATTGAGAGAGTGAGCAGGTTGGGGTTTGATCAACAAAACAGGTTTGAAGTGAAAGCTGATGGTTTCAAACCTATTATACTCTCAAGCTATTCAAGTATTAAAAAATTGGCTTAGTGTAGAACATGCATAGCCTGTTCTGTCTAAGCTATTCTGAAAAACTTAAGCAGTTTGAGACATATAATGCCTTAGAACTTTAAGGACACTTAGTCACTTTTATTTAACATGCCCAGCTTGCTTACAAGATAATTAAACCTGTTTTCATCAAGAGGCTTGGTGAAAATGTCTGCAAGCTGTTCATCTGTAGAAATAAAACTTACCTCCACATTACCTTTCTGGATGTGATCCCTGATGAAGTGATGTCCGACTTCTATATGCTTTGTTCTGGAATGAAATATTGGTTTTTTAGAGATGGCTATAGTACTTGCATTATCACACATAATAGGAGTCTTCCTGTATACGAGTCCATAGTCTTCAAGCTGATGTTGCATCCACAGAATCTGCCCACAGCAGCTTCCAGCAGCAATATACTCAGCTTGAGCAGTAGAAGTAGAAACTGAATTCTGCTTCTTGCTACACCAACTTATCAACTTACCACCAAGGTGTTGACACCCACCTGTTGTGCTTTTTCTGTCTAGCCTGCAGCCTGCATAATCAGAATCTGAATATCCTGTTAGCTCAAGACTTGAGTCTTTGGGATACCAAAGACCCAAACCTGGTGTACCCTTAAGGTATCTGAAGATTCTTTTAACAGCAGCTAGATGTGATTCTTTAGGATCAGCTTGAAACCTAGCACACAAACAAGTAGCAAACATAATATCTGGTCTACTAGCAGTTAAATATAGCAAGCTCCCAATCATGCCTCTGTAAGCTGTTACTGAAACAGCTTTGCCACTGGCATCAGCATCCAACTTTACATTGGTTGCCATTGGGGTTTTGATAGGAGAACTTTGATCAAATTTAAACTTTTTCAGAAGATCTAAAGTGTACTTTCTTTGATTTATGAAAATTCCATTTGAGGTTTGTTTAACCTGTAATCCTAAAAAGAAAGTAAGTTCTCCCATCATACTCATTTCATATTTTGATTTCATGAGTAGTGAAAATTCTTGCATAACTGCTCATTAGTAGAACCAAATATTATGTCATCCACATAAATTTGAACAAGCATAATATCAGACTTCACCTTCTTAATGAATAGTGTGGTATCCACTTTACCTCTGGAATAACCATTGCGTATAAGGAAATCAGTTTCAGTGTCATACCAGGCTCTAGGGGCTTGTTTTAGATCATAGAGGGCTTTGTCCAACTTATAGACAAAACATGGATCATGTTCATTTTAAAAACCTGGAGGCTACTTGACATACACTTCTTCTTGCAGCTTTCCATTCAAAAATGCATTCTTTACATCCATTTGATATACCTTCATACTCTTGTGGGCAGCATAGGCTAGAAACAAACGAATTGCCTATAACCTGGCCACTGGAGCAAATGTTTCATCATAGTTAATGCCTTCTTCCTGTGTGTAGCCTTGAGCAACTAGTCTTGCCTTATTTCTAATAACATGACCTTGCTCATCCATTTTGTTGCTGAAAACCCATGTGGTGCTAATTATTTTTTTTCCTTTAGGAGCAGAGACCAGCTTCCATACTTTGTTTCTCTCGAACTGATTGAGCTCTTCTTGCATGACAGTGATCCAACTGGCATCTTTCAGTGCTTCATCCACTTTCTTAGGCTCCATTAGGGACACAAAGCTTGAAAACATACAAAAGTTTCCTAAGCTGTCCCATCTTGTTTGCACCCCTTTTTGATGTCACCAATTATTTGATCATTTGGGTGACACCTGATCCATTTAGGATCTTGCCTCAACGAAGATTCTCCTGAGTTATTTGCATCTTCAACAGGTCCTGTTAAGAAGCTTTCAAGATTTTCAGACACACTGTTATCTTGAGCCTGTTCACTTGTTGAACATGACTCTTCATTGTTGAACATATCAGCAGAGGATCCAGGAAAATCAGCATTGATTGGTTTAGGACATGATGTTGTAATTATGTTAGTTTACTTATCACACAGGGTGTATCAACATAGTCATCATCATGTTTATTGTGGTTAACAGGTTCCACTCTGGGTGTAGTGGAAGCTTTTGAGTCCTTTTCTTCATTAATGGAATGCGTGAGATCATCAAAACTGAACTCTCCTGAAACTGATTCAGGAACAACTTTGGTGGAAGCACTCCTAGACTCCTCAAAGGTGACATTGATAGATTCATCTATCACCTTTCTTTTGTAGTTGTCTACTCTGTAGGCTTTGGAGATAGTAGAATATCCAACAAACACACCTTCATCAACTTTGGATTCAAATTTTTCCAGCTGGTCCCTCTGGTTCAGAATGAGGCAGGGACATCCGAACACATGGAAATAGCTAATGTTTGGCCTTCTCCCTTTGATTAACTCATAGGGAGTCTTGTTGAAACTTTTCACAATCAAGGATCTATTTTGGGTGAAGCAGGCAGTGTTGACAGCTTCAGCCCAGAATGGTGAAGGTAAACCTGATGCACACAACATGGTTCTAGCAGCTTCAATGAGAGTTCTGTTTCTCCTTTCAGCAACTCCATTTTGTTGTGGAGTTCTTAATGCTGAAAAGTTCTGTGAGATTCCTCTTTCTTCACAGAAGTCCTCAAGAGTACTGTTTCTGAATTCAGTACCATGATCACTCTTAAGCTACTTAACTTGAGCAGAGTTCAGCATCCCCATCTTTTTTATAAATCTAATGATTTCTCTTGTAGCCTCTCCTTTGCTCTTCAAAAAGATCACCCATGTAAACCTGGAGAACTCATCAACCATTACTAGAGTGTATCTTCTACCTCCTAGACTTGGGACACTGACTGGTCCAAACGAGTCCGTGTGGATTAAGAAGAGAGGAGTATCAATAGGGAAATTGTGATTAGATTTAAAAGATGTATTTCTCTGCTTGCCTTTCTCACAAGCTGTGCAGAGTTTATCCTTAACAAAGGTTATAGAAGGCAAACCTGTTACAAACTCTTTCTTACAGTTGTTGATATTCTTGAAGTTCAGGGGCGATAGTCTTTTGTGCCATAACCAGTTCAGGTCTGCATTGCTTCTGGAGATAAAGCAGGTCTCAGTTGTGGGATCAGCAGATTTCATGTCCACAACATATACACCTTTTTTCCTTTGTGCACACAGCACAACTTTGCCTTGAGGATCCAATATGTAACCTAGGTGCTCATCAAAGTTAACCTTGTAGCCAGAATCACACAGTTGACTTATGCTTACAAGATTATGTTTTAGCCCACACACATAGGCTAATCTTTTGAATACAGCAGCACTAGCTTGAAGAGTTCCATATCCTTCTGTGGATCCCTGTACATTGTCACCAAATGTGACTTTTGGCCCTTTTTCAGGCCTGAGATCACTCAGCAGATCCTTACTACCTGTCATATGTCCTGAGCAGCCACTATCCAAGTACCAAACATGGGATGGTTGTTCGTCTTGCAGAGTGTCATGGGAAAAATATTAGTTATTTTTAGGGGAACTCATCATAGGGATGAGTTCTCCTACTTCATCAACAGTTGTTGATGGATCAGTGATATCCACACTAATATTCCCTATTTGGATTGTATCACCTTGGATGCTATCCTCATTGACCATATTACTTCCAACACTGCTTGTTTTTGCAATGATGGAACTAGCAGAGTCAACAGGCCTCATGTTAGTGCATCCTGTGTGACGATAGCAGTCTAAATGTAGATAGTTCTTTTGTAATGGTTCAGTAATACATATGTTTGATATTGGTTATATATATATATGTTTGATCTTGTTTGTGATTGATGTTTGCTTAAGTTCAAAGATAAGTTCAAACATAAGTTCAATGATAAGTTCAAACATAAGTTCAAACATAAGTTCAAAGATAAGTTCAAACATAAGTTCAAAGGTAAGTTCAAACATAAGTTCTAGAACAAGTTCAAAAGACAAGTTCTAGAATAAGTTCAAAGCCAGATTCGAACTTATTGGTGGACAAGTTCGTGGGCTTGGGACTTCACGAACTTGTCTGGGCCAAGTTCGAATTTAAGGCTTATAATCATGGGTTAATCAGTTTTGATTAATAATCTTTGCAGAAATTAGTGTTCAAGGCAATTACGAACTTGTGAGCGATTTGCAGAGAGTTTTGGAGAGATTCACGTGTCAGGACATTCGTCGTTACGTCTATCATCGTGTTAGTCTTCGTGTTTCGTGTGTGTGTGATTAATCCGTTAAATACCTAACGAGGATTCCGCACTCGTTGGACGGTTTCGCGTCAAGATTGGATCCGTAGGTAAGTGACCTTACAAGTGCTATCAGAGCCATAAGAGTGTTCATTGTGTTCTTCGTGTTCATCTAAAACATTCTTGGTTTCTTGGTGTTTGTGACGGAAAAATCACATTTTTTGATAAGTTTTTCGAGTTATACACGCAAAGTAAAGGTGAAAATTCATATTGATTCACTTTTTTAGTCGAAATCATTGTTTTTAATCTTAAAAACATTGGTTTAATCTGAAAACTTGGAAAAATCTAATTTTTGGCCGTTTCTCGAACTTGCGGCGCTCGAACATAAGGGGGTATTAGGGTTCACTCGAACTTGTTAGAAATACGCTCCTCTCGAACTTAAATTAGGGCTTCATTCGAATTTGGCTGAGATTCGATCTTGCTATCATCGAATTTGTCAGATTTCGAACTTGTCAGAAAATTAGGTTTCCTTCGAACTTGTTAGAGGTTCGAATTTGTCAGACACTTTTCAAACTTGTCATTTGGTTGAACTTGTTGATTTCGAACCTATCCAAATTCGATTTTAATTTTCAAACGAATTTAAGATTAAATTAATTCGAACTTACCTAGGTTCGAAGGAGTTGATTTTAAAGTAATTTTTAAATTAAATTATTTAAGTTCGAAAACAAAAAGTTTAGTATGGATGTCAAGTTTGCAAAAATTCATTGAAATGGATCACGAGGTCGGTAAGGCAACTTCTCCGCCAAAACTGATGAAGTTGGAAGACTACTATTGGTGGAAGGATGGCTTTGCTGATTTTGCTCGTTTCAACGATATGCGCATGTGGATTTGTATCGATGAGGGTTATATTCCACCTACGCAAGAGTTAGAGGGCCGTCAAAGAGTCTTAACGTATCAAAATATGAAGGATGATGATAAGAAACTTTATGAGGCCGAGAACCGAGCTTTCTCGATTATTCGTACGGCGTTACCTCAAGAAATTCTACACACCTTGAGAAATGATAGAACTGCTAAAGAGCTATGGGATGCTTTAGAGAAAAGGTGTGAGGGAAATCTAAGGGTTCGCAACGGAAGGACTGAGATGCTGAAACAACAGTTTGCTATTTTCAAAGCATTGAAAAGTGAAAAGCTGGATGAGACTATAACAACACTCTATCATTTACTGATGGAGCTTGATAATCACAATGTCGATTATCAAGAGACTGAAAAGATAGAGAAGCTTCTAGATGCTTTACCTGTGAAGTGGGAAATGTACACATCGCTTATCAAGCATGATGAAGAAAATTTTGAGACTCTTACTCTAGAAGGAGTTATAGGAAAGCTGAGGGCGTATAACTTTTAGTTGCAAAAGAAGGAACGGGAATATGATCAGGTCCAAGATCCAGAATTGTATTTTGGAAAGACAAACCGTCAATCGCAAGTGAACTGAAGTCAGCTACAACATTTTACTCGGGAGAAGAGCCTATCCCATTTGAGTCAGATGAACCTAATAGTCGGGCATTCTTAGAGTATTCTAAACCAGAAGAATAACCGACTCATTCAGCATCCACTTCTCAACACTACACAAAGATGTCTATGAGTGCACAATCGGCTGAGAATCATCTGAATCTTTTGGCTTCGTTTGTTGCAACATACGAAAATTGTATTCAGGGGAAGATAAACGATCCCGCGTTTTGGGATGAAGACTACGATCTGGTGGATCCTGATGACTTGGAGGAAATGGACCTTCAATGGCAACTGGCCATGGTGACTCAGAGGGTCAAGAGGTTAATGAAAAGAACAGGGAGAAATCTGAATGTAGGCAACAGTAAGTTTATGTTTGACAAATCCAAGGTTAAGTGTTACAATTGTCAAGGATTGGGACACTTTGCAAGAGAGTGTCAATGACCCAAAGTTGAGAACTATCAGAATCAGACTCAGGGAAGATATAAGTCTTGTAGTTCGGGAAATCAAGCTGCCATCGCAAGTTTGTTAACAAATGTGACATCTAACAGACAGCTCGATGGAACCTACGATTGGAGTACTCATCTAGAGTCGAATGCTAGAGCCTTTATGGCTTAAGTGACAGAGACTGGGGATGACAGAGCAGAAGAAGTGGCAGAGGACATCAAGTAGAATGATACAAGTCCATTGTTGGTGGAAAAGTCAGAGTATCAATCCATTCTAGAGTTTGCTGCGAAAATGGCTAACGTGGAATCGGATCACAAAAGGGTAACTCTAAACTTTTCTACATTTCATGACTTATGTGTTTTATGTGCTACTTCTAATAATAGGTTAAACTTAGTACTAGAAACACATAACAACTTAACTGCTCAGGTCCAATCACTAAAATCAGATAATGCTAGTCTCTTAGATATTAAGGAAGATCTAAGGAATAAGCTGAAAGCAGCTGCTCAAGATGTTATAGTTCTAAAAGACAAATTAAGTGAACAATGTGTCAGGATAGAACTTATGTATGAGCATGTTGAGGCTTTGACCAAAGAACTCACCATTAAGGAAGTAGAACTAGCCGAATCAAGAGTCAAGATTGCTGATGTAAATAGTAAGCTTGAAAAGTTTAGGAACTCGTCTCTAAACCTAGGCAAGATTTTAGAAGCTCAACGGCAGTCTAAGAAACCAGTAGGATTAGGTTATCAAGAGAGTCCTCCACCTTTCAACAATAATTATGTGCCTCAACCTCAGGATAAAACTGATGAACCAGTCGAGTTAGAGGTAGCAACTGAAACTGAATCTGATAAGGACAAATCAACTAAGGTGTCTAATACTAACTCTAAGATTAAGAAGGTCAAGTTTGTGCAGTCTTCTAGTGACCCAATACTAGTGGAAGCTAAGCCTGAAATTAATAATCAGTAAGAGGAATTAATCACGATAGTTGAAAAGAAAGAAAATGACACTAGTGAGACACCAAAATCAAAGGGCACTTATAAGAAGTCGATTGATAAGATGTCATCCTTTAGATGTCATGAGAAGGGTCATGTTGCGTCTAGCTGTCCGTATAAGAAAGTGGAGTCTCCACCCTCTAAACTAGAGTCTACTGCTGAAGGAAAGCAAGAACAACAAAGACCAGTATCTAGTATTGCTGGCACAAGTGGTTCTCAAAACACTGAGAAGAATGTGATTGCAACACCTAGAATAGCTGTTAAACAAATACCTGTGTCGGTCAAACAACAAGAAGTGATTAGGACTAATTCTCCGGATAGAGTCCCTAATCAGTCTAAGTCAGGACCACCACAAGCTTATAGGAGTACAACACCTAGAAGGACTTACACTCCAGTTAGGTCTCACACTCCTCAAAGATAACAGACACCAGGTAGAGCTCAGGGATATCAATCTAAAATGCCTTATAACAGAAACTATTCAAGGGCTCAACAGAAAATGCCAACCCAAAGGCCAAGAGTGAATTTAAATCACTCAGCACCACAACAGGTTCTCAATCAAAAACCCAAGTCACCTGAAAGGAGATATGGGTATTTGAAGGAGTTCGCGTATGTGGATGAGAATGGTATTACCAAGTCAGTCATGGCTTGGGTTCCCCGTGATAACTAACTTGTTTTCTTTCATGTGCAGGAGCTAACTACTGGTCTAAACAACAAATGGTTCATCGACAGTGGTTGCTCTCGTCACATGACTGGGGAAAGGAGTCTACTCACAGACTTCAAGGGTGGGAACTAGGGTTTTGTATCATTCGCTGGGAACAAAGGAGGTCATATCACTGGAACTGGAGTGGTCACTAATGGGACTATCACACTTGATCAAGTTTACCATGTTGATAAACTTGATCATAATCTCATTAATGTATCTCAAATATGTGATAAGAAGAATTCAGTAATCTTTACAGAAACTGAGGCGTTAGTGCTGAAACCGGGATTTAAAGTACCTGAAGAGTGGATAATGATGAGAGCCCCAAGGAAGAATGATTTGTACATGATGGATATGAACATATCAGAGTAGTCAATGGGAACAATCAGTCTTCTATACAAAGCTTCAGAGTCCGAATCCATCTTATGGCACAGACGCATTGCACACTTGCACCTAAGGAAAATGAATTACATCACTAAACATGGTCTGGTGCAAGGTGTCCCACTAAAGAGTTTTCAGTTCGATGACAAGTGTGTACCGTGCAAGAAAGGCAAACAACACAAAAAGTCACACATGTCAAAGTCTCAGAACTCGATAGCTTGCTGCATATGGATCTCTTCAGTCCTATCAACAAAAGAAGTATAGGTGGTAGTTTGTTTTGTTTAGTTATCACTGATGGTTACTTATGTTTTTCTTCGGTTTTCTTCTTAGGTACAAAGGACGAAACAGCTGGAAAGTTGATTGGGTTCTTAGACCAATTCGAAAACTCCTACGGGACGAGGGTAAAACGTATCAGGAGCGATAACGGAGAAGATTGCCTATCCAAAGGCATAGTGCATCAATTTAGTGCACCTTATGAGCCACAGAAAAATGGGGTGGCAGAACGTAAGAACAGGATTTTGATTGAGGCAGCAAGGACAATGCTCTCGGATTCAAAGCTTCCTACCATGTTTTGGGGGGAGGCAGTGAATACCGCGTGTCACGTTTTTAACCGGGTCCTTACTGTCAAATCACTTAACAAAACCTGTTATGAAGTTCTAAATAAAAGCTAACCTAATTAACTGGCTTTGAACCATTTGGGGTACCGTGTACTTTACTGAAAACAAAAGATCAACCTAAGTTTGGTGAAAAGGCTGACGAAGCATACTTCCTAGGTTATGTACCTAACTCACCAAACAAAAGGGTTTTTAACAAAACAAATGGTACGGTAGAGATTGTGTTTTTCATTGACGTAACAAGTTATTCACATGAACCCCAAACTGGTCCTGAATGGTTATTTGATTATGACTCATTGTTTGAATCATTTAACATACCTTTTAATGGAAATGCAGGTACACTGGAGAATGACTTCTCGTCATTAAATCTGAATGACGACTATCAAGGTTTTCCAAAGTCAAGCATTCCATCTACATCTGAGCCTACATTGACAGAAGATGGGTCTCCAACAGAGAATGAACCTGAATTAATAACACGGTGTTGTTATCAATGATCAACGACTCCGAGGCGTATCACACATGTCTATATTCATGTTTCATCTCGCAAGTAAAGTCGAAGAATGTGGAAATGGCACTGAAAGACAACTCTTGGGTTGAAGCCATGAAAGAAGAACTGTCACAGTTCACAATACATGAAGTGTGGGAGTTAGTGTCGTTACCTCGAGGAGAAGTAGCAATAGGGATCAAATGAGTCTTTAAGTGCAAAAGGGATGATCGGGGTATAGTTAATCGTAACAAGGCAAGACTTGTGGTGAAAGGATTCAACCAAGAAGAGGGAATTGATTACAACGAAGTGTTTGCACCAGTGGCAAGGCTCGAGGCAATTCGTCTGTTTCTAGCCTTCGCGTCCTTCAAAGTGTTTTAGGTTTATCAACTTGACGTAAAGAGTGCATTCCTGTACGGCAAGGTGAAGGAACTGGTGTAAGTCGAACAGTCACCTGGGTTTACTGATCCAAAGTATCCCGATAAAGTATATTGACTCGATAAGGCTCTGTATGGATTGCATCAGGCACCAAGGGCGAGGTATGAGACGATGTCAACTCATATTTTGGACAACGGGTTTGAAAGAGGGAGAATTGATAGTACATTGTTCGTGAATAGAAAAGGAGAGGACTTTTTCTTGGTACAAGTGTACATGGATGACATCATTTTCGGGTCGTCAAACGAACAGATGTGCAAAGACTTTGAAAAGGTCATGAAGTCAAAATTTGAGATGAGTGCTATGGGATAGTTGAATTTCTTTCTGGGTTTGTAAGTTGAACAAAGGAAAGATGGCATGTTTATCCATCAGACGAAGTATGTCTACGACATTCTGGAGCGCTTCGGGATGGAAGGAACAAAGCTGACCGCTCACTTTAGTACTCTGATTCAAGTGAATCACAATCTCGGACCGGGTACAAAAAGTGATACTGATGTGGATCCAACTCTATATCGGGCCATGATCAGGTCACTCATGTATTTAACTGCTTCTAGACCTGACATTATTTTTGCTGTGGGTATTTGTGCTAGGTTCCAAGCTAATCCGAAAGAAATGCATATGAAAGTCGTGAAGCGGATTCTACGATATCGGAAGTCGAAACCGAAGCTGGGACTTTGGTATCATGCTGATGAAGATCTGGAATTGGAGGCGTACATGGATTTTGATTATGGTGGATGCAGCTTGAACCGGAAATCAACAACTGGATGTTGTCAGTTCCTTAGAGGGAGATTTGTATCCTGGCAATGCAAGAATCAAACTTCGGTAGTCGTATCAACGTGCGAGGCCGAATATGTAGCTACTGGTAGTTGCTGTTCACAGGTTTTGTGGATACAACAACAATTGCGGGATTGTGGTTTGGCTTACACTCATACTCCCATTAGGATAGATAATCAGTCTACAATTGATATAACTAATAGTCTAGTTAAACACAGTAAAGCAAAGCACATAGACATAAGACATCATTTCATACGTGATTGTGCTGAAAAGAATTTGATAAAACTGGTAAAAGTTGCAACGGAAGACAATAATGCAGACTTATTCACTAAAGCATTTGATAACTCACATTTTGAGTTGCTAGTTCAACTAAATGGTATGCGTAATCCAGAGTAACTTGACCTTAGTAGTTTTTCTTTCTTTTTAAGTTAGTAGCTTAGTAGATTTTCTTTCCTTTTATAGTAAGTTAGCATGTTAGTTTATTAGCTTATCTTAAAAATGAAAAACAAAAGAAAAAAGAGA
Source organism: Centrapalus pauciflorus (assembly GCA_020465985.1). Taxonomy (NCBI): domain Eukaryota; kingdom Viridiplantae; phylum Streptophyta; class Magnoliopsida; order Asterales; family Asteraceae; genus Centrapalus; species Centrapalus pauciflorus. The sequence goes on from JAANYP010004240.1 coordinate 282,339, forward strand.
AAAAAAAAATCATAAAAATTTCAAAAAAAGGGAATATCAAAAAATGAGTTAAAGTCTTAGAGTCATAGGTTGAAAGTGACGAAAATTAGCACAGTATAAACAAACTCTAAGTGTCAATCTTTCACACATAATGCACCATAAATTCTAAGTGATATACACTTTCTTGCCAGATGTGTTGGTAAGCATAATAATGAAGGAAACCCTACCAGCTAATAAAATAATCAAGAAAATGTCATATGTGTAACTAACTTAGATGTATGACCAAAAGGTCTTAAGTTCTATGTTAGAGACATACAGAAAATGATTGTAAATGAGGTCTGCTAATTTATCTGGGGGATGTATAGCAACATCAAAATACATCTTAAGCAAAGAAAAGAAAAATTTTTGAAAAGAAAAGGAAGTCAAAACAAGTCGCTTTGTTGTACGTAAGTACAGACCTGTCACCTCTGTTTTGACTTAAGCTAGCAACATAAGTCGCTTTGTTGTACGTAAGTACAGACCTGTCACCGCTGTTTTGCTAACTTAGAGGGAACTCTAAGACAAGCTAAGACACATTGTTGTATGTAAATACAGAACTGTGTCCGGTGATTGCCTTTTGAAGAAAATTTGCAATACCGAAAAGTTATAATCATTTTTTGTCTGCCTTGATCATAGAAGTATATCTAAGTATGGGACACGTAAGGTAGTTTCTTGATAAATAAAAAGGCCAAGGGAATTTCCAAAGTGTTAAATGTTTAAAGGGAAAATCATACCGACAATCGACTTGGAATGTATATCACGACAAACAACCAAAGGAATAAAAAATTCCTAAATGTGAAAGTGAAATACTGAAAGTGCGTTTGACACCGCTATCTGATTGAACCTTCTTTGACTATCTCGCAAAAATATTCTGTTAGTATAACTTGTAATTTTTAAAGTACCTTTGAGTAATTTTAAATTTTTGTTTACTTTATTTTATTTTATTTCATTGTTTTAGTTTATTTTAAGTAGGATAAAGGTCAAAGTTACTTGGATGCATTTTTGGTTGAAGAAACAAATATTGCGTGAAAATCTGTTGCTCAGTGTGAATGTTTTTGAAAAGTTGGAAAAGTTCCGTTACATGAAAAAGTTGAAAAAGTTGGATTTTATTTAAGAATTTTTAAAATTTTCAGTTAAGTTCGAAGTCCAGACAAATTCGAAGTTACCTTCGAACTTGCTGGAAGTTCGAACTTAAGCTAAGTTCGAAGGTGGTTGATATATATAGGTCAACAGTACTTCATTTATGTCATCTACTCTCGAATTTAATCTCTCGAACTTGTTAGGGCGATCTCGAACATATCCTCGAACTTCTCGGATATTGGAATTTCTCACTATTTCTCAAAGTTTTCCACTGTTTGTCGAACATACACACATACTCGAGTATAGTGAACTTTCTAATGCAAAGTAAGTGTCAGTTTAGGATGTTTATGTGGTGAAAATCGACCTTTTTTTAGGTTTTATGTCATTTAAAACTAGGTGACTTTAAATCACAAGTTTTAAAAGCTAAAACTTAAAATAAATGATAAATAACTTAGATTAGAACCAAATAGGACTAGATTACACGGTTAATTAAGTCAAATGAGGTTAAAATCGTGATTTTTTAAGTTGAAAGTGACCGACTTTGAATTTGTTCTTCAGGTTCGAACTTGTCAGAAAGTTCGCAGTTGTTGAAATATCTATAAGTTCGAAGTCAGTCATGTTCGAATGGGTGTTTCGAACTTAATTAAGTTCTAATGCTTTTTAACATTCTCGAATTTGTCTAAGTTCAAATGTGTTAGACTTCGAACTTAATGAAGTTCGAAGTTATGCCAATTCGAATATTACAAATTTAATTCTAAATTAATTTCTAATTTTTGTTTGGTGATTTTGTTTTCAGATATGGGAGACCGTGCCTTCTTTAATAAGCATAACATGGTAATGGCTGTAGATCTCCAATTGCCGGAGGCTCAGCCATACCATGAAATGATAGAGTTTCTGACACAGTCCAGAGTGTCATATGCACTGACGCATAATTTGCCAATCACTTTGACACAGGTGGATTGCTCCGTGACCCCTACAGTGTTACGTACAAGAGTAGGCGGTCAACCGATTGTCTTTTCTGCAAACATGTTGAGACAAATCTTACAGTTGGGCACAGAAGATCAAGAAGTAGGCCCAATAGATTTTCCAATGCCCATAAGGCAAGCGACCTTTCTAAGAATGGGTTACGCACAGGACATAACAAAGGCTCCTACGTCAAAAGCGGGTTAATAGGGCAGTGGAGGTATCTAGTCCATGTAATAATGGTGTGCTTCGCACCGAAGAAAGCTGGGTTTGACACAATGGTGTCAAAGCTGCAGTCTGCGCTGATTGCTTTGGTCTACAACAAACAGTTCAGCTTTTCAGAAATGTTTTTCGGGGAGTTTATCCACCAGGTTACTGCTCCGGGCAGAGAACGATTTTTGATGTATCCCAGATTCATAATGATGATTATCCGACACTTTCTGCCGAATCTGCCACCACTACCTGAGCAAAGTGGTATTGCTTTAATTGATAAGCGTATTTTTGCTAACTGCCAGACCCATAATACACGTAGGGCTGAGCAAGTCAGGCCTCAGGTGGCCCCTTTGTTTGGTGCAATGATAGATCCTGATTTTGTTGCTCTGGAAGGAAAAAATTGGATCGGTGAAGCACCCCCCCAACAACAACAGCAGCAGCAGCAACCTCAAAGAGCACCGGCAAGACGCACTCCGGCTGCAAGAATGATTCCCCGCTCACAACCTGCTACTGAAACTGCTGGGCCATGAACTTCGGCACCATAGTTCGACCAACGGGCACAGACGTTGGAGGAAATCTGGGCACAAGGAGCAGCAGCGGAGGAAAATATAGCTGCACAGTTGGTTCAAGATATTTTGGATCCCCCAGCTGATGTGGATGACATATTCAGGGAGATAGATGAATATCAACCTCCTGTTGCCGAGTCTCTAGCCACATAAGGTCACGCTGAACGATCAGAAGCTAGGGAACAGGCTGAGGCTGAGGGTCAAGTCGAGACCGCCTCTGAGTCTGAATCTGAATCAAGTTCTGAGGAGACAGAAGCTGAAGACCCAGTTGTTACCTTTGGCAGATATGGATCCAGAGTCGTTGTCAGCCGAAGGAAGATGACAAGGCCTGTAACTCATGATGAAGAGGCAGAAGATTCTGAATTTGAAATGGAAGAAGTAGCCCCAGTTGTCACTGGACAGAGGGCAAAGAGGCATCGCTTTATGCATGGAGCTCCGTCAACTTCTGCTGATATTCCATCCACTTCAACTGCCGCTCCATCAACATCCGCTTCCATTCCATCCACCTCCGTTCCATTCACCGAAAATCAGCGCTTCACCGACTTGAAGAGTAAAGTAGATTTTCAAACAGTCCAAATATTCCAACTCTCTCACGCATTGAAAGAGTTGCAACAGCATAATGCAAGGTTGGATCAAGAGAATGCCAAGTTACAGACAACTGTGGCAGATCAACAAGAAGTGTTGAGGACTCAACAATCCCATATCCTGACACTTCAGACCCTAGTGGAGCAACTTGTGAAAGATCTACAAGCTCAGGGGAGAGCAGTTGTCGGGGCGATGAATTAAGGAGATCGCGTAGAGATGATGAAGAAGGCGATGATCTCGACATGCTGAAAGAAAGTGAGCTAGCAGATCTTTCTCAAAAGACTGCTCAGTAAGAAAATTTTTAGGGGGAGCCTGGTTCTTCGAGTATAGGAGGAGCTGAAGCTCAAGAAAAAGGAAAGGCTCCTGAAGCCTCAAAGTCTTTTGAACAAGAGATGATAGGAGCTCTGATAGATTTAGATGATGAAGATGAGTTCAGATTTGATAATGAAGACTTCATAGATCAGGAGGAACTAGAAGAGGGAGAGTTCATACCTGACGACGTTGTAGACTAGAAATCCAATGATGAAGTAGTAGAAGATGAAGATGATAACGTAGATAGAGTGCTCATTCAAAAACAACCTATCATGGTACTTTACGAGAATGAGAATCAGAATGTGATAGACATTGATTTGCTGAAATCTACAGATAATGAAGAATCAGAATCTGATACAGCTGACAGGGAACAGTCTAAAGAAGAGAAGAAGAGATTATGGTTTAAGAAAGAAGAAAAGAAGATTGACTTGGCAGTAAAGAAGAAGATGAGGCTGCCAAGTCCGGGAAAGTAATCAGGCGGAATTCTAAGTAGGTTCTATGACAGAGAACTGCAACTATTTGTTCTGAAAAGAGAAGATGGGCTACAGTACTTGAGAAGAATGCTTAAAGACTTCAACTCATTGCCAAATGTGAAGTGAAAGAGTTAGCCTGGAAAGAACTGATCAACCTAGGAGATGACCCATATGCTGAAGTTGTCGCTAAAATTATAAGAAGGGAGGGTCGATCTGGAAGGTTTGAAAGGCTTAAGCCAAGATCGGGTAAGAGAGTGGAAAATGAAACAAGAATAGATCCTCTTACTGGGAAACCATGGGCTAAGATGGTTTACAAACCAGTCAGATGCTTAAAGAAGGTTCCATTAAAGACAATGCCATAGGATATCTTGAAGAATATGAAGTGGTGGTTTGTCGACAATGAAACAACTGAAGCCATAATGGAGGATGAAGACGAAAAGGTCATTTTGAAGGTATACGATCTGTTGCACCTTGTCAACCTATCCAAGGATGACCTGCAAAAGCTTCATGATCAGCCATTTTTCTTTCACGAAGGCTGGAGATCTGAAGGCAGGATGTTCCAGAAAGTTGTAAAAGTTTGTATAGAGCAGGGATTGTATGCAGGTAGCATTTTGAATAGGACTAGTACTTAGACAAATTGAATATCTAGTTAGAAGCTATCGTCAAGGGGGATTCTGTTATTGCATCCTGTTTGACGATAGCAGTCTAAATGTAGATTGTTATTTAGTAATGGTTCAGTATTTGGAATTACCAGTTAATACACATGTTTGATATTGGTTATATATATATGTTTGATCTTGTTTGTGATTGATGTTTACTTTAGTTCCAAGATAAGTTCAAACATAAGTTCAAAGATAAGTTCAAACATAAGTTCTAGAACAAGTTCAAAGACAAGTTCTAGAATAAGTTCAAAGCCAGATTCGAACTTATTGGTGGACAAGTTCGTGGGCTTGGGCCTTCACGAACTTGTCTGGGCCAAGTTATATTTTAAGGCTTATAATTAAGGGTTAATCAGTTTTGATTAATAATCTTTGCCGAAATTAGAGTTCAAGGCGCTTACGAACATGCGAGCGATCTGCAAAGAGTTTTGGAGAGATTCACATGTCGAGACGTTCGTCGTTACGTCTATCATCGTGTTAGTCTCCGTGTTTCCTGTGTGTGTGATCAATCCGTTAAACCCCTAACGAGGATTCCGCACTCGTTGGATGGTGTCGCGTCAAGATTGGATCCGTAGGTAGGTGACCTTACAGACAGAAGGGATGACAGGAGAGATAATAGAAGAGATGATTATCGGAGAGACGGTAGACATGAAAGGAGATTTGATGATCGCAGAGACTATCGAGATGATTGCCGATATGAACGGCGTGACGATAGACGGGTTGAAAGGTGAGACGATCCAAGAGATTACAATAGTCAGGATGATAGACGAGATGAGAGATGAGACGTTCAAAGGGATTATGATCGTCGTGATAATCGAAGGGATGATAGCCGTGAACCTCGCCGAGCAGACAAAAGGCCGGCTGAACGAAGAGATGATAGGCCACGAGCTGATGAGCCGAAAGCAAATGATGAACGTCTATGCTATAAGTGTGGGAAACAGGGCCACATTGCTCGTGAGTGTAAAAAATCAGTTTGAACGAGACGTTGGGTACTGTCAGCAGAAGCTGGAGGCAGCAAAGAAACGATAAGATGCAATGGCCCTTGATGCGCAGGAGGATTATTGGGATGACGCTGATTCTGACAAGGAAGACGATAAAGGATAAAATTGCTACATGGTCGATCACATTGGACTGGCCGACTATGCAACTACGTCAGACTTAGAATCAGACACGGCTGCTGAGGGGGAGACAAAGGCAAATCCAAAGGCCTATCTGATGGCCAAGTCCAGGGATCCCGAATGTTCCACGTCAGATTCGGAGGCACATAAGGTACTTTTCTTTTACATTCAAGAGCATGTAAATAACTTACCTGTACGAAATGAATGTAAGTTGCACACATAAATACTTGAGCTAAAAGCTAAGTTCAATGCAGAAAAGGAAAAGTGTGTCAAGGCTGAACATCTTGCCCAACCCTTAGAAACATCTAAATTATATGAGAAGAAGTGGTTAAATAACCATGAGGTGATAAAGAAGATGTTAATTGAAAAGGTAGATGTTCAGGATAGGAATACGTACATTGACTCTTGTATGGATAATCTCTCTAATGAAAAGAACTCTTTAAAATCAGAAATTTTTGTTATTTCAAAACGCTTAGAGTCTGTAAGCATGGAAAACATAGATAGTTTGGAAAAATATAAAATGATTGAAGAAGAAAGAATAGGTTTGTACTCTAGCATAAAGACATTAGATGATGAATTTCTAAAACGGGATCAAACTGAACAAACTATTGATTTAAACCAACCCAAAGAAACTAGGTTTTATCATTTCAAACAAGGAATTGGTTTTAAAAATCCTAAGTATTTGGAAAAGGTTAAGCAAGTTTTACCTCTTTTTTATGATATGAGATATATGGGTGCTGGGTTGATGTATTTCATTTATCAAACATCAGAAGAAGTTTTAACCCAAGAGGATGTGAAACGAAATGAAAATAAAGAAAAAGAAATACCTTTTAAATATGATTATCTAAACGAGAGTTATCCTTACAGAGTACCTACTCTAGAGGAGGATTTCTTGTCTACCTATTCAGAGGCTGAAATGAAAGCAGAACCAGTCAAACCAATCCCTCATCTTTACATTCCTAAAAAAGTTCTTCAACATAAAATCAAAGTTTTAGAAAATGAATTAAAGACAACTCGGAAGAAAGCTCTTGATTACTAAGAAGCTCTTCTCAAGAGTGAGGAAAAATTGGCAAACAAAAGTTTTCAACAAACTGTAGAATTAACCGTCTACAAAGAAAAATTTGACATGGTTTCAGAAAGTTTAAATTTTCATTTAAAACAGCCAAACGTTTCTCATCCTACCAAAATCCCACTCATAGCGTCTGAAAAAGGTAAAGCCAAAGTTGAAATTTCTTCTGTCAGTTGTAAAGTTGAGTGCTCAAAACCTTTCAAAGCTGAGGTTTTAAAGAAGACTCTGAATCAATCTAAGTCTTCCAAGAAACCCACTCACCAGTTAAATTTCTATAAGTCTAAGTCATCCAAACGTACTGACTCTCATCGTTTTGTTCCAACAGATCATGTGAGAAGAGTGCCCAAAACGACCATGCAAGATTTTTCCAGTTTTTTTTGTGAAGAAGGCTGTAATGCCAGATGAATTTGTTTCTAGAGATAGGTTGCATGTAATCTCTGAAAACAATATTTGTACTGATGTATCGAATTCTACTTCTTGTTTACAGTATTTGTTTGGTAACTTGTTTAAATTATGTCCAACTCGTTTTAGACGTCAAGTACCTGAAATGAATGCTTTTGTGCCTTATCCTATTAAAAGAATTTGGAAAAAGAAAATAAATAATACTACATCATCGGCCTCCACAAAAACTGTGACTTGTACTTTGCCCAGGCCCAAATCCAATCCAAATGTTAAACAAATTTCAAAAATTCCAAAACCAAAGGTAATTTCATCGCCTAAGGTTTCAAAGCCTGTTAAATCCAAACATAAATGGATTCCAAAAGGATCTGCATTTAGTCCATAGATAACTGCTAAATGGGTCCCTAAGACTGTACACTTGTCATATTTTCCTGGAACACCTAACCTAAAAGGACCCATCCTAAGATGGGTACCCAAAGTTGTGTGATGTTTAATGCTAATGGTTCTTGGTTACTTCTGATCAAGACTTGCACTTCATTGAATTGGCTTCTAGTTATCATATATTAGGACCTGTTCTTCTGCTTGTCGGTTTTACTTAAACCGACATGTTTGGCTTTTATGCACTCAGCTCAGGACCCGGTCTAAAATCATCATGTTTTCTAAACATCTCGCTTCAGAACATGGTTTGCATGTTAATTTACAATGGATTTGTTTAATGCCTGTAGTTTTTCATTGTATGCATTCTTTATTTTCAGGCAAAATCCATCTGGTATATGGATTCGGGTTCCTCTAAGCATATGATTGGAGGAGAGAGTTGTTGTCCAACATAGTAGAACAGTTTTGTGGGACAGTCAAATTCGGGAACAATAATCATGCTCATATAAAAGGATATGGGGATTTAGTCTTGAATAATCTAGTCATCAAGGATGTTGATTATGTTGAGGGGTTATCTCATAATCTATTTAGCATAGGACAACTCTGCGATAAAGGTCTAGAGGTTACATTTAGGGCGAAGAACTGTAGTGTTTGGAGTATGGATGGAAAAGAAATCTTATCTGGTTTCCGAAACTCTAACCTTTACCCATAGATGTAGTCAAGCTTATGGTTAAGGATAGCATCTGTCTTCTATCAAAAGCCTCTTCAAAAGACTTTTGGTTATGGCATCGTAGGCTATCCCACTTAAATTTTGAAAATATCAACAAGCTGGCCTCAAAACAACTGGTGAAAGGACTACCATAACTGACATACGAAAAGGATCATCTATGTGGAGCATGTGAGAAAGGAAAAATAAAAAGATCATCTCACAAGAGAAAACCCGAACCATCTTCAAAGAGAGTGTTGGAATTCCTTCACATGGATTTATGCAGTCCCTTGCAAACACAAAGCATAAATGGGAAGCGGTACGTGTTGGTTATCGTCGACGACTATTCGCGATATACCTGGGTTAAATTCTTGCGATCCAAGGATGAGACAGCTCAAGAATCATATATTTTATTAAGAGTGTCAAAACCCAATAGCAGTTGTCTGTTCAATCAATCCGATCTGACAACGGCACAGAATTCAGAACTCGATAGTAGAGAGCTCCCTTCGATACAAAGGTATTCATCATCAGTTTTCTGCTGCTAGAACACCTCAACAAAATAGAGTCGTGGAAAGGCGTAAATGTACCCTTATGGAAGCAGCACGCACAATGCTGTCATATTCAAAGCTACCTCCGTTCTTGTGGGCCGAAGCCATGTCAACAGCTTGCTACACGCGGAATCGCTGCATAATCCATAAGCGCTTCAATAAAACTCCATACCAACTCTTTCTGAATAAAGTTCCTTTTATCAAGTACTTACGCGTATTTGGTTCCAGGTGATACATGCTTAATGACAAGGACAACCTCGGGAAATGTGACACCCTCTTGCATTGATAGTATAATTAGAAATCACCAGGATCAACAAACAACCCAATGTTTAACATGATAACTAAATTTGAATACTTAAAATAGATTTAATAGATCCACACTAAAGCAATGAAAGTACATGTCTACAGTGATAAAGTCTAACTATTACAACAACATCAATTTGTTTTGGAAAGTAGTAAATCCCAGCCCAAAGCTATTACATTACAGTACCAATAGCTTCTAAAGTCTCCGGAGTATTGAATTGATATGCTTAAGTAGAAGGTCCAGCTACACTTTTGCCTTTGCCTGAAAACATTGTGAGTCAACTGTAAGCGAAAGCTTAGTGAGATAACAGATTATGCAAACAACAAATATTTCTTTGCAAGCAATGCTTAACCATGGGCAGTGTAAGCCCCATGTATGTGAAAACAGGCAGTGTAAGCCTGAATGTATGTCAGGATCTAAAACTGAATTACCAAGACTAACTGATTTGAATTTATCAGAGTATAAATCAACAATCTTGCTTTGAATCAAAGTTTAATCAAGAAGTTTGCGGAATAACACTTAATTATTTTAACAAAAACTTTCAGAATCAATAATGAATAAACACACAAGATGTAATCAAGACTGTTTGTATTGCTGAATTCAATGATTACAATCACCTCTAATCTGTTTGATTAGACGAAGAACACAGAAAACTCCTGTACAATAGAAAGACCTATTCTATGAAAACTCTATCAATAAAGCAATTACAGACTCAAAAATATACAGAAACTCCTGTACAATAGAAAGACCTATTCTATGTATTTATATTGCTTCTTGGTATGTTTCCTTGACGAATAATGACTTCTCTGATAGTAGATATGCTGGAATCTTCATGTAGATATCTTTTCCTGAAAATCAGCACTTTCTGTTTATGAAACTGTTGAGCAGCTTGAATCACTTGACAGCATGAACAGAGCAGCTTGAGTTGATTTGCTCTGGCAGCTTGAACTTTTACACTGGCAACTCGAGTTTCTTCAACTAGCAGCATGAACTTTGGATTTACATATAAAATCTACTAACAGTCTGAGAAGTCTAACTAACAGTTTGAACATACTTAAACTATTTCCCAACAATCTCCCCCTAACTTAAATTCTTTACACAAGACTTTAAGTTCTATACAAAAAAAATGGAAATGAATAAGTAAACTGTTATTTACAAACCAAGGCTTTCAAAAACTCATAACTGTGAAAGTTTCGGATATATAGCCTTCAAAAATTCTCTCTTCATCTCTTCTTTATCACAAGATATCCTAACAGATTTTATTTGGAGCAGCATATCTTTTGAAAAACTATAAAACTCGAGATTGAAGAAAATAGCAGACCCATCTGTGAATTTAATTCTGTATGTCCTTGACTTGACAAACAGATCAACTTGCTTGATCTTTTTCTCTTTCTTCTCAGCATCTTCTATCTCTTTTCTTGCAAATTCAGGGTCAACAACTGAATTTAGATCTCTGATAAGTTGCTTCACTTGTGGTAGAGCAGATCTAACTTGTGTAACAGACCCTATGTTGTACATCTTTATTAGCTCATCCCTGGTCAACTTCTGAACCATTTGCCAGAATGTATCAAACTCTTCTTCTGGTCCAGACTCTCTTCTTATTACAAACTTGACCCTTAAATCTCTTTCATCCAGTGATTTGGCATACCAGTAATTAATCAAAGGCTTTGTAAAATCATGCTGATCAATCAGCTTCTCTATCTCCATTGCCTTTTGCAATTGTTGCTCAAATAGCACCCTCTTAACCTGATGCAGCTTTGCTTCTGATGATGGATCAGATGAAGGAATAGAAGCCACAGCTTGATCAGTAGGAGCAGGTCCACTGGCAGCATCTTCAGTTTGGACTGATTTCTTTAATGGTTGGACTTCTTGGGAGACTTTTGTTTTCTTTCTTTTCTCCATTTCTTTATCATGTATCTCCTGCAGCTTTTCAATAGTCATGGACTGAGCCATTTCTTTGGAATACCTACTGCAAAGGCAAAATTGATTAAGAATCTTCTGTGCTCAGCCTTGGTGTGCCCTGTTGGCATCTTTCTCTTCTTTTCACCTTGTTTGCCCACAAACCCCTTTAGGTAATCACCTAATGTCTCATTATCATCTATTGGGGCTGGGCTTGCTGATCTAATTCTTTGTCCATTTCTTCTGCCAATTTCTTGGCAATTTCAGCGTCAAAGGCAATCTGGGCTTCTTTGGAGGAGAATTTGTGCTTTGGAGATTCAATAATGATGCCCTTGCCCTTGTCTTTTGCAGAAGAGGATGTTGCTTGGACTGTACTTGATGGAGCTTGAACTCTTTCCCTTAGAACAACTCCAGTTGCTTCTGGGGCAGCAGCTTGAGTTTCTAGGCTAACAGCTTGAGAAGCTGTTGGGACTGCTAGCCTAGAAGATGGAACTGTTGATGCTGCTTGGACTGATGTTATTGGAGCTGCTTGGACTGACTTGGGAACCTCCTGATTCTCCCCCTTTTTGGAAGCATTGGTTTGGTCAGAAGGACCTACAACCTTTGCCACTTGGGTTTGAATCATCTGCTCTAATTTCATGATTTTATTTCCACAGAGGGTGAATCCCTTGTGAAGATAATCCATTCTTTTATTCTGAGCCGCCTCTGCCTGCTTGAGTGCAAAAATTTGAGCCCCCTGTGCAGCAATGATGGACATTTGATATTCCAACATGGCTACAACAGGTTTCAGCTTGGGATCCGTCAAGAGCATGAGTTGCAAACTAGTCTCAAGATCAGAAAACACCTGAGGTGCTTGTGATCTATCACTGACATTAATACCAGAAGTAGAGACTTCTGGGCCCCTCTGTTCTTGGTTCTGGGGACTTCCAGCTTGTGTTTGCACACTGGTTGTTGCCATGGGTGTGGTCTTAGAGATGTTGGCACTGTCCTGTGTCTCTTTTGCAGAAACAGCAGTAGTGCCAGCCACATAACCCATATGAATCATCTCTGAAGAGATGTTCACCTCCTGAGTGAGGATGGGAGTTTCCTCAATTGGTTCCCTTTGGATATTCTGTGCAGAAGTGTCCTCCTGCACAGGGATATATGGCTCTTGTCTATGGGAGGAGGAGGAAGGAGCTCCTGGTCCCCTTTTCCTTTTGTATAGAAATTTGAGTGGGCGAGTTGGCTGTTCAAAAGGATCAGAAGGAAGTTGTGTATCATGAGGAGGGGGTTGAAGTCCTGGGGGTGTGGCAGTGATGATAGGCTGAGCCTGCGCAGGACCTTCTCCTCTGTTTTGTGGAATGATGTTCATCATTGCAGAAGGCAATGGAACATCAACACTCAAAAAATTGGCACTATGTTTCAAAAGTCTCTTTATAGAGGATAGTGAGTGCCTGTGGGAAACATGTATCCGTTTATGTGTATGAGAAGTGGTGCAGGTGTGTGCAATGATTTCTGCCAAAAATCTGGGATACATCAAAAATTTCCCACTCTTTAGGGAATGATGCCTTAACATCCCCTGAAAAATCATATTAGAAAAATTGAACCGTTGGCCTGTTGAAAAGCACACTAAGGCAGTGGCTATATTAGATGAAAATTCAGACCAACCAGTTCTTTTGGGGCTCATGCATTGCTGAATAATATGTACAAGAAATTTCCATTTAGGAGAAAAATGGGCTTTTAAGAAAGTAAAAGAATCAGCAGGACCCCTATAAACTATATTAAGAAGACCTGTATGTAAATCATCAAGAGTTAGGTCAGTTATACCTGTGGCATCTTGAAGATGCAAGTGGCTTCGAATGGATTCCTCGGTAATGGTGATGGGAGTGCCATCAATCTTTGATATTATAGAAGGAATTCCATTTATGGATTGAACAGTGGTATGATGCCAGAACTGATCGATATGCGATATGTAAATGGTGGGGTTTATATGGAGTGCATGATGGATATGAGAGTGTCGTAGAAAGTCCATCATGTCATGGAACGGTTGAAGGTCTGAATGTTTTAGCGAGTAGGGAAGACAGTTGTGTTCCTTAACACACTCCATTGATGATCAAACGAAGGGTTTAGGGTTTTGCAAAGATGTGTGTGTGAATCGTTCAGAGAGAAAGGAAGGCCGTGGAAGAAATTTTGTAACTGGTAGTTATAACTGAACGAAACTGGGACCTTTAAAGGTTTTGAAAAGGTTGGGTCCCGCGCACACACACATTAAAGAATTACCTAAATACCCTGCACACTTTGACAGATCAAGTGATTAACTAGCAGTCCGAGAAAATGAACTAGCAGCTTGAGAAAATACTCATGCTGTTAGTTTAAAAATTATGCATCTTTTTAATGAAACAGTGTCTCCCCCTTAAATAAGCATACTGAGTAGATAATAATGAAAACCAATTAATCCATGTTTACCAAACCAATATTTGATACTAGGAAAGTGAACCTTCCTACATCAAAAGGTTTTGTAAATAGATCAGCTAACTGATCATCTGTATGTATTTTGGTAACTTGGATTAACTTCTTTTCATTACAATCTCTGATGAAGTGAAATCTGATTTCTATATGCTTGGTTTTTGGGAATTTCACTGGGTTTTGCACAATGCTGATTGCACTTGAGTGGTCAATATAAATAGGAGTGGATAAGAAATTCATACCATAGTCTCTTAGCTGATTTTGAATCCACATTACCTGGGAACAGCAGCTTGCAGCTGCCACATATTCTGCTTCAGTGGATGATGTGGACACAGTTGTTTGCTTTTTGCATTGCCAAGAGACCAATCTTGCTCCTAAGTATTGACATCCACCAGTTGTGGATTTCCTGTCAATGTTGCATCCACCATAGTCACTGTCAGATTAAGCAGTTAGTATAAGGGGAGAGTCTTTAGGATACCATAGGCCTAAGTGTGGTTGGTCTTTAAGGTATCTAAAGATTCTCTTAACAGCAACCAAGTGAGAGTCCTTTGGAGAGCATTGAATCCTAGCACACACACAGACAGCAAACATGATGTCAGGTCTGGAAGATGTTAGATACATAAGAGATCCTATAAGAGATCTGTATAAATGAATATCCACATCTATGCCATCTTTGTCTGTATGAAGCTGCTTATGAGGATCCATTGGAGTGCTTGCAGCTTTGGTGTCTTGATATCCAAATTTGTCCAGTATGTCCTTCACATACTTTGATTGGCTTATGAAGAGATCAGTAGGCTTCTGCTTGACCTGTAATCCTAGAAAGAAAGTGAGTTCTCCCATTGAGCTCATTTGGAACTTTTTGTGCATTAAAGCCTCAAACTCTTTGCACAAACAATCATTGGTTGAGCCAAAGATGATGTCATCAACATAGATTTGGACAAGCAGAATCTCATCTTTGATAGACTTAGTGAAGAGTGTTTTGTCCAGAGTGCCTCTCTTGAATCCATTATGTAGAAGGTATGATGACAGAGTGTCATACCATGCTCTGGGGGCTTGATGGAGACCATAGAGAGCTTTGTCTAGCTTATAGACCCTGTCTGGATACTTGTAGTCTTCAAAACCAGGAGGTTGGCACACATATACCTCCACTTCAATTGTCCCATACAGAAAAGCAGACTTGACATCCATTTGATACACTTTAAATCCTTTGAAGCTTGCATAGGCCAGAAATAGTCTGATGGCTTCAATTCTTGCTACTGGAGCAAATACATCATCATAATCTATGCCTTCTTCTTGAGTGTACCCTTGTGCTACTAGTCTTGCTTTGTTCTTGATGACTATCCCTCTCTCATCTTTCTTGTTTCTGAACACCCATCTTGTACCAATTGCTCTCTTACCGTTAGGAAGATCCACCAGAGTCCATACATTCTGAATTTTGAATTGTAGAAGCTCTTCTTGCATAGCTTCAATCCAGGATGAATCTTTTAATGCTTCTGATGCCTTTTTAGGTTCTAGTTGAGACATGAAACAGGCATTCTCAAAGGCAGCTAGGCTGAATTCAGGAACTGTTTGTTCAGCAGCAGCAGTCTCATTTTGAATCATTTTCCTAGTTTGTACAGGAGTGCTTGGATCACCCAGTATTTGATTGAGAGGATGATACTTGTGAACCCTTAGTGTAGGCTCTCTCTCAGTCTGAAAAGAGGATCCAAGATTTGTATCATCTCCATCAGGACCAGTAAAAGGATCAGCTTCAGGAACAACTTGACTTGAATCTGGGACTGTGTCCCTTTGTGTTGGAGCTGTTGTCTCAGGACTTGGGAGTGGTACTTCAGTATCTGGATTTGCATCATGTTGAGCATTCAGGACTCCTGGAGGATCACAAGACAGAAGTGGTAGAGTGGTGTAATCATCCCAACTTGTTGAATCTGCAGCAGTCTGAAACTTTGTGCCAACAGCTTGAGAAATTGTATTGGCAGAATGAGAATTTGTGTTAGCAGCTTCAACCCTGTATGCATCAGCTTCTGCAGTATACTCAACAAAGCTCAGAGAATTTGTTAGTGAATCTAAATCAAACAACCAATCAGGACCAGTGCCTTTGATATTAGCAGTATTTTCATTAAATTCAACATTGTCACTTTCTTCAATGGTTTTAGACACACTGTTATATACTCTATAGGCTTTGCTTTGAATTGAGTATCCTACAAAAAATCCTTCTTCAGCCTTACTTTCAAACTTCCCTAAGTGAGTCTTAGTGTGAAGGATAGTACATGGGCATCCAAAAGGCTTGAAGAAAGCTATTAGGGGACTTCTGTTATGGAATAACTCATAGGGAGTTTTCCCTTGTGATTGGACAACCTGAACCCTATTTAGAACATAACAGGCTGTATTAAGAGCTTCTGCCCAGAAAGTCATTGGCAGATTTGAATCAGCTAACTTTGTATAAGCAACCTCAATTAATGTTCTGTTCTTTCTTTCAGCTACACCATTTTGCTGTGGTGTTCTTGGTGCACTATATTGTCTAGCAATGCCTTTGGACTCACAGAAACTGTTTAGAATGTGATTTTTAAATTCAGTTCCATTGTCCGATCTTATCACCTTAACTTTGGAATTGGATTGGTTTTCTATCTGGTGAAATCCTCAACAATGACTAAACAGTAAGCCCTTTTATTCAAAATCAAAACAGATGTTGGACCAAATAGATCCATATGAAGCAGCTGAAGAACAGATGAGATTGAATTTACTTCTTTGGCCTTATGAGAAGTTTTGTGTTGCTTACCTTTAAGGCATGCTACACAATGATCATCACAAATGAACTCCTTTTGTGGTAAGCCTCTTACCAGATTCTTTTTAACTAAAGCATTCATGGACTTGAAGTTCATATGACACATCCTTCTATGCCAAAGAGCAGACTCATTGGATGATGCTTTGGATATCAAACAGCTTAAAGTATTTGATTTAGACAAAAGATCTGTGTCCAGACAGTAGACATTGTCCTTTCTTGGTGTTCTTAGTAAAACAAGATTTTCAGGAACTTTGAAATCTTTTGAAAGAACAATGCACTCAGATGCTGTGAACAGAACAATGTTTTGTTTGTCACAGATTTGAGAAATACTTAATAAATTGTACTTAAGCTGTTCAACATACAAAACATCATGGAATTTCATGTTGCCTGCATTAACAGTACCTTTACCTGTAACCTTACCTCCTTTTGAGTTGCCTCCAAATGCAACAAAACCTCCATCAAAACCTTTGAAATTTGACAAGCACTAAGAATTGCCTGTCATGTGCCTAGAGCATCCACTGTCCAAATGCCATCTTGTTCTATGAGGAGACCTGTGGTTGCCCTGCACAAATAACAGCTTAGTCAGTAGTGGAGCAAACCCAAACCAAATTGGTTTTGGGTTGGCCTTGGGCATTGACATAACTAAATACTGTTTTTGACTTCTTATATTTAGTGAGATCTACTGATGGAGTATTTGGAGAGTATTTGGTGATAATATGAGGTATCCAACTATTTTGATCATCTTTTCTGCTAACAGTCTCAGATGATTCACTAGCAGTTCCAGATTGATGCTCAGCAGCTTGAGCTGTGTTTGTAGTGCTAACAGCTTCAGTTTTTGCACTAACAGCTTCAGAGTTTGACTTAGCAGTCTGATCTTTTGCATTAGCAGTTTGAGCTGAAGATTTGTCCTTGACACACCATATTTGTTTAAAACTTGATTTAGGCTTTGCCAAAACTTGTTTTTGATGTGTGGACTGTTTTTTATTAACTTTTGAAAACCTGTGATCAACTGTTTTCTTTGGAACTGATGTGGAAGGTTTCACCTTTGAGTGCTTTGCCTGAATAGGATTTGATTTTGTGTGATTCACAGTCTGTTTTGCAACAGCTGGCTTATAAAAACAATTCTTGGCTAAGTGATTCTTCCTTCCACAGTGAAATCACCTTTTGACAGTTTGAATTGGAGAACCAGACTTTTCTGTCAATTTCTGGTTCTTGTTTCTCTGATTTCCTCTTACCTGCTGTTGTTTAGGAAACTTTTGAACACCATGCTTTTGGCATGTGCAGAAAGAAACAGTTTTACCTTTTTTATTTCCTTTTGATGAAGATGCAGTGTTACAGTTAGAATGTACAGAAACTTGTGGAGTAGCATTGCCTACACTCATCTTCTCTTTTCCTTTCTTACTCGGAGCTTGAACCTCTATGGGTACACTCATTGTGTCACAGTCTTTATTGTGAATCTTATCTTCCTTTGATTCAAGATTGTTATCAAGGATAGGATCTACAATAGTCATAGACTCATCTAGTGGTTCATTGACAAGTCTATCAGCAACCTCACTCATTGGATGAATGTACTTGTTGTTGTATGGAGGTGGAGTAGCTCTGTATCCTATTCCTTCTTTGGAATTAACCTGGGATTTTACTCTATCTTTAAATTGGACTTCCATCAGGTGTTCCAGCTTTTGATTTGCTAGCTTAAAGTTTCCTAGATCTATGTTAACAGATTCTAGTTTCTTATTAGCCTCTAACACCTTTTGTTCAGTCTCTTCTACCTTTTTATTCAGAGATTCTATTTTCTTATTTAGCTCCTTTTTCTCCCACTCATGATAGGTTCTATCATATTCCATTTGAATCTCATTATCCTTATAATCATTGATCTGTTTTTCCAAATCTTCTATGGCTTGCATGTATTCATATCTCCTTTCTTCCATCTTAGCTAAAGTTTTGCACATGCTCTCATTATGATCTCTGTACTTTTTAACCATGTTTTTGCCTGATTGAGAGCAGAGTTTAGAATTTACCTCAGATGGTAGTTTAGTGGAGGAGACATTTGATGTTTCTGCCATTAGAGCTTGATTTTGAAATTCTTCCTCTGTCTGATCACTTCAGTCAAACACATTGTCTTCTTGAGAGACAAGTGATGTTGATGATGATGTTTGAATGGGCTGTGAAGTCATTGATAGCTGTTGACCTTGAGATCTACATTCTCTGGCAAAGTGACCAAGCTTATGGCATTTATAGCATTCCACTTTTGATTTATCAAAAGCTGGTTTGCCTTCTGTTTTGGCTTGAAAGTTGGTCCTTCCAGTTCTTTTAAGAAATCTTTTGGCCCTCATGGTCAGCATTGCATGTTGCCACTTTAAATCCATCTCTTCAAGATCATCTGGATGAATTTGTTCCAAGTCTTCAACATTTAGAGCAAATAATCCATCATTGGCAACAAAAGCCTCATAGTGAGTTTCAGCAGAGTTGCCATCACCACCTGAAAAAGAATCATAGTTATTAGATTTTTCAGAAGACAGAAGAGCAGTATTGTGATTATAAGAAAAGGATTTCTTTTTACCATCAATCTCAGTCTCAAACACTCTTAAACTGTTATACAGATCATCCAATTCTATCTCATCAAGAGTGTCTTTTGTTCTCCATTGTGCAGCATAGACTGTCCATTCTTCTCCAAGAGATCTGAGAAACTTTCTATTGACTTCATCTTGATCCAGATTGACTTTTGCACTTTCCAGTTCACTTATCAGTTTGTTGAACCTGTCAAAAATTTGAGTAAGGTTTTCATTCTTGCCACCAGAAAAGTTCTCATACTGCTGTTTCAAGAGATCCTTTTGGTTTCTCTTGGTACTGGCATTACCAGCAAATCTTTTCTCTAAGGCATTCCAAAGAGAATGAGCAGTATAAAACTTTTTGAACTGATGTTGATAAGCATTAGGAATGGCTATTTGTAAAAGTGTAAGTGCTTTCACTTCATTCATTCTAGCCTTCCTTTCAAGTTCAGTTTTTGGAGGAGTTTTGACTGGTTTTCCCTCATCATCAAGTTCTGGATCAACTACAGGAGGAAATTCAACAGCTTCCCATATGGCATAATCAATGAATTGAATATGCTGTTGAATCCTGAGTTTCCACATCTCAAACTCAGTGGGCTTGAGCATAGGCACTTTGAGTCCTTGCCCAGATCCACTGCTGCTATTTTCAAATTCCATTGCAAAACAATTAAAAATTTAAAAGAAAGTTTTCGACTTTGAAAAACAAAGAACGACCTGTGGCTCTGATACCACTTGTCAGGATCTAAAACTGAATTACCAAGACTAACTGATTTGAATTTATCAGAGTATAAATCAATAATCTTGCTTTGAATCAAAGTTTAATCAAGAAGTTTGCGGAATAACACTTAATTATTTTAACAAAAACTTTCAGAATCAATAATGAATAAACACACAAGTATGTAATCAAGACTGTTTGTATTGCTGAATTCAATGATTACAATCACCTCTAATCTGTTTGATTAGACGAAGAACACAGACTGTTCTTAGGGTTTTACAACCTTAGAGGCTTATGAAAACTCTATCAATAAAGCAATTACAGACTCAAAAATATGCAGAAACTCCTGTACAATAGAAAGACCTATTCTATGTATTTATATTGCTTCTTGATATGTTTCCTTGACGAATAATGACTTCTCTGATAGTAGATATGCTGGAATCTTCATGTAGATATCTTTTCCTGAAAATCAGCACTTTCTGTTTATGAAACTGTTGAGCAGCTTGAATCACTTGACAGCATGAACAGAGCAGCTTGAGTTGATTTGCTCTGGCAGCTTGAACTTTTACACTGGCAGCTCGAGTTTCTTCAACTAGCAGCATGAACTTTGGATTTACATATAAAATCTACTAACAGTCTGAGAAGTCTAACTAACAGTTTGAACATACTTAAACTATTTCCCAACAATGTATGTGTAAACCATGCATTGCTAGCATGTGTTTGGCAGTTCAAATGCTGATCGGGGATGTGCCGAACCTGACGAGATAACGAGTGGGATGATCAGTCCCCGACAGTGGCCTGCTGTCAGCCCCAGTCCAGGTCGCATAAGATTGTGAAGTAATGATCATGCAGTGCAAGCATGATGTAAATAAATGCACATTCAATTGAACGCTGGCTACATGTGTATTACATGTCAAGTATGAGTGTGCATCATAACAACAAATCATGTACGAGTGCCAAATGATGTATATGAACAATGTGAACATGCCATTGAATGTATAAACATGAATGCAAAAACAATAATGTTCGAATGACAATCTGTTACTCACAGTGATTGGTATTGTGTGACTTGTCTCTGAATCAATGTGTGTTTTGTTAACACCACAATGATCTGTAATGTAAGTGTAATAGTGAATTTGTGTCAGTAATTGCTTAAAACTTGTATTCTGTAATTTTAAAT
Source organism: Centrapalus pauciflorus (assembly GCA_020465985.1). Lineage (NCBI taxonomy): Eukaryota > Viridiplantae > Streptophyta > Magnoliopsida > Asterales > Asteraceae > Centrapalus > Centrapalus pauciflorus. Next base: position 303,297 of record JAANYP010004240.1, read on the forward strand.
GTAATTGGGTCTGAATTCGGACCACATCCGAATTCGGATGGTCCGAATTGTAGATGGTCCGGATTTGGGGTGATCCGAAATTGGGATGGGGATCCGAATTGGGACGGTCCGGATTGAGTACGGTCCGAAACACTGTAGGTCCGAAACTAAGGTGATCCGAAATTGTGATTGGTCCGGATTGAGTAGAACCGAAATGGGGGTGTGGTCCGAAATGGTCATGGGTCCGAAATGGGTGGATCCGAATTCGGACCATTGATCATCCGAGTTCATACTTAGAAAATTTTCCAATATTTTCCAGAATTATGTTTTTGACCATTTTTGCATGTTTTTGTATCTAAAATTGTAAATATGAACTTAAACACACTATATCAACTTACAATATGCCATAATGTACCAAGAATCCCACATTTGTGTCCATTTTCTACAAGTCTTCGAAGAACACACACTAAAACACACACATAATTTCAGAAATCATACTTAGGAGTGGAATTTGAATCTGATATTTTGTATACTACAACATATATGCTCGATTTACACATTTCAATAACAATATCCAACATGGATTGACATTTGCAATTATAATCTTAGAAATCGGTTCTTCCCAAAACCGAATCAAAAATCACCAAAATTGCAAGTTTTGTGTAAATCTTACCTCAAAATGTTTGTTGCAACTGTTATAGCTCCTAATTTGCAACTTGTTTCCAACTTTTGCACCTTTAATCTGATAATTCTTGTGTTTTTCTTGGATGGAGCCGAGAGATAGAGGGAGAGTGAGAGAGAATCGTTTAGAGAGAGAGAGTAGTGAGAGAAGGTGTTGGTGAAAATGAAAGGTTTCCTTTCTTTTATTCCTATTTTTGACCCATTTGCATAACACACCCCTCAACTTCGTATTTTTTCATTTAACTAATAATATGATTTTAAGTAACTTAAATTAATACAATCATCCAAAAGTACAATAATTGAGTCTTAAAATCGTAAATTACATATATTTGAAATTTAGGATGTTACAGCATGGGCTCCACCACGCCTATACTTCGTCCGCGAAGTCATGCTGCGCTAAACAACCTTGGGTACTTAGTCTTCATGTCTTCTTCCGATTCCCAAGTATGATTAGCTCCCCGATGATGCTTCCACTTGACCAGCACCATCCTGATTTCCTTGTTCTGTAGTTTCTTGACTTTCGTTTCCAAAACGCATTCCGGTTCATCAACGAGCCTTAGCCGTTCGTCAATCTTAATGTCCGAATGATCAGTCCATGGTTCCCTTTCGGGTACCAGACTCTTCCTTAAGTATCCAACATGGAAGACCGGGTGAACACCAGACAATTCTTCCGGCAAGTCCAAATGATAGGACTGATTCCCAACTCTTTCCAGTATCTTGAAGGGTCCTATAAATCGAGGCGATAGCTTTCCTTGCTTTACGAATCTTGTGACACCTTTCATTGGAGAAACCTTTAAGTATACCCAATCGTCCTTTTGAAACTCTATTGCTTTGTGTCGGCGATCGTGATAATTCTTTTGTCGATCTTGTGCCGTTTTCATGTACTGTCGAATGAGTTGGATCTTTTCGTTGGTTTCTTGCAATAAGGCAGGACCAGCTATTGGAGTTTCTCCTGTTTCCCTCCAACAGGTTGGAGTCCTACACTTTCTGCCATACGAAAACTTGAACGGTGCCATCTTGATAGTGGAATGGTAACTATTGTTGTAGGAGAATTCAACCAATGGGAGGTGATCGTCCCAGTTACCACCCAAATCCATGACACACGCTCTGAGCATGTCTTCTAGAGTTAGGATTGTTCTTTCACTTTGACCATCAGATTGGGGTCTATAGGCAGTACTCATTGCGATACGAGTACCAAGACCATTTTGTAAAGCAGCCCAGAAGTTGGAAGTGAATCTACTATCTCGATCAGAGACAATAGACTTAGGCACACCATGCCTAATGATGATTTCGTTTACGTAGATCTTGGCAAGACGGTCCAGTGAATATGTTTCCCGAATGGGAATAAAGTGAGCAGATTTTGTCAGACGGTCAACGATGACCCAAATGGCATCATGTTGACGACGTGTTTTGGGCAACTTTGTTATGAAGTCCATAGTAATATGGTCCCACTTCCATTCTGGGATAAAAAGAGGTTGCATACTACCATAGGGCTGTTGGTGTTCTGCTTTGACCAATCTGCACGTTCTGCACTTCTCTACATATTGACCAACATCTCTTTTCAATCCTGGCCACCAGAAATCGGCTTTCAGGTCGTTGTACATCTTTGTGCTACCAGGATGAATCGAGAACTTGGATTGATGAGCTTCCGCAAGAATTACATCTCGCATGTTCCCGAACTTAGGAACCCAAACTCTGCCGTACACACCTTTTAGTCCGGTTCCATCATCTTGTATTAATGGCAGTTGAACTCTGATATTCTCGTCTTTAACGTTTTCCTCCTTTAAGGCCTGCAACTGAGCAGCCCTTACATCGTCTATGATCGTTGAAGTCAGTATTGTGGAAGTCAAGGCATAGCAGTATGCCTTGCAGTATGCTTTTCTGCTTAGGGCATCGGCCACTACATTGGCCTTCCCTGGATGGTATAAGATCTCGCAGTCATAGTCTTTAATCAGCTCCATTGACCTTCTCTGCCTCATATTCAAGTCCTTCTGACTGAATATGTACTTCAAACTCTTGTGGTAGGTGTAAAGTTGACACTTGGTTCCATACAAGTAGTGTCTCCATAACTTGAGAGCGAAAGTCACAGCAGTTAGCTCTAGATCATGAGTAGAGTAATCCTTCTCATGTGGTTTGAGCTGTCTGGAAGCGTATGCTATGACATTTCCTCCTTGCATTAATACAGGTCCCAAACCCATGCCTGATGCATCAGTATAGACAACAAAGTCCTCGTTCCCTTCAGGCAGGGCTAAAACTGGTGCTTCACTTAGCAGATTCTTCAGTTTGTCAAAAGCTATTTGTTGTTCTTCTTTCCAAAAGAAGGTCGCGTTCTTACGTGTAAGCTTTGTAAGCGGAACGGCGATCTTGGAGAAGTCTTTGATGAATCCGCGGTAATAACCAGCCAATCCCAGGAAGCTACGAATCTCTGAGGCGTTGCGAGGTGATTCCCAGTTCTGGATAGCCTCGATCTTTGCAGGATCAACAGCAATCCCAGCACCAGATATCACGTGGCCCAAGAATTGGATCTGAATTGAATATTGAGTAGGTACAAGTTAACAAAGAGTTCATAAGTGAATGTAAGGATCAAGGAATCGTTTGGAATGTTGAGACGTACCTGCCTCAACCAGAATTCACACTTAGAGAATTTGGCATAAAGTCGCTCTATGCGCAGCAACTCTAGCAATTCTCTCAGATGTGCTGCATGATCCTCTTCGGTCTTTGAATAGATGAGAATGTCATCGATGAACACGATGACCGATTTGTCAAGCATTGGCCGGCAAACTTGATTCATGAGATCCATGAAAGCAGCCGGCGCGTTTGTAAGACCGAATGGAATTACCAGAAACTCGTAGTGTCCGTAACGAGTTCTGAAAGTCGTCTTCGGAATGTCGTCTGGGTGTACTTTGAGTTGGTGATAACCCGATCAAAGATCAATCTTCGAAAAGTAACTTGCGCCTTGTAACTGGTCGAAGAGATCATCAATCCGGGGCAACGGGTATTTGTTCTTGATTGTCACTTTATTGAGTTCTCTATAATCGATGCACAAACGTAATGTGCCATCTTTCTTTTTGACAAACAGAACAGGAGCGCCCCAAGGAGCTGAACTTGGGCGTATGAAACCCTTGTCGAGCAAATCCTGTAACTGCTTCATCATTTCCTGCATTTCTGCAGGGGCTAACCGGTAAGGAGCCTTTGCTATTGGAGCAGCTCCAGGAACGAGATCAATTCGGAATTCCACTTGGCGATCAGGTGGCAATCCCGAGATATCTTTTGGAAAGACATCTGGAAACTCGGAAACAACGGGTACGGTGGAAGGAGATTGAACTTCGGCCTTAGCATCGACAGCGTAGGCTAGATATGCAGGACAACCCTTGGCAACGTGCTTTCGGGCTTTTGCAATTGATATAAGGCACAAGTCGCCTTTGTGTCTGTCACCATAGATACAAATGTCTCGGCCCTCGGGAGTAGTGATCTTAATCATCCTTTTCTTGCATACAATCTGGGCCTCATTGTGAACTAACCAGTCCATGCCTACTATGACATCGAATTCCCCGAACTCCATGGGAATTAAGTCTATATTGAACACTACATCCTCTACAAGTAAAGTGCAATTCCTATATACCTTGTCTGCTTTAACTAACATGTTGCTAGCAGTCTCTATATCAAGTACAAATTGCAGTTTGGAAGTAGGCATATTGTATTGACGAGCAAATGTAGTGGAAACAAACGAACGATTGGCTCCGGAATCAAACAGTATACGTGCGGGAATTGAATTAACATAGAACGTACCAGTGACCACCTCCGGGTCATCCTTTGCTTCTTCAGCTGTGATTTGGAATGCCCTTGTTGGAGCCCTTTGAGATTGATCCCTGCGAGCAGTGGATGCTGCAGAAGATCTTGCTGTTGATTGCTGAACGCTTTGATCTCGTGGGGGTTTCGGGCAGTCCCTTGAAAAATGGCCAAGTCTGTGGCAGTTGTAGCATGCATCATCTTTTCGTGGACAATGCTCCCAGTGATGGCCTTTCTGCCCACAGCAGAAGCAGTACATATTCTGAGTCTTGCACTCCCCAGAGTGCGCTTTTCTGCATCGCCTGCAGTCTCTCATTTCTGAACTGGCCGAAAAGGCCCTTCCCTTCTTTGGTGATGAAGATTGTTGATGGGATTGAGGAGAGAATCGGGATGATCCAGACTCCCGCTGCCTTTTTGGCGGCGACGGTTGAGTCGGTGCTGCGACGACTGACCCCATGACATACCCTGATAACAGAACGATCTGCTGCACATTCCGAGCAGCCTCCAATAAACCGGCAAAAGTTGTATACCGAACCCCACTCATGGTTCGGCGAATCTCATAGTCTAGACCGGCCTCAAACCGGGCTATCTTCCTTTCCTCCGTGTCAACTTGTTGCGGTGCAAACAAACTTAGTCCGGTGAACTCAACGGCATATTGTGTAACCGTTTTCGTCCCTTGAGTCAGGTTCAGAAATTTCGCCTCTAAACGGCGCTTCTCATCAGTAGGACAGTATTGCTGAGAGAATACTTCCTTGAATTCACTCCATTACATGTGTGACACTACCTCCATCGTCAACACATGTGTCATTGCATCCCACCACATAACAGCGTCCCTTGCAAACATAGCGGTTGCAAAGCGGACCATGTCCTTATCAGCACAGTCGCTGATTCTGAAAGTTCTCTCTGTGGTGGTGATCCATTCCAATGCAGTGACAGCATCTCTAGTTCAGTCAAAAGTAACAGCTCCGTTACTTTTGAAGTCATTACATCTACAACCCCTTGATCGGTTAGAAGACCCAGTGTCTTGTCTTTCCTCTTGATCGTCCTGTTGTTGTTCCTTGTTCTTTCGTTTGTCAGCCTTACGTTTCGCTTCGGCCTCATCTCTGGCCCTTAATTGGTCGGCAAATGACTGAGCCTGCTCAGCCATTCGTTTGGATTGTAATTCGTTGTTTTGTTCCGTTAGAGCTTGCATCATCTGGAACATTTGTTGAGGAGTCATATCGTCTCCTGACATGTTCTGAAATATAACAACTTATATTTAGAACATTTATTTGTAAGTCCTAAGTGTACAGTTACCCTTTGTTTGCCCCCGTGTGCATGTCAATCCTATCTTAGTTTGGATCATTACTTAGAAGTTCATTCTAATATCATAACCTAAGTTTGAGTCCAAGTCCTCGCGGACACTTGAAACCTCAAACTAATGCTCTGATACCAAAACCTGTGACACCCTCTTGCATTGATAGTATAATTAGAAATCACCAGGATCAACAAACAACCCAATGTTTAACATGATAACTGAATTTGAATACTTAAAATAGATTTAATAGATCCACACTAAAGCAATGAAAGTACATGTCTACAGTGATAAAGTCTAACTATTACAACAACATCAATTTGTTTTGGAAAGTAGTAAATCCCAGCCCAAAGCTATTACATTACAGTACCAATAGCTTCTAAAGTCTCCGGAATATTGAATTGATATGCTTAAGTAGAAGGTCCAGCTACACTTTTGCCTTTGCCTGAAAACATTGTGAGTCAACTGTAAGCTAAAGCTTAGTGAGATAACAGAATATGCAAACAACAAATATTTCTTTGCAAGCAATGCTTAACCATGGGCAGTGTAAGCCCCATGTATGTGAAAACAGGCAGTGTAAGCCTCAATGTATGTGTAAACCATGCATTGCTAGCATGGGTTTGGCAGTTCAAATGCTGATCGGGGATGTGCCGAACCTGACGAGATAACGAGTGGGATGATCAGTCCCCGACAGTGGCCTGCTATCAGCCCCAGTCCAGGTCGCATCAGATTGTGAAGTAATGATCATGCAGTGCAAGCATGATGTAAATAAATGCACTTTCAATTGAACGCTCGCTACATGTGTATTACATGTCAAGTACGAGTGTGCATCATAACAACAAATCATGTACGAGTGCCAAATGATGTATATGAACAATGTGAACATGCCATTGAATGTATAAACATGAATGCAAAAACAATAAATGTTCGAATGACAATCTGCTACTCACAGTGATTGGTATTGTGTGACTTGTCTCTGAATCAATGTGTGTTTTGTTAACACCACAATGATCTGTAATGTAAGTGTAATAGTGAATTTATGTCAGTAGTTGCTTAAAACTTGTATTCTGTAATTTTAAATGTAATTGGGTCTGAATTCGGACCACATCCGAATTCGGATGGTCCGAATTGTAGATGGTCCGGATTTGGGGTGATCCGAAATTGGGATGGGGATCCGAATTGGGACGGGTCCAGATTGAGTACGGTCCGAAACACCGTAGGTCCGAAACTAAGGTGATCCGAAATTGTGATTGGTCCGGATTGAGTAGAACCGAAATGGGGGTGTGGTCCGAAATGGTCATGGGTCCGAAATGGGTGGATCCGAATTCGGACCATTGATCATCCGAGTTCATACTTAGAAAATTTTCCAATATTTTCCAGAATTATGTTTTTGACCATTTTTGCATGTTTTTGTATCTAAAATTGTAAATATGAACTTAAACACACTATATCAACTTAAAATATGCCATAATGTACCAAGAATCCCACATTTGTGTCCATCTTCTACAAGTCTTCGAAGAACACACACTAAAACACACACATAATTTCAGAAATCATACTTAGGAGTGGAATTTGAATCTGAAATTTTGTATACTACAACATATATGCTCGATTTACACATTTCAATAACAATATCCAACATGCATTGACATTTGCAATTATAATCTTAGAAATCGGTTCTTCCCAAAACCGAATCAAAAATCACCAAAATTGCAAGTTTTGTGTAAATCTTACCTCAAAATGTTTGTTGCAACTGTTATAGCTCCTAATTTGCAACTTGTTTCCAACTTTTGCACCTTTAATCTGATAATTCTTGTGTTTTTCTTGGATGGAGCCGAGAGATAGAGGGAGAGTGAGAGAGAATCGTTTAGAGAGAGAGAGAGTAGTGAGAGAAGGTGTTGGTGAAAATGAAAGGTTTCCTTTCTTTTATTCCTATTTTTGACCCATTTGCATAACACACCCCTCAACTTCGTATTTTCTCATTTAACTGATAATATGATTTTAAGTAACTTAAATTAATACAATCATCCAAAAGTACAATAATTGAGTCTTAAAATCGTAAATTACATATATTTGAAATTTAGGATGTTACAGCATGGGCTCCACCACGCCTATACTTCGTCCGCGAAGTCATGCTGCGCTAAACAACCTTGGGTACTTAGTCGTCATGTCTTCTTCCGATTCCCAAGTATGATTAGCTCCCCGATGATGCTTCCACTTGACCAGCACCATCCTGATTTCCTTGTTCCGTAGTTTCTTGACTTTCGTTTCCAAAACGCATTCCGGTTCATCAACGAGCCTTAGCCGTTCGTCAATCTTAATGTCCGAATGATCAGTCCATGGTTCCCTTTCGGGTACCAGACTCTTCCTTAAGTATCCAACATGGAAGACCGGGTGAACACCAGACAATTCTTCCGGCAAGTCCAAATGATAGGACTGATTCCCAACTCTTTCCAGTATCTTGAAGGGTCCAATAAATCGAGGTGATAGCTTTCCTCGCTTTACGAATCTTGTGACACCTTTCATTGCAGAAACCTTTAAGTATACCCAATCGTCCTTTTGAAACTCTATTGCTTTGTGTCGGCGATCGTGATAATTCTTTTGTCGATCTTGTGCCGTTTTCATGTACTGTCGAATGAGTTGGATCTTTTCGTTGGTTTCTTGCAATAAGGCAGGACCAGCTATTGGAGTTTCTCCTGTTTCCCTCCAACAGGTTGGAGTCCTACACTTTCTGCCATACGAAAACTTGAACGGTGCCATCTTGATAGTGGAATGGTAACTATTGTTGTAGGAGAATTCAACCAATGGGAGGTGATCGTCCCAGTTACCACCCAAATCCATGACACACGCTCTGAGCATGTCTTCTAGAGTTAGGATTGTTCTTTCACTTTGACCATCAGATTGGGGTCTATAGGCAGTACTCATTGCGATACGAGTACCAAGACCGTTTTGTAAAGCAGCCCAGAAGTTGGAAGTGAATCTACTATCTCGATCAGAGACAATAGACTTAGGCACACCATGCCTAATGACGATTTCGTTTACGTAGATCTTGGCAAGACGGTCCAGTGAATATGTTTCCCGAATGGGAATAAAGTGAGCAGATTTTGTCAGACGGTCAACGATGACCCAAATGGCATCATGTTGACGACGTGTTTTGGGCAACTTTGTTATGAAGTCCATAGTAATATGGTCCCACTTCCATTCTGGGATAAAAAGAGGTTGCATACTACCATAGGGCTGTTGGTGTTCTGCTTTGACCAATCTGTACGTTCTGCACTTCTCTACATATTGACCAACATCTCTTTTCAATCCTGGCCACCAGAAATCGGCTTTCAGGTCGTTGTACATCTTTGTGCTACCAGGATGAATCGAGAACTTGGATTGATGAGCTTCCGCAAGAATTACATCTCGCATGTTCCCGAACTTAGGAACCCAAACTCTGCCGTACACACCTTTTAGTCCGGTTCCATCATCTTGTATTAATGGCAGTTGAAGTCTGATATTCTCGTCTTTAACGTTTTCCTCCTTTAAGGCCTGCAACTGAGCAGCCCTTACATCGTCTATGATCGTTGAAGTCAGTATTGTGGAAGTCAAGGCATAGCAGTATGCCTTGCAGTATGCTTTTCTGCTTAGGGCATCGGCCACTACATTGGCCTTCCCTGGATGGTATAAGATCTCGCAGTCATAGTCTTTAATCAGCTCCATTGACCTTCTCTGCCTCATATTCAAGTCCTTCTGACTGAATATGTACTTCAAACTCTTGTGGTAGGTGTAAAGTTGACACTTGGTTCCATACAAGTAGTGTCTCCATAACTTGAGAGCGAAAGTCACAGCAGTTAGCTCTAGATCATGAGTAGAGTAATCCTTCTCATGTGGTTTGAGCTGTCTGGAAGCGTATGCTATGACATTTCCTCTTTGCATTAATACAGGTCCCAAACCCATGCCTGATGCATCAGTATAGACAACAAAGTCCTCGTTCCCTTCAGGCAGGGCTAAAACTGGTGCTTCACTTAGCAGATTCTTCAGTTTGTCAAAAGCTATTTGTTGTTCTTCTTTCCAAAAGAAGGTCGCGTTCTTACGTGTAAGCTTTGTAAGCGGAACGGCGATCTTGGAGAAGTCTTTGATGAATCCGCGGTAATAACCAGCCAATCCCAGGAAGCTACGAATCTCTGAGGCGTTGCGAGGTGATTCCCAGTTCTGGATAGCCTCGATCTTTGCAGGATCAACAGCAATCCCAGCACCAGATATCACGTGGCCCAAGAATTGGATCTGAATTGAATATTGAGTAGGTACAAGTTAACAAAGAGTTCATAAGTGAATGTAAGGATCAAGGAATCGTTTGGAATGTTGAGACGTACCTGCCTCAACCAGAATTCACACTTAGAGAATTTGGCATAAAGTCGCTCTATGCGCAGCAACTCTAGCAATTCTCTCAGATGTGCTGCATGATCCTCTTCGGTCTTTGAATAGATGAGAATGTCATCGATGAACACGATGACCGATTTGTCAAGCATTGGCCGGCACACTCGATTCATGAGATCCATGAAAGCAGCCGGCGCGTTTGTAAGACCGAATGGCATTACCAGAAACTCGTAGTGTCCGTAACGAGTTCTGAAAGTCGTCTTTGGAATGTCGTCTGGGTGTACTTTGAGTTGGTGATAACCCGATCGAAGATCAATCTTCGAAAAGTAACTTGCGCCTTGTAACTGGTCGAAGAGATCATCAATCCGGGGCAACGGGTATTTGTTCTTGATTGTCACTTTATTGAGTTCTCTGTAATCGATGCACATACGTAATGTGCCATCTTTCTTTTTGACAAACAGAACAGGAGCGCCCCAAGGAGATGAACTTGGGCGTATGAAACCCTTGTCGAGCAACTCCTGTAACTGCTTCATCATTTCCTGCATTTCTGCAGGGGCTAACCGGTAAGGAGCCTTTGCTATTGGAGCAGCTCCAGGAACGAGATCAATTCGGAATTCCACTTGGCGATCAGGTGGCAATCCCGAGATATCTTCTGGAAAGACATCTGGAAACTCGGAAACAACGGGTACGGTGGAAGGAGATTGAAATTCGGCCTTAGCATCGACAGCGTAGGCTAGATATGCAGGACAACCCTTGGCAACGTGCTTTCAGGCTTTTGCAATTGATATAAGGCACAAGTCGCCTTTTGTGTCTGTCACCATAGATACAAATGTCTCGGCCCTCGGGAGTAGTGATCTTAATCATCCTTTTCTTGCATACAATCTGGGCCTCATTGTGAACTAACCAGTCCATGCCTACTATGACATCGAATTCCCCGAACTCCATGGGAATTAAGTCTATATTGAACACTACATCCTCTACAAGTAAAGTGCAATGCCTATATACCTTGTCTGCTTTAACTAACATGTTGCTAGCAGTCTCTATATCAAGTACAAATTGCAGTTTGGAAGTAGGCATATTGAATTGACGAGCAAATGTAGTGGAAACAAACGAACGATTGGCTCCGGAATCAAACAGTATACGTGCGGGAATTGAATTAACATAGAACGTACCAGTGACCACCTCCGGGTCATCCTTTGCTTCTTCAGCTGTGATTTGGAACGCCCTTGTTGGAGCCCTTTGAGATTGATCCCTGCGAGCAGTGGATGTTGCAGAAGATCTTGCTGTTGATCGCTGAACGCTTTGATCTGGTGGGGGTTTCGGGCAGTCCCTTGAAAAATGGCCAAGTCTGTGGCAGTTGTAGCATGCATCATCTTTTCGTGGACAATGCTCCCAGTGATGGCCTTTCTGCCCACAGCAGAAGCAGTACATATTCTGAGTCTTGCACTCCCCACAGTGCGCTTTTCTGCATCGCCTGCAGTCTCTCATTTCTGAACTGGCCGAAAAGGCCCTTCCCTTCTTTGGTGATGAAGATTGTTGATGGGATTGAGGAGAGAATCGGGATGATCCAGACTCCCGCTGCCTTTTTGGCGGCGACGGTTGAGTCGGTGCTGCGACGACTGACCCTATGACATACCCTGATAACAGAACGATCTGCTCCACATTCCGAGCAGCCTCCAATAAACCGGCAAAAGTTGTATACCGAACCCCACTCATGGTTCGGCGAATCTCATAGTCTAGACCGGCCTCAAACCGGGCTATCTTCCTTTCCTCCGTGTCAACTTGATGCGGTGCAAACAACCTTAGTCGGGCGAACTCAACGGCATATTGTGTAACCGTTTTCGTCCCTTGAGTCAGGTTCAGAAATTTCGCCTCTAAACGGCGCTTCTCATCAGTAGGACAGTATTGCTGAGAGAATACTTCCTTGAATTCACTCCATTACATGTGTGACACTACCTCCATCGTCAACACATGTGTCATTGCATCCCACCATATAACAGCGTCCCTTGCAAACATAGCGGTTGCAAAGCGGACCATGTCCTTATCAGCACAGTCGCTGATTCTGAAAGTTCTCTCTGTGGTGGTGATCCATTCCAATGCAGTGACAGCATCTCCAGTTCCGTCAAAAGTAACAGCTCCGTTACTTTTGAAGTCCTTACATCTACAACCCCTTGATCGGTTAGAAGACCCAGTGTCTTGTCTTTCCTCTTGATCGTCCTGTTGTTGTTCCTTGTTCTTTCGTTTGTCAGCCTTACGTTTCGCTTCGGCCTCATCTCTGGCCCTTAATTGGTCGGCAAATGACTGAGCTTGCTCAGCCATTCGTTTGGATTGTAATTCGTTGTTTTGTTCCGTTAGAGCTTGTATCATCTGGAACATTTGTTGAGGAGTCATATCGTCTCCTGACATGTCCTGAAATATAACAACTTATATATTTAGAACATTTATTTGTAAGTCCTAAGTGTACAGTTACCCTTTGTTTGCCCCCGTGTGCATGTCAATCCTATCTTAGTTCGGATCATTACTTAGAAGTTCATTCTAATATCATAACCTAAGTTTGAGTCCAAGTCCTCGCGGACACTTGAAACCTCAAACTAATGCTCTGATACCAAAACCAATGACACCCTCTTGCATTGATAGTGTAATTAGAAATCACCAGGATCAACAAACAACCCAATGTTTAACATGATAACTGAATTTGAATACTTAAAATAGATTTAATAGATCCACACTAAAGCAATGAAAGTACATGTCTACAGTGATAAAGTCTAACTATTACAACAACATCAATTTGTTTTGGAAAGTAGTAAATCCCAGCCCAAAGCTATTACATTACAGTACCAATAGCTTCTAAAGTCTCTGGAATATTGAATTGATATGCTTAAGTAGAAGGTCCAGCTACACTTTTGCCTTTGCCTGAAAACATTGTGAGTCAACTGTAAGCTAAAGCTTAGTGAGATAACAGAATATGCAAACAACAAATATTTCTTTGCAAGCAATGCTTAACCATGGGCAGTGTAAGCCCCATGTATGTGAAAACAGGCAGTGTAAGCCTCAATGTATGTGTAAACCATGCATTGCTAGCATGGGTTTGGCAGTTCAAATGCTGATCGGGGATGTGCCGAACCTGACGAGATAACGAGTGGGATGATCAGTCCCCGACAGTGGCCTGCTATCAGCCCCAGTCCAGGTGGCATCAGATTGTGAAGTAATGATCATGCAGTGCAAGCATGATGTAAATAAATTCACTTTCAATTGAACGCTGGCTACATGTGTATTACATGTCAAGTACGAGTGTGCATCATAACAACAAATCATGTACGAGTGCCAAATGATGTATATGAACAATGTGAACATGCCATTGAATGTATAAACATGAATGCAAAAACAATAAATGTTCGAATGACAATCTGTTACTCACAGTGATTGGTATTGTGTGACTTGTCTCTGAATCAATGTGTGTTTTGTTAACACCACAATGATCTGTAATGTAAGTGTAATAGTGAATTTATGTCAGTAGTTGCTTAAAACTTGTATTATGTAATTTTAGATGTAATTGGGTCTGAATTCGGACCACATCCGAATTCGGATGGTCCGAATTGTAGATGGTCCGGATTTGGGGTGATCCGAAATTGGGATGGGGATCCGAATTGGGACGGGTCCGGATTGAGTACGGTCCGAAACACTGTAGGTCCGAAACTAAGGTGATCCGAAATTGTGATTGGTCCGGATTGAGTAGAACCGAAATGGGGGTGTGGTCCGAAATGGTCATGGGTCCGAAATGGGTGGATCCGAATTCGGACCATTGATCATCCGAGTTCATACTTAGAAAATTTTCCAATATTTTCCAGAATTATGTTTTTGACCATTTTTGCATGTTTTTGTATCTATAATTGTAAATATGAACTTAAACACACTATATCAACTTACAATATGCCATAATGTACCAAGAATCCCACATTTGTGTCCATCTTCTACAAGTCTTCGAAGAACACACACTAAAACACACACATAATTTCAGAAATCATACTTAGGAGTGGAATTTGAATCTGAAATTTTGTATACTACAACATATATGCTCGATTTACACATTTCAATAACAATATCCAACATGCATTGACATTTGCAATTATAATCTTAGAAATCGGTTCTTCCCAAAACCGAATCAAAAATCACCAAAATTGCAAGTTTTGTGTAAATCTTACCTCAAAATGTTTGTTGCAACTGTTATAGCTCCTAATTTGCAACTTGTTTCCAACTTTTGCACCTTTAATCTGATAATTCTTGTGTTTTTCTTGGATGGAGCCGAGATATAGAGGGAGAGTGAGAGAGAATCGTTTAGAGAGAGAGAGAGTAGTGAGAGAAGGTGTTGGTGAAAATGAAAGGTTTCCTTTCTTTTATTCCTATTTTTGACCCATTTGCATAACACACCCCTCAACTTCGTATTTTCTCATTTAACTGATAATATGATTATAAGTAAATTAATACAATCATCCAAAAGTACAATAATTGAGTCTTAAAATCGTAAATTACATATATTTGAAATTTGGGATGTTACAGGAAATTCAACGAGAAGGCGGGTGAAGCTGTCAAGATCAAAATCACCTAAGATTAACTGGTTTGAATAAATCAAAGTTAAACCAATAATCTTGTTTTGAATCAAAGTCTAATTAAGAAGTTTGCGGAATAACACTTAATTGTTTTAAGAAAACTTTCAGAACAATAAAAGAACAGACAATCAAATAAACACAATTAATATCGAAACCTTTTGTATTACCAAACTCTGATTACAATCACCTCTAATCTGTTTGATTATACGAAGAACCCAAACTGTTCTTAGGGTTTTTCAACCTTAGAGGCTTTAGAAACTTAATCCATATGCAATTACAATATGAATTCTTAGGCACCGAGATTGCATGAGAAAGACCTAGTTTATCTCTATTTATAGCCTTCTGATTTGTTTCCTTAACGAAATGTGATTTCTCTGGTACTAGATATCTTTGGAAGATCTTCAAACCTTGAAATCTTTATCCCTTCCTAATTTGTAGCACTTTCTGTTACTTGTTTGATGAACAGCTTGAACTTTATTGAGCTCATCTGTTGTAGCCATTCTATTGGTAAATCAAGAAATTCAAAACTATAGAATCTGCTAGATCTGTCTGCAAGCTTGAGTCTATATGTCATGGATTTTTCATATAGATCAATCTATACAATCTTCACTTCCATGGAAGCTTCTATATCCATTCTTGTGTATTTTGGATCAATCATACTTCGAAGATATTTTATGTTATTCTAAACCCATACTATTGGTGACCTAGAGTGGCTAGCCTTCCCAATATTGTGCATCTGGTTTAGCTCTTCTCTAGTCATCTTCTGAACTATTTGAATCAGGCTCTTATACTCCTCTTCTGGACCAGCTTCTCTTTTAACTACAAAATGATATACCAGATCAATATTGTCCATTGATTTGGCATACCAGTAAGTAACTGGAGGTTTAGAGAAGTCATGTTGATCAAGGGCTTTTTCTATTTCCATTGCCTTCTGTAATTGTTGATCAAAGATAACTCTTTTGACTTGATCAAACTTTTCCTGATGAATAACTTCTTGTTGGGGTACAACAATAGTTTGAGGACGATCTTTGATTTGTTTAAAGGCCTTTTCCTTTTCTTTTGCCATTTCTTTATCATACAGGGCCTGGAGTTTCTCTGTGGGTCATGATTGTGCAATGACTTTGGAAACACCAGCACCTGTAGAATAGCTTATCAAAAATCTTCTATGTTCAGCCTTTGAAGGCCCTGTTGGCCTTTTCCTCTTCTTCTGTCCTTCTTTGACCACAAATCCACGTAACTAGTCTCCAAGGGTTTCATCATCCCCAATAGAGGCTTGAGCTTGCTTATCAAGAATTTGGTCTTGTTCTTCTGCCAACTTTCTGGCCAAATCAGCATCAGCAGCAACTTGAGCTTCCTTTGAAACAAATTTGACGTTTGGTGTTTCAATCAGAATACCCTTTCCTTTATCTGAAGATGCTGCTTGAACTACTGCTGTTGCTTGGACTGCTGACGATGGTTTTTGAATTCTTTATCTGATAGACATTCCTCCTGGCCTTTTAAGAGAAGCAGCTTGAGCTTATGAACTAACAGTTTGAGAAACTGTTGGGACTGTTAGCCTAGAAGTTGAAGCTGCCACAGGTGAACTTGAAGCTTCTTGGACTGAGAGTAGGATCTCCTGATTCTCCCCCATTTTGGATGCATTGGTTTGATCAGAAGGACCAAAAACCATTGCCAATAGGGTTTGAATCTGCTTTTCAAGTTGAACAATCTTGTTTCCATATAGCTTCAACCCTAGCTGAAATTGGGCAAGCTTTTGTAGTTGGACTGCTGAGAGCTATTGTAGTGCAATGATTTGTGATCTCTGTGCAGCAATAGTGGATTTGTAATGTTCCAAAATAGCTACAACAGGTTTCAGTTGTGGACCGTCAAAGCCATGAGTTGCAGACTAGCCTCAAGATCTTCAAATGATAAAGGGATTTCATATCTATCACTGGCACCAATACTAGATGTATTAGAAGCATCTGGGCCCCTTTTTTCTTGGTATTGGGGACTTCCAGAAGGTGCTTGCACAACCTCTGTTTCCATGGGAGTGGTCTTAGGTATGTTGGAACTGTCTTGTGCCCCTTGTGCAGAGACGTCAGTTGTTCCAGCCACAAAACCCATATGAACATCCTCAGAAGGGATGTTCACCTCCATATTGATAGTGAGAGTGTCCTCAGTGGGTGCCCTTTCGATATGTTGTGCAAGAGTTTGATATTTGGCTCTGGGTGTTGGACTGAGGAGGAAGGAGCACCTGCAGTTTGTTGTCCCTTTTTAATGTATATTTTTTGTGGTGGGGCTGGGGAGGTACGTGTGGTAGAAAGATCAGAGGGGATATTTGTATCATGAGGAGTTGGTTGGGATCCTGGAGGTGAAGCAGTAATGTGGGGCTGAGCCTGCTCAGGATCCTCTCTTTTGTTTCCTTGAAAGATAGTCTGCATTTGTAAGGTCCTGCAACTACAGATCTATCTAGACGCGACACACACCAACGAGTGTGGAATCCTCGTTAGCGGCTTGACGGATATAACACTCACACGAAACACGGATAGTACCACAACGTTGTACGATCGACCACGAACGAACCTACGCGATGATTCTCTCCGAACGGACACAATATCAGCTGATAAACTCGAGATCGCCTTTTGCAAATTGCTCACACGAATTCTGCAAAAGTCTGCTAATGATTCGAGTTAATCCCTAATTATAGAGGCTCATTCGAGTTTGTCATGGGCCGAACTCGAAACAGGCCCAAGGCCCATTCGAATTTGTCCCCTTGACAAATTCGAAACTGCCTCATTCGAATTTGTACCAAATTCGAATCTTCCTTATGTGTAAATTCGAATATGCACTAAATTCGAATTTCACAAGTCAAACTTTTACTTGAACATATGTTTAACTTATGTTTTAATTAATCTTTGGACTTTATGTTTGACCTTCTTGTAATACATTACATCAAGTTCAAACATACAATTAATAACTATCAAACACATATATCAAACACTAGTTAGTATTCAATACTTTGTAACATGACTTAGACAAAATGCTGATACGACTTAGACTGCTATCGTCACACAGGGTGTACCAACAGACTCCCCCTTTGACGATAGCTTCTAACTATTTACATTTTGATTAAGAACAAGTTTTATTCAAGCTACTGCCAACATACAATCCTTGCTCAAAACATACTTTAACTACATTCTAATACTTTCTAGCCTCAAACTCCATATGTGCATCACTCGAGATTTTATGAGTGTAAAGCACTTGCAGGTCATCCTTGGAAAGATTCACAATGTGCAGCGGATAGTATACTCTAAGAATCACTTTTTCTTCAAAGTCCTCCATCACTGCTTCACCTGTTTCACTTTCCACGTACCACCAATTGAGGTTTTTCAAAACGTTCTGTGGCATTGGCTTGAGAGGAACTTTCTTCAGACATCTAACTGGTTTATACTGAATTTTCATCCACGGTCTACCAGTTAGAGGATCAATTCGAGTATTGTCCATCACTCGTTTACCAACTCTTGGATTGAGCCTTTCAAATTTTCTCGACCTCCCTTCTTTTCTGATGATCTTAGCTATGACTTCAGCATAAGGGTCGTCGCCAATATTTATGAGCTCCTTCCATGCTAATGCCTTTATCTCAACCTTTGGCAAGGAGTTAAAATCTTTCAGTCTTCTTCTGAGATACTGGAGGCCATCCTTTCGCTTGATAATGAATAGTTGCAGTTCTCGATCAAAGAACTAGCTTAAAACATTTCCTGATAGCTCTCCAGCACCGGGCACGCGCATCTTTTTCTTCATCTCTAAATCCTTTTTCTCTGCCCTGAACCACAACTTCCTTTTTTTCATCATTGGTAAGCTCCCTGGCAGGCTCTTCAATTGATGATTCGGTATTTAAAGCGGCTTTGACTACTTCTATGTCAATATTATTTCCTTCCGACACATATGTATCTGCGATTGGGTTTTGTTGAACGATGATCTCATTCGCCTCAGCTTCTTCATCAACATAGACCTCATCATCAGATTTCCAGTCTGCTATGTCTTCAGGCACGAACTCCCCCTGTTCAAGGTCTTCAATTTCATCTTCAAAATCAAAACCAAAGTCTAGGGGCTCTTCCTCAATATCCATTAATGCTTCAATCATTTCATGTATTTCACTCTCTGTGACCTTTGAGGAGCTTGCTTCTCCTCCTTGAACATCAGCCTGACTAGGCTCCACCTGAATTTCAGCATATAGAGCAACAGGAAAATCTACTGGCTCATTCTCTTTCTGTGCATTGGGATCATCGCCTTCATCTTCATCATTTCCCCTTCTTGGCTCCTCACTATCCCTACAACTGGTCTCCCCCTAAGCCTTTAGATTTTTCAATAACTGCTCGATAAGGGATCTCATTGATCGGATTTCGGCAGCTTGATCTGCCACAAAGGATTTTAGCTCAAGATTTTCTTCCTCCATCTTTCCAACAGCTTTCTTTAACTCAGCATTATCGTTTTCAACATTGGCATTATGCTTCTGTATTTCCCCAATAGCCTTTGTCAACTGAAAGATTTGGACTTGCTGGAAGTCAACCTTGCTCCTCAGCTCAGAAAACCTTTGATTGTCCATGAAGGTTGATGATGTGGATGGTATGGATTGGATGGGAGTGGGGATGATTGGTGGAGGAACGGATGTTTGAACAGGTGGTGGTTGTGGAATGGATTCTGATGGTTGGGCAGAAGGTATTTCTGGCTCAGGAGCAGAGGCTGATGAAGCTCCCTGCATGAAGCGATGTCTCTTCACTCTCTGCCTCGGTATCAGATGAGCTACCTCTTCTTCCTCAAAATCCAAGTCATCTGACTCCCTTGCAGCTCTTCTCCTTCTAACTCCTTCCTCAACCACAATTAATCTTGATCCATATGTCCCTATGTGAATGGACGGATCTACGGTCACAGTGTCAGGGGCCTCAACTTCAATCTCTTCAACTTCTTCTGACTCAGAATCAGAAGATGACTCAGCTTCGCCTGCTTCTTTAGGTTGATAATCATCAATTTGCTTAAAGATGTCAACTTCTCCTTCTGAAGGTTCCAGAAGTTCTCCAACAAGCTCAGCAGTGATTTCCTCATTAGCATGCGGACCAGCTGCCCAAATCTCTTCCAACGTTTGAAGTGTCGGATTAGATACAGGTGGTGCATTTGAAGGACCAGCCTCTTCCGGCTCTTGCACTTGGCTTGTAGAAGGCCTATCAGCCTGAATTTGTCTCGCAGATGGTCTTTGTCTCCTCCTCTGTTGCTGAGGCCTAGGTTGTGGCTGTTGCTGTTGCTGTGTAACCTGTAAATCCCCTACCCAGTTGGCACCTTCAGGGACTACAAAATCAGGATTGATCACTGCACCAAAAAGAGGTGCATCCACTGGCCTAGCCAGTCTTCCTCTATGAGTTGAGCAATCTGCAAAAATTCATTTGTCTATGATAGCAACGCTTTGAATTTCGTTCAGCTGTGGCAGGTTTGGCAGGAAATGTCTGATCAGCATCATCACGAATCGCGGATATAGCAGAAATCTTTCTCTGTCTGGAGCTGTTAATTGTTGAACAAACACAGATTAGAACATCTCTGAGAAGCTAAACCTTTGATTGTACACCATTGCTATCATTCCGGACTGAATCTTCGATACAATGTAATCGAAGCCTGCTTTCTTCGCAGCAAAACATACCATAAAAACGTGTGCCAAATATCGCCATTGTCCTATAAGCCCACTCTTCATGAAAGAAGACTTAGCCACGTCCAGGCTATACCCCATTCTAACAAAAGCCACCAGCCTGATTGATAACGAAAAGTCAATCGGCCCATTCTCTTGTTCTTGAGATCCCAGCTGCAAAAACTTGACGTAACATATCCGCTGAAAACACTAGAGGGTGTCCAGCGACCCTCGTCCTTAATACTGTCGGAGTAACAGTACAGTCCACTTGCAAATGATCCCAAAACTGACGAACGTAAGGGATGACTATCTGAATATTATGGGATAGAGCATAAGCAATCCTTGATCCAATCAGAAAATCCACCATCTGGCGGTAGGCTTGAGCCTCTGGAATCGCATGGTCAGGAGAGATGACCATGTTATGCTTGGGAACAAAAATTCTATCTGCCATGTCTGCACAATACAACATATAAGATATTAGAATTATTAAAAAGAAATAAACTTGTTTAAATTCAAATTTGTTTTATTTTGAACTTGTATAAGTACAAAATCAACACTTATGAATTTCTACAAGTTTGATTTAAATTTTAATCAAATAATTCGAATATAATGACAAACTCGAATGACAAATTCGAAGCACCACTCATTCGAGTTTAGTGACTTATTCGAGTTTAGTGACAAACTCGAATCTAGCCAAGAACAAACTCGAATGAGTCGGTCACTTTAATCACAATACTCCAAGATTTTAACCATTTTAGACGTAGAAAATCACATCCATTAGTCCCAATAGGTTCTAATCAAAGATATTTGTAATCAATTTGTCATTTCATCGGTTCAAAGTTTGTTATTTTGAACTACAAACTTTCCACCATTAAAACTTAAAAATCCTTTAATTTTGGCTCAAATGGAGTCTAAAACCACCTAATCTTGTACAACACTATTGATTATACCTAGATTTGTTCGTAATCTCGAACACAAATGGACAAAAGTCGACAAATAGTGTGAAACTCGAAAATCGGCAAAGTCGAAGGAACAAACTCGAGATCGCTGTTAATAAACTCGAAGGGTCAAAGTCGAAGGTAGGTGATTTATGACTGTTACTGTTGACCTATTTATACCAACCTTCTTCGAGTTTGTGACCTTTCTCGAATTTACTGCCAAATTCGAGGCCCTGCCAAATTCGAATGTATGTTCGAATTTTGCTTAGACTCGAATTTAGCCTGAAAATTCTGAAAATTTCGAAAATCTTTGAAATAAATTCAACATTTTCGTGTAACGGAATAAACTATACCAAAATTTTTACCCTAAGCACCAGATTTTCACGTAATGTTTATTTTATTCAACTAGGAATGCACACTCAGTAAATTTTGACCTTTTTCCTAAAAAATAAAAATAAAATTTAAAAATAAATAAAATAAAATAAATTAAAGTAAAAGTTGTGAACAAAAATTAAACTTAGACTAAACTACATCATTTAAAATTTACAACCTATACTAAAAACTTAACCGAATATTTTTGACGAGCATAGTCAAAGAAATGTTCAATCAGATAGCGGCGTCAAATACGCACTTTCAGTACTTAAACTTTCACACTTAGGAATTTTTTATTCCTTTGATTGTTTGTCGTGACATACATTTCTAGCCGATTGTTGGTATTATTTTCCCTTTAAACATGTTACATTTCGGAATATCCCTTGGCCTTTTTATTTTTCATGAAATTATCTTACGTGACTCATACATAGACATGCTTTTATGATCAAGGCATACACACAATGATTTTAACTTTTTGGTATTTGCAAACTTTCTTTAAAAGGCAAACATCGGACACAGGTCTGTATTTACATACAACAAAGTGTCTTAGTTTGTCTTAAGGTTTATTTTTAAAGTTAGCAAGGCAGCGGTGATAGGTCTGTACCGACGTACAACAAAGCGACATTACTTGCTAACTCGAATCAAAACAGAGGCAACAGGTTGTACTTACGTACAACAGAGTTACTTGTTTTGACTCTCGACTCAGTATAATTTTGTTATTCTTTCCATTTTAAGATGTATCTGATGTTGCTGTACATCCCCAGAAAGTTTGCATACCTCATTTAGAATCAAAGTCTGTATGTCTTCTAACATAAAAATTAAGACCGATTGGTCATAATCTAAGTTAGTGACACGTTTGACTTTTTCTAGAGTATTTTATTAGCCTTGAGACTCCCTATATGTATTATGTCTACCAACATATCAAACTAGATAATGTATAACACTTAGAATTTTAGGTTCATTATGTGTGAAAGTTAAACACTTAGAGCTTGTATTAACTATGCTAATTTTCGTCACTTTGAACCTATGCATCTAAGACTTAACTCCTTTTCTGATATTCTCTTTTTTTGAATTTTTTATGGTTTTCTCTCCTTTTTTTTGTTTTTCATAAAATGTAGCAAGAAAATAAAATAACCTACTAACTTACTATAAATAGAAACTATCCTAAGTTATTAAACTTACTATAAAAAGAAAGAAAGATTACTGCTATAAAAGGAAATAAAATTCTACCAAGGTCAATTCACTCTGGGTTACGCATTCCATTTAGTTGAATCAAATATTCAAAATGTGACTTATCAAAAGCTTTGGTAAATAAATCAGCATTATTATCATCAGTTGCCACTTTTACCAGTTTGATTAAGTTCTTTTCAGCACAATCACGTATAAAATGATGTCTTATGTCTATGTGCTTGGTTTTATTATGTTTTACTGGATTATTAGTTATAGCAATTGTAAACTGGTTATCTATCCTAATAGGAGTATGAGTGTAAGTCAAATCGTAATCCCACAATTGTTGTTGTATCCACAGAACCTGTGAACAGCAACTACCAGCAGCAACGTATTCGGCCTCGCACGTTACACGGCTACCGAAGTCTGTTTCTTGCATTGCCAGGAAACGAGTCTCCCTCCTAGGAACTGACAACCTCCAGTTGTTGACTTGCGCGTGAAGCTGCATCCTCGGTAGTCTGAATCCGTGAACGCTTCCAATTCCAGATCGCCCTACGCGTGATACCAAAGTCCTAGCTTCGGTTTCGACTTGAGGTATCGTAGAATCCGCTTCACAGCTTTCATATGCATCTCTTTCGGATTAGCTTGAAACCTAGCAGAAATACAAACAACAAACATAATGTCACGTCTTGAAGCAGTTAAATACATAAGTGACCCAATCATGCCCCGATATAACGTCGGATCCACATCGGTATCACTTTCAATACCCGGTCCGAAATTGTGATTCACTTGAATCGGCATGCTGAAATGAGCTGTCAGTTTTGTCCCTTCCATCCCGAAGCGCTCTAATATGTCGTAGACATACTTCGTCTGATGGATAAACATCCCTCCTTCTTCTGGTCAACTTGCAAACCCAAAAAGAAGTTCAACTCACCCATTGCACTCATCTCGAATTTTGACTTCATCACCTTCTCAAAATCCTTGCACATTTGCTCGTCTGATGATCCAAAGATGATATCATCGACGTACACTTGTACCAAGATGAAGTGTTCTCCCTTTCGCTTTACGAACAGCGTATTGTCTATCCTTCCTCTTTCAAACCCATTCTCTAACAGATGGTTGGACAGAGTCTCGTACCACGCCCTTGGTGCTTGATACAATCCTTACAGAGCCTTATCTAATCGATATACTCTGTCTGGATATTTCAGATCTGTAAACCCGGGCGGCTGTTCCACATACACTAGCTCCTTCACTTTCCCATAAAGGAAAGCACTCTTAACGTCTAGCTGATAAACCTTAAAGCCCTTGAAGGAAGCAAAATCCATAAACAAACGAATTGCTTCCAACCTTGCTACTGGCGCGAACACCTCATTGTAATCGATTCCCTCCTCTTGGTTGAAACCCTTTACAACTAACCTTGCCTTGTTGCGAGTGACTATACCCCGATCGTCTCTTTTGCACTTAAAAACCCATTTGGTTCCTATTGCTATTTCCCCTCGAGGTATTGGAACTAACTCCCACACTTCTAGTTTCCTAAATTGTGAGAGTTCTTCCTGCATCGCTTCAACCCAAGAGTTATCTTTTAGTGCCATTTGCACATTTTTCGGCTCTACTTGCGAGATAAAACAGGAATAGAGGCAGGTATGAAAGGCCTCGGAGTCATTTATCATCGACAACAACACAGTGTTGTTATTTAAACTACTTCTAGTCCGCACACTCGCATTAGGATTTCCTATGATGCTTACTATAGGATGGTTTTTGTTGATCCTAGACACTTGTAAGGTCTTGCAACTACAGATCTATCTAGACGCACTCATTGGTGTGTGTCGCGTCTAGATAGATATGTAGTTGGAAGACCTTACAAGTGGTTTTGTTGATCCTAGATGTCTCTATCTCGTCAACTCTCAGATTATCTCCTAAATTTGATCCTATTTCACCTAACGGGGGAACTACCTCAGATTCCACATTTTCTTCCTCGTGGACAGTTTCCTTAGAGTTGGAAGTTGTTGTCTGAGTCTGATTCTCATTTGTAGGTACTTCTGAATTAGTGACTTCTGGAGATCCATCTTCAGTTGAAGTAGGCTCGGATGTTGATTGAAATGTAGTCCTCGGAAAGCTATGACCTTCGTCATTCAGATTCAACGACGCCATGTCTTTTTCGATAGAACCTGCATTTTCATCCAAAGGAATGTTAACTTATTCAAACAGTTTGTCATAATCAAATATCCATTCCGAACCCGTTTGGGGTTCATGTGTATAACTTGTGACTTCAATGTTATACACAATCTCTACTGTACCATTAGTTTTGTTAAAAACCCATTTGTTTGGTGAGTTCGGCACATAACCTATGAAGTATCCTTCGTCAGCCTTTTCACCAAACTTAGGTTGATGTTTTGTTCGCAATAAAGTACATGGTACCCCAAAAGGTTCGAAGCCAGTTAAATTAGGTGGCCGTTTATTCAAAACTTCATAACAGGTTTTCTTCAAAGATTTGACAGTAAGGACCCGGTTTAAAATATGGCATGCGGTATTCACTGCCTTCCCCCAAAACATGGTAGGAAGCTTTGAATCCGAAAGCATGGTCCTTGCTGCCTCAATCAATGTCCTGTTCTTTCGTTCGGCCACCTCATTTTGTTGTGGCTCATAAGGTGCACTAAATTGATGCACCATGCCCTTTGATAGGCAAAATACACCAATTACAGTGTTTTTAAACTCAGTTCCATTATCACTACGAAGTTGTTTAACCCTTGTTCCATATGAATTCTCCACTTGGTCTAAGAATCCGATGAGCTTGGAAGCCGTGTCGTCCTTTGTACCTAGAAAGAAAACCCATGAAAAACGTGAGTAATCGTCAGTAATTACTAAACAATACCAACTACCACCTATACTCCTTTTATTGATTGGTCCGAAGAGGTCCATATACAACAAATCGAATGTGGCAGCGATGGAGTTCTGAGTCTTGGACTTATGTGTCTTCTTATGTTGTTTGCCCTTCTTCATGGTAGACACTTATCCTCGAACTGAAAACTCTTCATAGGCACACCTTGCACCAATCCATTTTTTGTTATATAGTTCATTTTCCTCAGGTGCAAATGTGCCATACGTCTGTGCCATAAAACCGACTCAGTCTCTGAAGCTTTAGATAACAGACAGATTGGACCCATCGAAGATTCCGACTTGTTCATATCGAGCATGTACAAGTCATTCTTCCTTGGTGCCCTCATCAGAATCCACTCTTCAGGTATCTTGAAACCCGGTTTTAGCACCAACACCTCAGTATCAGTGAACATCACTGAATTCTTCTTATCACAGATTTGAGATACACTAATGAGATTGGGAACCAGTTTATCAACGTGATAAACTTGATCCAACTTGATCGTCCCATTAGTGACCACTCCAGTACCCGTGAAGTTTCCTCCCTTATTTCCTGCGAATGATACAAATCCCCGATTCCCTCCCTTGAAGTCTGTAAGTAGACTTCTTTCCCCTGTCATGTGCCTGGAGCACCCACTGTCGACGAACCATTTGTTGTTTAGTCCTGTGGTTATCTCCTGCACATGAAAGAAAGTAGGTTAGTTATCACGGGGAACCCAAGCCATAACTGACTTGGTAATACCATTCTCGTCCACATACTTAAACTCTTTCAAATACCCATCTCTCCTTTCAGGTGACTTGGGTCTTTGAACTGGAGTTTGTTGTGGTGCCGAGTGAGTTAAGTTCACTCTTTGCCTTTATGTAGGCATTTGCTATGGATTTTTGAATAATTACGATTATAATTCATTCCAGACTGATATCCCTGAGCTCTACCCGGTGTTTGATGTCTAACAGGAGTGTGGGACCTAACCGGAGTGTAAGCTCTACTAGGTGTTGTGCTCCTATGTTGTTGTTGTGGTCCAGACCTAGATTGATTAATGACTCGATTTGGTGAATTAGTCCTAATCACTTCTTTTGGTCCACCTTTCACCGGTATTTGTTTCACAGCCGTTTTTGGTGTAGCTTGCACAGTTTTCTCGGTACTCTAAGAACTACTAGTGCTCGCAACACTTGTAGAAGGCTTAACTTGTTCTGGCTTCCCTGTCCTAGGTGTATTGTCTACTTTCCTATGCGGACAGTTAGAAGCAACGTGCCCCCTTTCGTGAGATCTAAAGCAAGACATTTTACCAATAGACTTCTTGTGTGTGCCCTTTGACTTAGGTGTCTCACTAGTGTCTGGTTCTTTTGGTGCATCTATAGTGACTGGTTCATCATCCTGATCATTAAAGTCAATTTTGTGTTTTCCTACAGGTGTATCACTAGAGGATGGCACAAATTTAACTTTCTTAATCTTAGCATTAGTATCAGTCACCTTAGTTGCATTTTCCTTTACAGGTTCAGACACTGGTTCCGGTATTTCCTCTAAGTCTACTGATTTCTCAATTTTCTCCTGAGGTTGAGGTACATAGTTGTCATTGAAAGGCGGAGGACTCTCATGATATCCTAGACCTACAGGCTTTTTAGATTGACGTTGTGCATATAAAATTTTCCCTAGGTTAAGACTTGAGTTCCTAAACTTTTCAAGTTTACTATTTGCCTCAGCTACCTTCACCTTAGACTCAGCTAGCTCTATGTCTTTGGTTTTCAGCTCCTTGGTTAATGCCTCAACATGTTCATACATTAGTTCTAACCTAACACACTGTTCGCTCAGTTTGTCCTTTAGAACTATAACATCTTGTGCATCAGCCTTAAGCTTATCCCTAAGATCTTGCTTTATATCTATCAGGCTAGCATTATCTGATTTTAAAGATTCATTTTGAGCAGATATGTTTTGATGTGATTCTAGTACTAAATTTAACCTATCGTTAGAAGTAGCACATAAAACACACAACTCATGGAAAAGAGAAAAGTTCAGACTTACCTTTGTATGATCTGATTCCACATTGGCCATCTGAGCGGCAAACTCCAGGAGTGTCTGATCATTTGACTTCTCTACCCACATCGGACTGCTTTCATTCTTACTACTGTCCCCTGTGATCTGCTCTGTCCCTTCACATCCAGTCTCAGTCACTTCAGCCATAAAGGCTCTAGCGTTCGTTTCTGGGTGTGTACTCCAGTCATAAGTGCCGTCTAGCTGTCTGTCTGATGTGACATTAGATAACAGACCACCTATATTTGCTTGACTGGTTGAAGTACTCGGAAGATATCACTGTTGTGATTGGTTATGATACTGTCCATGATTCTGATTCTGTCCTTGGTAATTCTTTACCTTCGGTCTCTGACACTCTCTAGCAAAGTGTCCTAACCCTTGACAGTTGTAGCATTTTACCTTGGAATTATCGAAGCCAATCTTGTTGTTACTCATATTCAGATTTCTTCCCGTCCGTTTGATGAATCTCTTAACTCTCTGAGTTACCATGGCCAGCTGCCATTGTAGATCCATCTCTTCAAGATTGTCAGGGTCTACCTGATCATAATCTTCATCCCATAGCGCGGGATCGTTGATTTTACCTTGAACACAATTGCCGTAGGCGGCCACGAATGAAGCCAACAGATTTAGATGGTCTTCAGCCGATTTTGCGCTCATAGGCATCTTAGAATATCCCTGAGATGTAGATGCCGGTGTAGCCTGATGTTGCTGTTCTTCTGGTCTAGTAAACCCTAAGAAAGCCCTACTCGGTGCGTCCTCTGGCTCAGCCGGTGGCGATGTTTCTCCCGAGAAGAAGGCTGTAGCTGTCTTCATTTCTGCTGCTACTGAAGGTTTTGATTTTCCGAAATACATTGCTGGATTTTGAACATGTTCATAATCCGTTTCTGCCTTCAGTAACTCAAAATGATACGCCCTCAGCGTTCCCACCACATTCTCTAGAGTCAGAGTATAGTATTTATCTTCATCATGTTTAATCAAGGCCACGTACATAGCCCATTTTGCCGGTAAAGCATCCAGAAGCTTATTATTCTTTTCAGTGTCACTATACTCAATATCATGACTGTCTAACTCAGTCAGCAGATGATAGAAACGTGTGATGGTGTCCTCCAGCTTTTCATCCTTCAATGCCTTGAAGATAGCAAACTGCTGCTTGAGCATCTCCATACGTTTCCTTCTAACCCTCGGGTTACCCTCACACCTTTTTTCCAATGCCTCCCAAAACTCTTTTGCTGTCTTCTGATTTCGGAAAGTGTGTAGTATGTCCTGAGGTAACGCCATTCTTATGATAGCGTATGCACGGTTCTCTGCTTCAAACAGCTTTTTGTCATCATCCTTCATTTTAGAATAAGGAACAACCTTTTGTCGTCCCTCGATCTCAGCTGTCGGTGGAATGTATCCTTCGTCGATACAAATCCACATGCGCATATCGTTAAAGCGCGCGAAGTCGGCAAACCGATCCTTCCACCAGTAATAATCTTCAAGTTTCATCAATTTTGGCGGAGTATTAGCTTTTCAGACCTCGTGATCCATCTCCAAAAACCATTGTAGACTTGTCATTGTTTCAAAGATAATTGAATCTAAACTTAATTAATTTAATTCGAAATTAATTTAAATTAATTCTTTCGAATTTAGGTAAATTCAAATCTAATTAATTTCAAACCTATTTGGGATTAAATTCGAGTTAAGTTTTTAAATCCAATTAAAGTCCAAAGTGATGACAAAGTCGAAGGTCTCTAAAGTCGAAATTCCAGTTAAATTCGAAAACTACGCAAACTCGAAACCCAGTTAAACTCGAAGGCCCCTATTCGAATTTAGTGCAAAGTCGAAACCTAAAGTAAATTCGAAATGTCCAAACTCGAAACCACTTTTTTGGAAACTCGAAAGGAGCATATTTTGGTCAAACTCGAGGATGAGCAAAACCCTAATTTCTCCTTAACAAAGTCGAGCGCCGCAAATTCGAGAATCGGCTAATACCTCGAGTTTTTCATGTTTTTCAGATTAAATCAATATTTTTATAAGGAAAAATATTGATTTTGATCAAAAACGTGAACTTCAACAAAGTATTTCCCGGATTCCAATTTGATAAGCTCGAAAAACACAAAAACACGTGAGATTAACCGTCTAAAAGCTTCAAGAAACCTAGGATGTATCTTTATGAACACTAAGAACACCCCGTAGGCTCTAATACCACTTGTAAGGTCTTGCAACTATAGATCTATCTAGACGTGACACACACCAATGAGTGCGGAATCCTCGTTAGCGGCTTGACGGATATAACACTCACACGAAACACGGAGACTACCACAACGTTGTACGATCGACCACGAACGAACCTATGCGATGATTCTCTCCGAACGGACACAATATCAGCTGATAAACTCGAGATCGCATTTTGCTAATTCCTCACACGAATTCTGCAAAAGTCTGCTAATGATTCGAGTTAATCCCTAATTATAGAGGCTCATTCGAGTTTGTCATGGGCCCAACTCGAAACAGGCCCAACCCATTCGAATTTGTCCCCTTGACAAATTCAAAACTGCCTCATTCGAATTTGTACCAAATTCGAATCTTCCTTGTGTGTAAATTCGAATATGCACTAAATTCGAATTTCACAAGTCAAACTTTTACTTGAACATATGTTTAACTTATGTTTAAATTAATCTTTGGACTTTATGTTTGACCTTCTTGTAATACATTACATCAAGTTCAAACATACAATTAATAACTATCAAACACATATAAACACATATATCAAACACTAGTTAGTATTCAATACTTTGTAACATGACTTAGACAAAATGCTAATACGACTTAGACTGCTATCGTCACACAGGGTGTACCAACAGCATTGCTTGAGGCAATGAGACATCAACAAAAAGAAAATTTGCACTCTGTTTCAAAAATCTTTTAACATATGGGAAAGAGTGTCCATGGGAAACATATATCCTTTTATGTTTTTTTAATTTATTGCAAGATTTTGCAATTATTTCAGACAAAAACCGAGAATACATCAAAAATTTCCCATTCTTTAATGCATGATGCCTCAACATCCCTTGAAAAATCATATTTGAAAAATTGAACTGTTGGCATGTGGATAAGCAAACTATAGCAGTGGCAATATTTGAAGAAAATTCAGACCAACCAGTTCTTTTAGGGCTTAAACATTATTGAATGATGTGTACAAGGTATTTCCATTTGGGGCCAAAGTGTGCTTTGAAGAAAGTAAAAGAATCAGTTGATCCCCTACACCCTATTTCAAAAAGTCCTTCATGTAAAGAAGTGAGAGAGAGATCTGTTATACCTGAAGCATCTTGCAGATGCAAGTGCTGTCGAATAGATTCTTCTGAGATGGTGATGGTATGACCATCAATGGCAGAAACAAGAGAACTGATTTCAACTTGTGTACTCAGAGTGGCTTTACTCCAGAATTTCTCTATGTGAGATACGTATATAGTGGGGTTTATAGTGAGAGCATAGTTGATGGATGAACTACGAAGTAAATTCATCATTTCATGAAAGGGTTGCAGTTCAGCATGTTTGAGGGTGTATAGGAGGCAGTTGTGATCTTTCACAAACTCCATTGGTGCTCAAGAACGAGAGAAGATAGGATTTGGCTCGTAGATTTGAAAATCGCACAGGGAGAGAATGAAAGGGCTCTGCAAGATATTTTGCAACTTTAGTTGTAATCGAACGAAACTGGGACTTGTAAGGGTTCGGATTTTAAAAATATCTAGTACCGCGTACAACGTCCTTAGTAATGACTAAAATGCCCTGCACACTTAACAGACCAACTAAACAACTAATAGCTTTAGAAAATTAACTAGCAGCTTGAGAATAGTCTCAAGTTGTTAGTTATTTACTGAGCAGCATCGAATGAAATAGTGTCTCCCCCTTAACTAAACACATATAGTTAATGTCTTTCACAGATTATAGAGGATGGTAATGTAAGATAGATAAATCCATGCTTACCATACCAATATTTGATACCAGAAAGGTGAATCTTCCTACATCAAAAGATTAGTAAAAGGATCTGCTAAATGATCATCAGTATGAATTTTGGTAACTTGGATTAACTTCTTTTCATTACAATCCCTTATAAAATGAAATCTAATATCTATGTGCTTGGTTTTGGGAAAATTTATTCGATTTTATACTCATTGCCTTTGAATTGTCAATGTAAATAGGAGTAGATAGAAAGTTCATACCATAGTCTATTAGTTGAATCTGAATCCACATAACCTGAGAGCAACAGCTGGCAGCTGCAACATATTCTGTCTCAGTGGATGAAGTGGATACTGTGGTTTGCTTTTTGCACTGCCAAGAGACTAGTCTTGCTCCTAGATATTGAGATCCTCCAGTTGTTGATCTCCTGTCTTTGTTGCAACCTCGATAGGTCACTGTCAAAATATGCTGCTAGTTCAAGAGGAGAGTCCTTAGGATAACATAGGCCTAATTTTGGTTGACCTTTTGGATATCTAAAGATTCTCTTAACAGCAAACAGATGTGAGTCGTTTGGGGCACATTGGAACCTGGCACAAACACAAACAACAAACATTATATCTGGTCTAGAAGATGTGAGATACATCAGTGAACCTATCAAGGATCGGTACAAATGAATATCCAAATCTACTCCATTTTTATCTGCATCAAGCTGTTTATGAGTGTCCATTGGTGTGCTAGCAACCTTGGTGTCCTTGTATCCAAACCTTTCCAAAATATCATTCACACACTTTGACTGGCTGATGAAGAGTCTAGTGGGCTTCTGCTTAACCTACAATCCTTGAAAGAAAGTTAGTTCTCCCATTGAACTCATTTGAAACTTTTTGTGCATCAGGGTCTCAAATTCCTTGCAAAGTATGTCATTTGTTGATCCAAAGATGATGTCATCAACATAGATCTGAACCAGAAGGATCTCTAATTTGATAGACTTTGTGAACAATGTCTTGTCTAGAGTACCTCCCTTGAATCCATTTTGTAGTAGGTAGGAAGACAAAGTGTCATACCATGCTCTAAGAGCTTGGTGAAGCCCATAAAGTGCTTTCTCTTACTTGTAAACTCTGTCAAGATACTTATAGTCTTCAAATCTAGGTGGTTGACACACATATACCTCTTCATCAATTATACCATATAAGAATGCAGATTTCACATCCATTTGATACACCTTGAACCCTTTGTAGCATGCATATGCTAGGAACAATCTGATGGCTTCAATCCTTGCTACTGGAGCAAAGACATCATCATAATCTATTCCTTCTTCTTGAGTGTAACCTTGAGCTAATAGCATTGCTTTGTTCTTGATCACTATGCCTCTTTCGTCCTTTTTATTTCTGAAAACCCATCTTGTACCAATTGCCTCTTTCCTTTAGGCAAATCAACCAGTTTCCACACATTCTTAATCTTGAATTGCAAGAGCTCTTCTTGCATGGTTTCAATCCAAGATGGATCCTTCAGAGCCTAAGATTCCTTCTTTGGATCTAGTTGTGACATAAAGCATGCATGTTCAAAGGCAGCTAGACTGAACTCAGGAACTGCTTATTCAGAAGTTGTTGATTCCTTCTGGATCATATTCCTTGTCTACACAGCAGTGCGTGGATCTCCCATGATCTGGTTGAAAGGATGATATTTGTGAACTTTGAGTGTAGGTTCACTTTCCATCTGAATTCAGCTCCCCAGGTTGGTGTCATCACCTTCTGCACTTGATGATTCTTCTTTAGTAACAGGTTGATCTGGAGTAGGAACTGATTCCCTATTACTTGGAGCTGTTTCTTCAGGGCTTGGAAGCGGCATCTCAAACTTTGTACCTCTGTCCAATTGGTCAGTCAGGACTCCAGGAGGATCACAAGAAAAAAAGTGGTAGAATAGTGTACTCATCCCATCTACTAGAATATTCAATAATTTGAGTCTTTGAGCCAATAGTCTGATCTTTTGTGCTGGCAGTATGAGAATTTGTGTTGCCAGTTTGAACATTGTGTCCAACTGTTCCTGCAGAATACTCATCAAAACTTAGAGATTTTGTTAGTGAATCTATATCAAATAACCAATCAGGACCAGTGCCTTTGATAATTGTAGTATTTTCATTAAACTTAATATTTGCACTTTCTTCAATGACTTTAGATACACTGTTATAAACTCTGTAGGCTTTGCTCTGTGATGCGTATCCTACAAAGAATCCTTCATCAGACTTGCTCACAAACTTACCTAAGTGAGTTTTAGTATGCAGGATAGTACATGAACAGCCAAATGGTTTCAGGAAAGCCACTAGGGGAATCCTATGATGGAACAACCCATATGGAGTTTTCCCTTGTGACTGGACAACTTGAACCCTATTTAGAACATAACAGGTTGTATTTACTACCTCTGCACAGAAGGTCATTGGCAATTTGGAATCGGCTAACATGGTTCTAGCAGCCTCTATTAATGTTCTATTCTTCCTTTCAGCTACACCATTTTGATGTGGTGTTCTAGGTGCACTATACTGTTTTCCAATTCCTTTTGACTCACAGAAACTGTTTAGATCATGATTTTTAAACTCAGTTCCATTGTCTGATCTGATCACCTTTATTTTTAAGTTAGATTGGTTTTCAATCTTTTAGAATAAAGGATTTAACCAACTTAGCAGTCTCATCCTTAGTCCTAAGAAAATAAACCCATGTAAACCTGGTGAAATCATCAACAATGACTAAACAGTAGGCTCTTTTATTCAAACTCAAAGCAGAAGTTCGACCAAAAAGATCCATATGAAGAAGATGAAGAGCAGATTAGATTGAATTTACCTCCTTGGCCTTTTGAGAAGTTTTGTGTTACTTGCCTTTGAGGCAGGCTACACAATGATCATCACATATGAACTCCCTTTGTGGTAAACCTCTTATCAAGTTATTTTTGACTAAAGCATTCTTATATTTGAAGTTCATGTGACACATCCATCTGTGCCAAAGAGCAGACTCATTAGATGATGCTTTGGATATTAAACAACTTAAAGTATTTGCTTTGGATAAGTTTTTATTGTCCAAACAGTAGACATTGTCCTTTCTTGGTGGTCTTAGTAAAACAAGATTTTTAGGTATTTTAAAATCTTTTGATAGGACAATGCATTCAGAGTCCGTGAATGAAACAACCATCTGTTTGTCACACACTTTAGACACACGTAGTAAGTTATACTTCAGTTGTTCAACATACAGTACATCATTAAATATCATATTACCTGCTTTGACAGTACCTTTACATGTTACCTTACCTCCTTTGGAGTTTCCACCAAATGCAACATATCCTCCTTCAAAGCTTTTGAAATTTGACAAGCATTCAGAGTTGCCTATCATGTGCCTGGAGCAACCACTATCCACATGCCATCTTGTCTTATGTTCATTTTTGTGGTTGCCCTGCACAAGAAAAAGCTCAGTTAGTGGTGGAGTAAACCCAAACCAAGTCGGTTTTGGGTTGTCCTTGTGCATTAACATATCTAAATATTGTTTGTGTCTTTTTAAACTTAGTGGGATCCACTGGTGGATTCTGTGATGAGTATTTAGTAATGACATGGGGTGTCCAGGTGTTCTTTCCAACTTTTTCTTTAACAGTCTCAGATGATCCACTAGCAGTTCCAGTATTTGTCTTGGTAGTTGGAACTGGATGTTGAGTGCCAGCAGCTTCAGATTTTGCACTGCCAGTTCCAACTTTTGACTTAACAGTTCCATCTTTTGTATTAGCAGTTTGAACTGTGTTTTTGCCTTTGACACACCATTTCTGTTTCGCACTCAATTTAGATTTCATTAAAGCTTGTTCTTTTGTGTACAGACTTCTTTTTTATTGACCTTTATAAACCTGTGGTCAACTGTGTTCTTTAGAACTGGGGTGAAAGATTTTTTGAGGCCTTTGAAGCTTTTGGTTTTTGTGAAACAACATGTTTTTGAAACACAGTAAGTCTTTCAACAACTAGTTTATATAAACAGTGCTTGGCCAGATGATTTTTCCTGCCACAGTGAAAACATCTTTTGATTTTTTGATAGGGGAACCAGTTTTGTGTGACCATAACTGATTCTTGTTCCTTTGATTTCCCCGCACCTGCTGCTGTGTGGGAAACTTTTGTACACCATGCTTTTGGCATGTGCATACTGGAACATTTTTATCCTTTTTATCTGTCTTGGAAGAAGATGCATCATTACAATTAGAAGGTACAGAAACATGTGAAGCATGGTTGTATTCACTCAACTTTTTTTTTTTCCTTTCAAACTGTTTGTTTCTTCCCTCAGGCTGTTGGTTCTAATAGGGTTTGAAACAGGAGGTATTATAGGTTCACTCATGGTTTTGGAATTACTCTCTTCTTCTTCACTTTTACTGCCTTCATTAGTATTAAGTTCGTCTTCCAGCTCAGGCTTATCCTCAAGGATAGGATCTACAGTTTTCATCTTCTCATCTAATGGTTCATTCACAAGCCTATCAGCAAATTCACTCATAGGATGAATGTATTTATTGTTATAGGGAGGTGGGGTAGCATTATATCCTATTCCTTCCTTGGGATTGAGTTGAGATTTTACCCTATCTTTAAATTGGACTTCCATTAGGTGTTCTAGCATTTGATTAGCCAACTTGAAGCTACCCAAATCTATGTTTATAGACTCTACTTTCATGTGAGCTTCTAGCACCTTTTGTTAAGCCTCTTCAAGTTTCCTATTAAAGATCTCTATTTTCTCCTCAAGTTCCTTTTTCTCCCACTCATGATATGTTCTATCATGTCCCATCTGAATCTCATTGTTCTTATAGTCATTGATCTGTTTTTCAAGATCCTCTATTGCATGCATACACTCATACCTCCTCTCTTCCATCATAGCTAGAGTTTTACACATGCTTTCATTATGATCTCTGTACTTTTTAACCATATTTTTGCATGCTTGGGAGCAGAGTTTAGTATTTACCTCAAATGGTAGATCGGTGGAAGTTTCTGCCATAAGAGCTTGATTCTGAAATTCCTCTTCTGTTTGGCCACTCCAGTCAAAAATAGTGTCTTCTTGTGAAACAAGAGCCTGTGAGCATTGTGTTTGACTGGTCTGTTGGGGTCTTGGTGGCTGCTGACTTTGTGATCTACACTCTTTAGCAAAGTGTCCAAATTTGTGACACTTGAAACACTCAACCTTTGATTTGTCAAATGTTGGTTTGCCTTCTGTTCTGGCCTAAAAGTTTGTTCTGCCAGTCCTTTTAAGAAACCTTTTAGCCCTCATAATCAACATGGCATATTGCCACTTTAAGTCCATCTCTTCTAGATCATCTGGATGGATTTATTCCAGATCTTCAGAATTTAGAGCAAATAGTCCATCACTTACAACAAATGCCTCATAATCGACCTCAGAAGTGTTGGCATCAGTACCTGTAAAAGAATCACAACAGTTTGATTTATCATTAGGTGCAGATGATAACAGAGCAGTGTTTTGATTATAAGAAAAGAGTTTCTTTTTATTTTCAATTTCAGACTCAAACACTCTCAAGCTGTTGTAGACATCATCCAACTCTATTTCATCTCGAGTGTCCCTTGTTCTCCATTGTGCAGCATATACTGTCCATTCTTCACCAAGAGATTTGAGAAATTTTCTGTTTACCTCATCTTGATCCAGGCTAACCTTAGCACTCTCCAATTCACCTATCAACTTGTTGAACCTATCAAAGATTTGAGTAAGATTTTCATTCTTTCCACCATAAAAATTTTCATACTGCTGTTTTAAAAGATCCTTTTGGTTTCTTTTTGTGCTAGCATTGCCAGCAAATCTTTTCTCTAAAGCAAGCCAACGAGAATGAGCAGTATAGAATTTTTTAAACTGATGTTCATAAGCATTAGGAATCGCTATCTGTAAAATAGTGAGAGCTTTGACTTCATTCATTCTAGTCTTACTCTCAATCTCAGATTTAGAGGTGTTCTTTTTGGTTTGCCTTCAGCATCCAGTTCAGGATCAACTGCAGGAGGATTTTCAATAGCTTCCCATAGGGCATAATCAATAAATTGAATGTGCTGTTGAATCCTGAGTTTCCACATCTCGAACTCAGTGGGTTTGAGCATAGGCACTTTAAGTCCTTGCCCAGATCCACTACAGCTGCCATCAAACTCCATTGCAGAAAAAGATTTAAATACTTAAAGATGAAAGTTTCTGACTTTGAAAACAAAGAATAAAACAGAACATGGCTCTGATACCACTTGTCAAGATCAAAATCACCTCAGATTAACTAGTTTGAATAAATCAGATTTAAACCAATAATCTTGTTTTGAATCAAAGTCCAATAAAGAAGTTTGCGGAATAACACTTAATTGTTTTAAGAAAACTTTCAGAACAATAAAAGAACAGACAATCAAATAAACACAATTAATATCGAAACCTTTTGTATTACCAAACTCTGATTACAATCACCTCTAATCTGTTTGAATAGACGAAGGACACAAACTGTTCTTAGGGTTTTTCAACCTTAGAGGCTTTAGAAACATAATCAGAATGCAATTACAACATGAATTCTTAGGCACCAGATTACATAAGAAAGACCTAGTCTATCTCTATTTATAGCCTTCTGATTTGTTTCCTTGACGAACCGTGATTTCTCTGGTAGTAGATGTCTTTGGAAGATCTTCAAATCTTGAAATCCTTATCACTTCCTGATTTGTAGCACTTTCTGTTATTTGTTTGATGAGCAGCATGAACTTTAACTCTGGCAGCTTGAACTTTTGAACTAGCAGCTCGAGTTTCTTAAACTAGCAGCTCGAACTTTGTAATTACACAAAAATACTACTAACAGTTTGAGAAATCCTAACTAACAACTTGACATAGTTAGATTATTTCCCAACAGAAGCGATCTTTATTGGATACTCATCCAACTCGAAGGCATATCGCGCATACAACACTCGCACCAGAACAGTCAATGAGAGTGTGCATGTCACATTCGATTAAATGGCTGAACTGGCACCCGAAGTTGACCAATCAGGACCACACATTACACCAAA
The DNA here is from genome assembly GCA_020465985.1 of Centrapalus pauciflorus. Lineage (NCBI taxonomy): Eukaryota > Viridiplantae > Streptophyta > Magnoliopsida > Asterales > Asteraceae > Centrapalus > Centrapalus pauciflorus. The sequence goes on from JAANYP010004240.1 coordinate 342,011, forward strand.
GTTAGGAGACTCTTCTCAATCTACTTCTTTCTCTTTTTCTCATTTAGTCAATTTATTTGATCCGTTTTATGTAGAATTTTTTTGGTTCTAGTGCTAATACCCCTAATGTTTCTTCTTCTGTAGTTAACACATCCAACGATTCAACTTCCCAACAAACTCCATCTGATTCACCTACCACTTTATATCCTCCACCATCCACCTCACCCACTGATACATCTTTAGTTGAATCTACTCATGAAATGCCCTCACACATAATGCAACATTATTCCTTTATCTGATCAAGCTGAACCAGAATCGGAACTAGTGGTACCTTCATTCGAAACCATCGATCATGTCTCATCATCCATTACCACGCTAACCACTGAAATTCCATCTTGTTCACCCCTTCCACACGAGACAAAATTGACCTGGAGTCACCCAACCGAACAAATCATTGGTGATCTCTCTTCCGGTGTCCAAACTTGAAGGGCATCTGCTAATGAATGTCTCTTTGCGTCATTCCTTAGTATGATAGATCTTGCTCGTGTGGATGAAGCCTTGAAAGACCCAGACTGGATTGTGGCAATGCAAGAAGAGCTCAACCAATTTGAACAGCTCAAAGCATGGCGGTTAGTTCCCAAACCCAAAGACCGAACCATAATCAGAACAAAGTGGATTTTTAAGAACAAACGAGATGAAACAAGCACCTCGAGCATGGTATGACAGTCTTTCCAAGTTTCTTATCTCAGCTGGTTTCGGCAAAGGTGTGGTGGACACAACATTGTTCACAAAAAGGGAAGGCCAGCACATAATGCTAGTCCACATATATGTCGACGATATTATATTTGGATCTACTGACAGTAATTTCTATAAGGATTTCTCATCCCTAATGGAGTCTTGGTTGGAGATGAGTATGATGGGGGAAATGAATTTTTTTCCTCGGAATACAAGTCAAACAACTTGAAAATGGTATTTTTGTGAATCAGTCGAATTATACTCTTGACATTCTCAAGAAGCATAAGTTAGACTCTTGCACGAGTATCGCAACTCCCATGGCTTCAAACTGTAAGCTAGACACTGATCTTGCCGGAAAAGTGTCGACAATGTAACTTACAGAGGAATGATTGGATCCTTACTGTATCTTACGGTTAGTAGACCAGATATAATGTTATCAACATGTCTTTGTGCTCGTTTTCAGGCCGTCCCAAAACAATCACACCTAACTGCGGTAAAACGCATTTTTCGTTATCTTAAGGGTACACCCGATCTTGGTCTCTGGTATCCAAAGGGAACCAACTTTGATCTTACTGCCTTTTCAGATGCTGATTTTGCAGGTTGTAGAGTTGATAGGAAGAGCACATCAGGAGCATTACAGTTTTCAGGAGACAGACCGGTGAGTTGGTCCTCCAAAAAGCAGAATGTGTTTCAACATCCACAGCAGAAGCTGAGTATGTAGCAGCCGCAAGCTGTTGCTCTCAAGTTCTGTGGATGAGAACACAGTTACGTGATTATGGGTTCTCGCTCACCAAAATCCCAATCTACTGTGATTCTGGAAGTGCGATTGCATTTCTTGCAATCCCGTGCAGCACTCACGAACAAAACATATAGACATCAGGTATCATTTCATTAAAGATTACGTAGAAAATGGAACAATTGAATTGTATTTTTTAGGCACAGAATATCAACTTGCTGATATTTTACTAAAGCTTTAGACGAAGCTCGTTTTTCAGTTTTTAGTATCTCATATCGGCATGTTGAATCCACCTTCTAGTTAAATTTCAGACATTTTCTAAAATAATTCTATTTCAAACATACGTGTTTGAAATTTCTTTAGTTAGAAAATATTTGTTATTTAAATTTAAAGGTTGTGTCACAAAATTAATTCAATATTTATTTATCTATGTATATTTTTAATGATTAATGATCCTGAACTTTGCTATGTGAATTGTTCATAATTGAGTGGGACGCTAATATTTCAAGGTTTGTCTGTATTTCAATGGGTAAAAAGGTTATAGACTCTAGATTAGAAAGGATATGTGTTTAATTTAGTGGGAGTATTTTCAGGATGTTAGTTTATGTAATCTTAGTTTTTAATTTTCTAAAATTTTAAGTCTTAGGTTGTTTTAATTTTTAATTTTAATTATTTTATGTAATCTTTCAAAAAAAAACACAAAAAGATTTTACCTTTTAATATATCAAAAAGTCAAAAACATTTTATTATTATTATTTTTGTCTTAGCATATTTTTTTTTTTTTGTTTTTAGTATAGACTTTTTTTAAGAAAATCACAAAAATGTTTTTAATCTATTTTATGTTAAGTTTAGTTATTCAATTATGTTTAGCTAGTTTATTTATGTCTAAATTTATTTTCATAGAAATATCCAAATAGATTTATTTTATTTTTTTTTTATTGGGCTCAATCTTTTATTTGATTTTAATTTTTCGTCTTTAGTTCAAAATTTTTTTTAACCCCATGATGTTTTATTTCTTTAAAAACCGACTGGCCCATCTTGTCACACCCAACGCGGATCTCTCTGACCCGACCCGCCTATTTAAGGTTCTCACTTTCTTCCTCCCTATGCAAATATCTTCTTCTCTCTTTGTCGCCGATGATATCACACCGCCATAACCACCATATTTGAAGCTTAAAAGCTACAAAATCAGTCGATTTCTTCCATTTTTCTTGCATTTTCCTGTTTCCGCACCTTCAGGTAACACTTTTCTTCTTTTATTTCAGTTTATAACAGCTTATTTTATGTTTTTTATTTTCAAAATTTTAAGGGTTTTTCTATTCGGTTTTTTTGCACTTTTAGGAAGTTTAATCTGTTCATTTTTAAGATAGTGTAGTTATATAAAGTGTTCATTACATGTTTTTGCATTATAATCTGCAATTTCATGCATTTTTTTGAGTTTTTAGAAATGTTCAAGTTGCATGTGCATGAACTCATTAACTGCTAAAATTTGGCTAAGTCCTCAATTCGGACCATCCGAAATTCGGATGAGCCACACTTAGGAAATTTTTCAGTTTTTAATGTTCACATTTATGGACCCATCCGAATTTTGGATCAGTAGACAAATCTTAGAAAACATACAAGTATTTTATATGTTTCAACCGATTTTCGGACCATCCAAAACTCGGATGGACTCATATAATATCAATTGAATATTTAATCCAACTAAGTCATTGTCTCGGTCCATCCGAATTTGCGCCCACCCGATTTCGGACCTTATCCGAATTTTTCATTTCATGTTTATTTTTCTAAGTATATACCATGTTATCCATCACCAGAATTCTAACCATCCGAATTCGGTCCCCATCCGAAATTCGGTTCAACCATCTTTATTTTCATACTTAGTTTTTCATGCATCATTTTCATCCAAATTTCAATCCCACCAGAAATTCGGATCATTTCATCCGAATTTCCCATGAACCGAATTCGGATCACTATTCATCCGAATTTCGGCCCATCCGAAATTCTACACTTAGGATTTTTTTTTTCATTTTTACATTCTTACAAAAAATCAAAAATCACAAAAATATTTCATGTCCTATGCACCATTGATTAGAGTTAGGATAAGTGTTTGAGTGAAAATATCTATTCTAACATTGATCTCTTAACGATTGACTTTGGACTTTATTCAGTAGAATTTACATTCTACTGATAAAAGACCCGATGCTTTAAACAGGATAGACAAATTCAAATTCACGCTTATCTCAAACTTAGTATCAATTCCTAATTCTTTTAAATCTAATATACTAACACTGTTGCATGTTTACAGGAATCATGGATTCCCAAATCATCTCATCCCTTCCGCATTCCCTGCTACCAAATAACAATGCCCAACTACCCGAAGAATCTCTTCTTCCCTCTTCCCAGTTTGTTGAGTTTGCCCCTCACAATTGGCAGCTCGACCTTTCTACCCTTCACGACGAAGCCGAGGATATCACTTTTGATATTCTCAAAGGCTACCCCATTTTCTACGCCTTAACCACCGCCATTTCTGTACCTACCATCTACCTCCAACAGTTTTGGCATCACCTAACCTTCGTATCTGATGTTGAACCCCACTTCACCACTACAATCGATTCCGTTCCCATCAAAGTCACCTAAGAAGCCATTCGCCATATTCTCCACCTACCCTCCGAAAACCACTCCGTCTCAAAATATGCCTTTGCCCCCATTCCTTCTCCAATCCAAACCCTGCAAGAAATCCAGTCCTTAGGATATGATGGCCAACTCACCAGGCCATCTTAATTCCGAACAAAGCACTTCCAATCTCACTGAAGAGTCCTGTTTGATATCATAAACAAGTGCTTCACAGGCAAACACTCAGGACATGACTTCGCATCTATCCAAGTACTTGCGATGTTTGCCGCCTTTGCATACGATCGTCATTATGACTATGTAGCATTCATCTTTGAAGAATTAAAGAGAGTGGTTCTAAAGAAACGAACCAGAAGAGGTCGGAAGTACATTCCATTTCAAAAGTTCCTTCAACTGATAACTCAATATGCAATGGATAACGACGAGGAAATCCATGAACGTCCCGAAGCTGACATATACTTCACGGCCTCCCTTCAACGAATTAAGATCCTAACGGCCACTGCCAATGTTGCGCTAATGGATATTCCATTATCGTTGCTTCATCAAGCCGTTCAAATGGAAAGGGTCAGGGACTACATAAGGGCAATCTATCCTGATGAGGCTCAGTCAGATCCGACTGAGCCTAACCAGTCCGAAGAAGAGGAGCTTATGAGTGAGATCGACGGAGTAGAGGCTGCGGTTGAAAATATTTTGGGTACGGGTGAGCGGGAGATGTCTATTGTGAGGGAGGGAGTTGAGGGTGAGCAGGGAGAGGCGGTCGACTTAGAACGGACCGTCTCTTCCAATTGAGGGATGAGAGTGCTTTATCTGAGGGTGTTCTAAGCCCTATCAGCCGGACTACCCACCATAAGACCACCAGTCTAGTGGTCGAAATAACCCCTACCATCCACTCTGTCTCCCCTCTACGGGAAACAGTTTCATCCCATGAGGAGTCTGCACATACACCATCACCCTCTCACTCGTAGAGAGGTGGTGTTGAAGTAGGTCACCTATCGCCCCCGGTGACCACCGTTCTTTTGCCCACAACTCACGCCACACCCCCACACACAACGCACTATGCCTCTGTGGTGTATATTCCTGATCAAGCCGCCTTTGTGGCGGCTCTGCAAACTTCCGGATCTAAGCTTCCCGTAGAGGAGCCAGAGATGATGTAAGGAAGACCAGGTGTTGACCAACAAATGCCATTGACATCAGGTCATCAGGAGATATCTCTCAAGATGCTAACTGCAGCTCTTCGTGCTGCTGGTTGTGTTGCCCGGGCTGACCTGGACGCCCATAAGGAAGCTTCTGAGGAGCGACACACCGCCCAATTATCATTTCTCAAGGGTAAGGGTGTTGCCTCTAAGGAACAGCCGCTACCAGGTACCCGCTCAGTCCAATCATAGATATCCGAGCCCTCCGAGAAAATGGACAACCTTACTCGTCTTATCCATCAAGTCCAGGAGCAGCTGAATGGCAGAATGGACCGCTTAGAAGCAGCGATCATTGAGTTACAATGTCGTCCTCAGGCTGAATCCCTAAAAAGATAACATGACGATCAGGACGACCCAGATCGTCATGAGGAGGAGAAACGCCGAAGGGTTCAGTTTGAGGGCGAAATGCTAAATATAGGGGGAGTAGTACTGGAAGAAGGGGCAGAAATATAAGGGTTTGGGGAAAGGAGTTCAGGGGCTCAGGAAATGATGGAGTGTGAACGAATTTTTCAAGGTGTTGCACCGTTAGATCCACTCTCAGCCATCGTGAAATATGATCCAATCTTTGAAAAAGTTGAGGTCATATTAGTGTCTGATACAGACTCTGATACTGACCAAGACTATCATTCGATCATCCCCAAGCCTGAACCTGAGTCTCCACAAAAATCATCATCATCTTTTGAATTCCTAAATTCCCCACCCAACGCACCTCAACAAGAAATCCTATCTTCCATCCAAGCTACCTTCCCTACTCCCAAAGAAACCCCATCACTCCAAAGTTCTCCCACAGTCCAAACAATACCCCAACCCCAAACCTAAAAAGCCGAGTCTTCAGGCCCTAGAACCGTGGATTGCTTTGATGTTAGGCCTGAAGTGACTCCAATCCACGATGAAAATGATCTATATTGGGTTAGTTGGTATTCAAAAGGTGGGGTACAGTCTTTGTCCAAGGATTTAAAAGAAGAGCTAAGGCAGGAACGAAGGGGGAGAACTTCGAAGCTACTTGAAGCCCCTCGTGTCGAGCTAGAAGAACCCCCAGTTCAAGGCCTGAAAGAATTTTTGAGAAAATTCCCCGCTAATGAGTTTCAGAATCCCTTTATTGAAGAAAGGTTCAAAATTGTGTTCAGAAAGAAGCCTGGCTCATTCAGCAGACGTCTACTAATGGTTCTAACCGATGCGTCTAGAGCTGAACAGGTAGAGAACAATCAGATGATGCTCAGGGAGAAAAGACCAAAGGCTGAATACTGGTAAAAATCAAAGATTGTAAAGCTTAACCTGACTGATATGTACAAGAGACCTCGAGTGTTCACTCCTGCATTTGAAGTTCTCCGAGAAGATGGATCAGTTCAGTTCTTGCATGAAAATGACCTAGATTTTGTGAACATAGACGACGTTGAGTTTCTGCACAATAAACTGAAGGACAGAATCAAAAAACGATTAACTCACGTCACAGCGGTTGCTGCCCTTACCAAAAGCATGAATCGTTGCTCTATATTTATGTGCCTAAGGGATTTCCATATGGCGATTGAGAGCTCTTTGGTAAAAGTTGGTCTAAAATCCCTAGAACAATATATTTTTCTACTAGACCATTATCCAGCTTACAAAGTTTTGATTGGGGGGGGGGGGGGGGGGCAGCCGAGAATCATCTTTTTGAATCAGAAAGGGCATAAAAGGTTCATGCACATTGAGGACCTGCCTTGCTATTCTGAAGGTACTCTCTGATTAGTTAGAGTCGAACTCACCAAGAGACTACAAGAAGACGATGCTCAAACTATCTCAGAACTTAAACAAAAATCAAAGGATATTCAAGACATGCTCAGTGGCATAGAACTGTTGAACGAATGGCTACATATCAGGCAAGTGACTCGATGGTTCGACGTCGTCCTTGGCCTCAGAGAAACAACTGATCTTGCCCGTGTTCATCCACAGTGATCGAAAAGGGGGAGATTGTTAGATATTAAATTTCGATCTTGTGGAATTTATTTTGTAGTAGTTAATTAGTTTATTTCCTTGTAATTTATTTATTGTCTTTCAAATTTACTTGTAATTCTATTTTAGAAGTTGATGGACTAGATGGTAATTCTTGGAAGGTCCAATTATATGATGTAAGGGAAACCCCACCTAGGGTTTCCCACACACACACACATGAATTATTCAGATATTGCAGCCGCCGATTTTCTTTATTTTCTCTGACATTTGTTCTTCATTATTCCTTGCAATCATTGAGTATTATTATTCTTTTTGCATAGAATATTGCTGAAATCATATATACGAGTGCTGATTATTACTGGGAATACATTGCAACACACAATATCCGAGACATAGCCCAAAATTTAATTTTCTATGTCTGGCAAAACCATGTGTTGAGCTCACTTGAAAGTTCACTTAATCTAGTCTTGATGACTTTGAATCTGTTGATGAATTATCTTACTGAAAATTATCAGCAGAAGCCGTTTAAGAAATCATATCCATTCTATCCAACTCTCAACACATGAAACATCGCTGATTAAGTCTGATTTTACTTAATAGCCATACATCTAACTCTCAGTGTCTCAACACGTTCAATGGCATCCCAATCTCACTCTACGGAAAATATTCCCCAACAAAGTCCACAATACTCAAAGGGTCATCAATCATCAAATGACGAACTGACGTCCAGATCAGTGGCTCATTATCCGCGTTCATCTGAACAAACAATTCCGTGGAATTTCTGGCTGGAAATCAAACCCAACAACTTCTTGTTTGACCCACCTTTCCTGAATAAAATAGAAGAGGATCCCAATCTCTGCCTTTCCAACAGAGTCGTGAAGAAAATACCTTGGGCCACCGACTAAGTTATGCTCCCTCAAGTCGCCTCAAGCCCCAGCTTCCACAAGTCTACCTTCAACAGTTTTGGCATAGACTAGAATGCCACCCTAATCCTGAAAATATTCACATATTCGGAGACATCGAAGATCACTCCATTGAAATTACTTTCCAGAAATTTAGGAGAATGTTATAATTGTCAGGCCACAAGACTTTCCCAGCAAGGCCTATTATGACGACGATGTATCAGGAGAGCATATATGTCAAGAAATCAGACAATTTGGTTATGATGGTCCTCTAGATAGAGCAAGTCAATTCTTTCGACGTTATTGGGACCATGGTATTACATATACTATATAACAGATCAATGTCTGAGTGTTAAGCTACTAGAATTGACCGTGCTAGTCTTAAGATCCTACGCTTGTTTCACAGCCTCACATACAATTTCCACCACAACTATGCATGGACATTATGAACAGAACTCATAGAAGTAATTCAGGCCAAAGGGACTAGACGTGTAAGGAAATTTGTTCCCGCTCAATGATTTCTTCAAATGATCATCGCGTACTACATGACCTAGATTCCAGATAATAGATGCTAGGATCATGAAATAGCTTTCAAGGACTTTCAGATCAAGTACTTTCATGATCCAATCACTCCACCTAGGATCCATGTCATGCCTTTAACGGAAGAGCTGATCGCATACGCAAATCAAGAGTCTCAGATAATTAGGGAATTCAGATAGTGTCATATTGCTCCTATGGCTCAACAAGAACCAGTTAAGCCTGCCCAAGGAGCACACCCCGAGAGATTAGGTCTGGGGGAGAGCAGAGAGAAACTGAAAACGAGAGAGGAGAAGAAGAGGGTAGAGAGCCTGAGGCTGCTCAAGAAGAGAGGAGGAGTGGAGATACTCAGCCTGCTTACCTTTCACCACTAAATATCCCATTTTCTCATCCTCATAATGACAAGGATGAAGACGATGATGATGTGACCCTCATGGCTCCAATTCCTAAACAGTCTCTCGCTTCTTTATGAGAAATCATTTAGAGTCGAGGAGGAGTTAGAACAATAAGAGAGAGCTCCAAGCCAATCATAAGTCAGGCAACCACATCCGCTACTGACACTAATTCGTTGGATGTGGGTATTGAAGAAGACACCGCTAGCCCACTGATGCAAGCACACACCCCACCTACCTACTCACCAGCTTTTTAAGAAGCTGGTGTTTCAAATTCTCATAGGGATGAAGCACAAATGCTATCATTCACTCATTTGGATTTGGCTGATATTGAAATAGGTCGATACGTTTTCTAATCACCACCTTTTCTTGCTGCACATTCAAGTCTAGAGCCATTTCAAATGAACACATCTTTGGCTAGGACACTCAAGTCATCTGGTATGCGAAGTCTTCGTGACCTTGCCGGAACACTCAGAGCTGTGCATACTACAAGTATGCCAGTGATGATGTGAACATCCTCCCATGTAATCATAATATAATCTGTAGGATCAGTTGACAATCCCAATATTAACATTATAATTAATGTTCCAAGCATAAAACATGTTATATTTACATCATCGCTAAAGCATAACATATGTATGTATATATATAAGTCTACAAGGATAGATCTGTCTATTACAACATAATTATTTATTATATCAACATCTCCAGTACCCAATCCCAAATCTTTACAATCCTCATATTTACCAAAAGCTTCTACGAATCCTCGGTAGTCTTGATGTATAGCCTAAGTAGAAGACCCAGCAATATCTTTTCATTTGCCTGAAAACATTTATCAACAACGGTAAGCTCATGCTTAGTAAGTTAATAGATTACATATTCTACAGTTATGTCATGCAAACCAAATGTTGATGCCAGCAATATTTGCTCCTTTGTGTGGAGGGCACGGATCACAAGTTTTCATCATGCTGGGAAGCATGGATTCCAAGACATATGTCTCTATGGCTATTCAAATATCAATCGGGGATATACAACCTCGCTAGAATGAGTATATGAGATGATCAGTCCCCGACAGTGGTCTGCTGTCAACCTCAGCCCAGGTTACATCGGATTATGATTCTGTCATCATGCGAAGCATGTACTAATGATGCACTTTCAAACGAATGCAGGCTTCATGTATATGACATGTCAAGTACAAGAATGCATCAATAACAATAAATCATATCAGAATGCCAAATGATAAATTCAAGAGCAACAGGAACATGTCTTTATGTATGTGAATGCAATGACGATAAATGCTAGAACAATAATTTATCACTCAAAGTGGTTTAACATTAACAAGGATGCCCTAAAAGATTACCACAGGGTCTTACACAATCAATTATATCTTTCTTTTTCTAACCGGACTTTCACCGCTTAACTTTTATATCAATGTGTGCACAAATACCTTACTAAGGTCCTGTTATATCAAAGTATACATATATCAATATCAGTATTTGTACTTTTTATAAGTTTTTCATAAAACTTCACATTAAATTTTATCTTGGGTGAACCGAAGTTCAGACCACACCCAAAGTTTGCATTGTTTGAACTTCGGATGGCCCAATGTTCCATCCTTAGAAGTTTTTCAGCTTCATCAATTCTCTGACAGATCACAAGAAGTTCGGATGTCCAGTTAGACCCGAAGTTCGGTTGTCCTATGAACCGAAGTACAGTTTCTTGACTTAGAAAGTTTTATCTCAAGTTACCACCCGAAGTTCAACTGACCAGAATTTCAGATATGAACCGAAGTTAGTGTGGCTTCTTCATCAGACCCGAAGTTTGATTCACCCGAACTTCTAACCGAAGTTCATAATTAACAGTTTCTTTAATTTCCTGTTTTCATTCATTCACTTTGTACTAATGCTGTGAGTGAAATCAATCGGTATAAAGTCCATTATACCCTCTTAACACTTTTTAACATCATTTTAACCTTTTTAAGTACCAAAATCAGATCATTTAGGCCATATTTTTATCTGCTCGATGAAAACACACACTAAAACACATAGTTAAAATCAAAATTATACTTAGGAGTTGATTTAGAAACTGAAATTTTGTACATATCTTGCCAAATGTTTGATTTAAACATTCCAACTATTAGATTCGACATGCATTAACAATTCCAACAAAAATCTACAATTCGGTTCCATAAAAACTGAACCCAAAAACCTTCAATTTCATGATTTTAAGTGATTCTTACCTCAATTTGATGGTTACAGTAGTTATAGATCCTCCAAAGCAACGTATTTCCAAGTTTTCAACACTTAATTGTAGCAAATTTGTGATATTGATTCTTACAGTGAGAGTGAGCCGTGAGTTTTAGAAAGAGAGTGAAAGAGAGTGAGAGAGAGAGAGAGAGAGAGAGAGAGAGAGAGAGAGAGAGAGAGAGCAATTGTGAATCTTACTAAGATAAAGTGTGAACGGTCACACACACACACACCATTTTTATTAAATCAAGTTTACCATATATGCAAAATACCCCCTTCAACTTATATTTTCTTATTTTAACATCTCAATTCCTTAATTATTTCCATTATTTTAACACAACTCAGCGTCCATCTTTTAAATATCTCTTTCCTTGAATTTTCGTTCTAACAAAAATGATGATCCTTCATCATTGTTCTAACATCATTCGACGTTCATCTTTTAAATATCCCTTTAATTGAATTTTTGCTCTAACAACAATGATGATCCCTCATCATTATTTTTTATTTTTAATTTAACTTCCTTAATTCATACACAATTCCCAACATATTTTTATCCCATTCTTTTTAACTTTGGATTTTAAATCATCAAAAATACATAAATTGAATCTCAACTGTTTTATTACATATAATAAAGAATTAGGTACGTTACAGCATGGGCTCCACCACGCTTATACTTCGTCCGCGAAGTCATGTTGCGCTAAACAAACTTGGGTATTTGGCCTTCATATATTCTTCAGATTCCCAAGTGTGGTTAGCTGCCCGGTGATGCTTGCACTTCACGAGCACCATATTTACTTCTTTGTTCCTTATCTTTTTTATCTTCGTTTCCAATATGCACTCTGGCTCATCAACATACCGAAGCCTTTCATTAATTTGTATATCAGAGTCGTCAGTCCATGGTTCCCTCTCAGGTACCAGGCGTTTTCTTAAATAACCCACATGAAAGACTGAATGTAACCTCGATAGCTTCTCTGGCAGGTCCAGATGGTATGACAGGTTTTCAATCTTCTCAATAATACGAAATGACCCTACGAATAGAGGTGATAGATTCCCTCACTTCACAAATCTTGTAACTCCTTTCATCGGAGACACCTTCAAGTATACCCAATCGCTCTTTCGAAACTCTATACTTTGTGACAACGATCGTAATAATTCTTTTGTTGATTTTGAGCCGTCTTCATATATTGCCTGATTAATTGAATTTTTCATTGGTTTCTTGTAACTAAGCAGGTCGGCAATAGGGGTTTCCCCCGTTTCTCTCCAGCAAGTTGGAGTCCTACATTTTCTTCCATACAAAAATTCAAATGGCGACATCTTTGTTGTTGAATGGTAACTTGTTGTAAGAAAACTCAGCTAAAGGAAGATGATCATCCCAGTTACCACCAAAATCCATGATTCAGGCCCTTATCATATCTTCCAGAGTCAATTCTTTCGCTTTGGCCATCTGACTGTGGTCTGTAAGCAGTACTCATAGTGATACGAGTACCAAGACCTTCTTGTAATGCAACCCAAAAATTTAAAAGTAAATTTATTGTCCCTGTCTAAAACAATAGACATAGGCACTCCATGTATTATGACGATTTCATTCATGTAGATTTGAGCTAGGAGTTCTAACGAGTAAGTTTCTCTAATTGGAATTAAGTGCGCAAATTTGGTCAATCGATCAACGATGACCCAGATTGAATCATTTTGTCTATAATTTTTTTGCCAGTTTTGTTATAAAATCCATAGTGATATGATCTCACTTCCATTCTGGAACAGGAAGCGGTTGCACACTACCATATGGTTGTTGATGCTCGGCTTTGACCAGCCAACAAGTTCTGCACTTTTCTACATACAGCCCAACGTCTCTTTTCATCCCTCGCCACCAGAAGTCGGCTTTCACATCGTCATACATCTTTGTACTTCCATGGTGAGTTGAGTATTTTGATTGATGGGCTTCTTCCAAAATCACTTCACGCATACCTCCAAGCTTAGGAACCCATATTCTGCCTTACACGCCATTAAATCCAGATCCATCATCTTGCACTAAAGGTAGTTGGATTCTAATATTTTCATCCTTGACATTCTCTTCTCTCAATGCTTGTAGCTGAGCAGCCCTTATATCATCGACTATGGTTGAAGTCAGCATTGTAAAATTTAAGGCATAACAATAAGCCTTACAGTAAGCTTTTCTACTTAATGCATCAGCGACCACATTCGCCTTTCCAGGATGATATAGAATTTCACGGTCATAATCTTTTATCAGCTCCATGGATCGGCGTTGTCTCATATTCAAGTCCTTCTAACTGAATATATACTTCAAGCATTTGTGTTCGGTGTACATATGACATTTGGTCCCACACACATAATGCCTCCAAAGCTTTAGATAGAAAGTTAAAGTCGTTAACTACAAGTCATGTGTAGAGTAATCTTTCTCATGCAGCTTAAGTTGCCTTGAAGAGTATGCTATAACATTTTCTCGTTGCATTAACACCGCTCCCAATCCCATGCATGATGCATTGGTATACACCACAAAGTCTTCGTTTCCTTCGGGCAAGGCTAACACTAGCGCTTCACTTAACAATTTCTTCAGAGTTTCAAAGGCCATGTGTTGTTCTTTTTCACATATAAAAGTCGCATTCTTACGTGTAAGATTGGTAAGCGGAACCGCGATCTTTGAGAAATCTTTGATGAATCGACAGTAGTTACCAGCCAATCCCAAGAACTGTGAATTTCATAGGCATTATGTGGAGACTCGCAGATCTGGATTGCCTCATTCTTTGCTGGATCGATGGAAATACCAGCACCAGATATCACGTGCCCCAAGAATTGGATCTAAAATAGTTAACAAGTTTCAATGCTAATGAGAGTTTACGATTTTGTTTTTAGAGTCAAGGAATATACTTTTATCAAATGTTGTGACGTGTCTGCCTCAACCAGAATTCACATTTAGAGAATTTGGCATGTAGTTGCTCTTTTCGCAACAACTCTAGCAACTTTCTTAGATGTATAGAATGTTCTTCCTTGGTCTTTGAATAAATAAGAATATCATCGATGTAGACGATGACAGATATGTCAAGCATCGGCCGACATACTCTATTCATGAGATCCATGAAAGCAGCCGGTGCGTTAGTTAGACCGAACGACATCAACAGAAACTCGTAAAGTCCATATCGAGTTCTGAAAGGCGTTTTAGGATATCGTCCTCGTGATGATACACCGATTGGAGATCAATCTTAAAGAAATAGCTTGCACCTTGTAACAGGTCGAAGATATCGTCAATTCGGGGCAGTGGATACTTATTCTTGATGGTCTCCTTGTTGAGTTTGTGATAATCAATGCACATGCACAAGGTACCATCCTTCTTTTTGACAAAGAGTACAAGAGTGCCCCAAGGAAAAGAAATTGGACGTATGAAACCATTATTGAGCAACTCTTGTAATTGTTTCATCAATTCCTGTATCATTGCAAGGGCTAAATGATATGGAGCTTTGGCTGTCGAAGCAGCTCCAGGAACGAGATCAATACGGAATTCCACCTGATGATTTGGTGGCGGTCCCGAGATATCCTCCGTAAAGATAACCTGGAATTCATATACAATAGGAACGGTTGAAAGAGATTTATTTTCGGCTTTTGCATCGATAGCGTAGTCCAGATAAGCGAAAAAACCTTTAGCGACGTGCTTTCGGGCTTTAACAATAGAAATGATGCATAAATTAACTTTTTGCCTTTCTCCATAAATACATATATCACGAACATCTGGAGTAGTAATCTTAATCATCCTCTTCTTGGAAACTATTTGGACTTCATTATGGATAAGTCAGTCCATACCCACAATGACATCAAATTCCCCAAACTTCATGGGAATCAAATCCAAATTAAACACTACATCTTCTATTAGTAGCGTACAATTTCTATACACCTTATCGGCTTTAACTAACATGTTGCTAGCAGTTTCGAGGTCAAGTACAAATTGTAGATTCGATGTGGGCATGTTAACTTGTCCTTCAAATGTAGTAGAAACAAATGAGAGATTTGCTTCAGAATTAAATAAAATGCATGCGGGGATTAAGTTTTACTAAAAATGTACCCATGACCACCTCAGGGTCCTCTTTTGCTTCCTAGATGGTAATTTGGAATGCCCTAGTTGAAGCCCTCAAAGTTTGTTCTCTTTGAGCAGCAGAAGCTCCAGAAGATCTTCAGCTGATTGTTGGGTTGATTGGGATCGGCTTACGACAATCCCGTGCAAGATGGCCGATTTTGCTACAGTTGTAGCATTCTTCAGCTTTTCGGGGACAAATATCCCCATGATTCCCTTTCTGCCCACAGTAGTGGCAGTAGATATCCTGAATCCTGCAATCCCCAGAATGAGTCTTTCGGCACCGACGACAATCTCATTGTTCTGTATTGGTCGAGAAGGCCCTTCCCCTTCTTGGTGAAGCTGATGATTGTTGAGAGGAATGTTGTGATGATCGTGATGATCCAGAATAACCCGAATCCTGCTGTCTCTTTGGTGGTGGTGGTTGAGTTGGTTCCGCAACAGCTGATCCCATAACATACCCTGAGAGCACCCAAATCTGATGCACATTACGAGCAGCCTCCAACAATCCGACAAAAGTAGTATACTGAACACTGCTCATTGTTCGACGTATCTCCATATCCAAACCAGCCTCGAATCGACGTATTTTCATCTCCTTCGTGTCTGTCTGATGGGGTGCAAATAGACTCAGTCTAGTGAACTCGACAGTATATCCAGAAACCATCTTTATTCCATGAGTCAACCCCAAGAATTTCGCCTCCAGACGATGTTTTTCATCAGCAGGACAGTATTGTTTGGCAAATACTTCCTTGTTCAGTCCAAAACATGTTCGTCACGGCCTCCATCATTGTACATCCACCATAGCATCCCACCACATCACGACATTCTTTGTAAACATGGTGGTGATATATCGAATCATATCCTTCTCAGCACAGTCGCTGATTCAGAAGGTTCGATCCGTGGCAGTATTCCACTCCAATGTCGTAACACATCCCCAATACCATCAAATACAACGGCCCCACTAGTATTGAAATCCTTGAACCTACATCCCTTAACTTTGCTGGAAGAACCAGAGTCTTCCTCCCTGTCACCCCGATCACCATGTTGGTGTTCTTTATCCTTCCTCTTGTGTGCTATACGTTTAGCCTCAACCTCATCCCGACCCCTAAGCTGATAAGTGAATGATTGAGCTTGATCGACCATCATTTTGGCGTGACGCTCGTTATTCTGTTCCATCATGCTTTGCATCATTTAGAACATTTGTTGAGGCGTCAAATCTACACCAGACATGTTCTGAAATATAGCAAGTAATATTCAGAACATATACACCTAGTTATACTTATTTACAGCTACCCTTTACTTTTCCACACTATTCATCTCAACCCTATCTTAATTCAGATCATTTCCTTGGAGTCCATTCTAATATGTTGGGAAATAGTTTAAGTATGTTCAAACTGTTAGTTAGACTTCTCAAACTGTTAGTAGAGTTTATATGTAAATCCAAAGTTCATGTTGCTAGTTGAAGAAACTCGAGCTGCCAGTGTAAAAGTTCAAGCTGCCAGAGCAAATCAACTCGAGCTGCTCTGTTCATGCTGTCAAGTGATTCAAGCTGCTCAACAGTTTCATAAACAGAAAGTGCTGATTTTCAGGAAAAGATATATACACAAAGATTCCAGCATATCTACTATCAGAGAAGTCATAGTTTGTCAAGGAAACATATCAAGAAGCAATATAAATACATAGAATAGGTCTTTCTATTGTATAGGAGTTTCTGCATATTCGAGTCTATAATTGCTGTTGTTGATTAAGTTTTTCATAAGCCTCTAAGGTTGTAAAACCCTAAGAACAGTCTGTGTTCTTCGTCTAATCAAACAGATTAGAGGTGTTTGTAATCATTGAATTCAGCAATACAAGCAGTCTTGATTATTTATTGTGTTTATTTGCTATTTATTCTGAATGCTTTTGTTAAAATAATTAAGTGTTATTCCGCAAACTTCTTAATTAAACTTTGATTCAAAGCAAGATTATTGATTTATACTCTGATAAATTCAAATCAGTTAGTCTGGGTTAATTAGTTTTAGATCCTGACAAGTGGTATCAGAGACAGGTTGTTCTTTGTTTTTCAAAGTCGAAAACTTTCTTTTAAAATTTTAATCTTTTACAATGGAATTTGAAAATAGCAGTAGTGGGTCTGGGCAAGGACTCAAAGTGCCTATGCTCAAGCCCACTGAGTTTGAGATGTGGAAACTCAGGATTCAACAGCATATCCAATTCATTGACTATGCCATATGGGAAGTTGTTGAGTTTCCTCCTGTAGTTGATCCAGAACTTGATGATGAGGGAAAACCAGTCAAAACTCCTCCAAAAACTGAACTTGAAAGGAAGGCTAGAATGAATGAAGTGAAAGCACTTACACTTTTACAAATAGCCATTCATAAGCTTGGTCACTTTGCCAGAGAATGTAGATCTCAAGGTCAACAGTCATCAAGGACTTCACAGCCCAATCAGACATCATCATCAACAGCACTTGTCTCCCAAGAAGACAATGTGTTTGACTGGAGTGATCAGACAGAGGAAGAGTTTCAGAATCAAGCTCTAATGGCAGAAACATCAAATGTCTCCTCCACTGAACTACCATCTGAGGTAAATTCTAAACTCTGCTCTCAATCATGCAAAAATATGGTTAACAAAGTACAGAGATCATAATGAGAGCATGTGCAAAACTCTAGCTAAGATGGAAGAAAGGAGATATGAATACATGCAAGCCATAGAAGATCTTGAAAAACAGATCAATGATTATAAGGATAATGAAATTCAAATGGGATATGATAGAACATATCATGAGTGGGAGAAAAAGGAGCTAAATAAGAAAATAGAATCTCTGAATAAAAAGGTAGAAGAGACTGAACAAAAGGTGTTAGGGGCTAATAAGAAACTAGAATCTGTTAACATAGATCTAGGTAACTTTAAGTTGGCAAATCAAAAGCTAGAACACCTAATGGAAGTCCAATTTAAAGATAGGGTAAAATCTCAGGTTAATCCCAAAGAAGGCATAGGATACAGGGCTACTCCACCTCCATACAACAACAAGTACATTCATCCAATGAGTGAGGTTGCTGATAGACTTGTCAATGAATCACTAGATGAGTCTATGACTATTGCAGATCCTATCCTTGCTAACAGTCCTGAATCAAAAGAAGATCAGATTCAAAAGAGAGACTGTGAGTGTATAGCAGTTGAGAAAGACCACAAAACAATGAGTGCACCCATAGAGATCCAAGCTCCCAGTAAGAAAGGAAAAGAGAAGATGAGTGTATGCAATGCTACTCCACAAGTTTCTGTACTTTCTAACTGTAACACTGCATCTTCCTCAAAAGGAAATAAAAGAGGTAAAACTGTTCCTGTCTGCACATGCCAAAAGCATGGTGTTCAAAAGTTTCCTAAACAACAGCAGGTAAGAGGAAATCAGAGAAACAAGAACCAGAAATTGACAGAAAAATCTGGTTCTCCAATTCAAATAGTCAAAAGGTGCTTTCACTGTGGCAGGAAGAATCACTTGGCCAAGGATTGTTTTTATAAACCAGCTGTTGCAAAACAGACTGTGAATCAAACAAAATCAAATCCTACTCAGGCAAAGCATTCAAAGGTCAAACCTTCTGCTACAACAGTTCCAAAGAAAACAGTTGATCACAGGCTTTCAAAAGTTAATAAAAAACAGTCCACACATCAAAAACAAGTTTTGGCAAAGCCTAAATCAAGTTTTAAACAAATATGGTGTGTCAAGGACAGATCCTCAGATCAAACTACTGATGCAAAAGATCAAACTGCTAAGCCAAATTCTCAAGCTGTTAGTGCAAAATCTGAAGTTGTTAGCACTAAAATCACAGATCAGACTGTTAAGCATCAATCTGGAACTGCTAGTGAATCATCTGAGACTGTTAGAAGAAAAGATGATAAAAATAACTGGATACCTCATATACTCACTAAATACTCTCCAAAAACTCCATCAGTAGATCTCACAAAATACAAAAAGTCAAAAACAGTGTTTAGTTATGTCAATATACAAGGCCAACCCAAAACCAATTTGGTTTGGGTTTACTCCACTACTGACTAAGCTGTTATTTGTGCAGGGCAACCACAGGTCTCCTCATAAAACAAGATGGCATTTGGACAGTGGATGCTCTAGGAACATGACAGGCAATTCTGAGTGCTTGTCAAATTTCAAAGGCTTTGATGGAGGATTTGTTGCATTTGGAGGCAACTCAAAAGGAGGTAAGGTAAAGGTAAAGGTACTGTGAATGCAGGCAACATGAAATTCCATGATGTTTTGTATGTTGAACAGCTTAAGTACAATTTATTAAGTGTCTCTCAAATCTGTGACAAACAAAACATTGTTCTGTTTACAGATTCTGAGTGCATTGTCCTTTCAAAAGATTTCAAAATTCCTGAAAATCTTGTTTTACTAAGAAC